>JARFJB010001908.1:327500-827500 GCA_036346205.1 Vesta saturnalis | reverse complement strand
ATTGGAAGTGTTATTAACAATGAAAAGCACAATGCAGAACGTTCTTTGTAATTTTTAATTTCAATTTAATTTCAACTACTTATGTTAAATTATAGTGCTATGGAAATTTAACATATAATTGGTAAAGCATTTGCTTCAAGGTCTAGGAAAAACACAGCAAAAAACCTAGACATACCAAAAGTTGAAAACAAACTAAAATCAAGGCGTATCATTATGCTCTTTTTTAATTATAAGATGCCAAAACCTATTTAAACGGAAATTTTCTTCTTGTCTATTAATATTATTCGGGTGTTTATATATTTCAATAGCTTCACGTTGCAAACGAACATAATAATGGGTTTGTCTTGACAATATTTCCATATTGTCAAATTGAATGTCATGATTTAGATTATTCAGGGCATGGTCAGCCACAGCAGACCTCTCTGGTTGACCCAATCTACAAAATCTCATATGTTCTTTGCGTCTTGTATCAAAGCTACGTTTTGTGGTCCCGATGTATACTTTTCCACATGAACAAGATAACTTATACACTCCGGAAGATGATAAAGGGTTTGACACATCTTTAGGTGATCTTAAATGTTCTTTAATTTTTTTTGTAGGTTTAAAAATAGTCCTAATGCCATATTTGATTAGGATTTTTTTTAATCCTATTTGTAACATTAGCTATAAAAGGAAGAAAAGCAGTACCAACATTAAGAACTGGTTTTTCTTTAAGGTTACGCCTAGAAGGTGTAATAACATTATTAATATCTGTAAGTGAATATCCATTATCTTGTAAGGATTTTCTTAAATATGTATATTCATCATTCAAAATAATAATAATAATAATTCAAATTAATAATATTTAATTTTATGACCTAGTTATTCTTTACTAAAAAATTTTATAGTTGGCTTTATGTTTCCCAAACTGTTATACTAATAGCAGGCTTATGTTTATGTTTTAATTTTTCAAATTTGACAAAATTGTTTACTACATCTTTAACAATTTTTAACAAACATTACTACTGACGAAGATAACTGTAAGTGTTATCGAAACGTTTAGATTGTATAATTTAAAGTACACCATTAAAAATCCAAAAAAGATAAGTATTTTATTATTATTATATAATATTAAATGTCTACTAGACAGGCTTGCATACGATAAAGGATATACACACAGATATATATATATATATATATATATATATATATATATATATATATATATATATATATATATATATATATATATATATATATATATAATTCATAAATTATTCCAAGCTGATTTAGATGTTTCCATATCTAACTGTAAGAGTATTGGTTAATACCATAAATATCTAAGATATTTAAAAGTATTAGAGTAAGTATTTTTTAACTAGACCCCAAAGGTTATATTCACCATTGAGATAACGCTTTCATATAAATTGTTTTGTCAGTTAGGTGTTTTGAAATTAGTTAGATGCTTTTGAGATAGTTAGCGTTACGTGTAAGTAACTTGGGGTACATCTTTGGAGATAATTTAATCGAGTTTTAAGCTTGTCCATAAAACAAGAGTCCTTTCACCACTTGGTCAATCAGACCACTGCCTAACTATATGGTGTTCTAAATTAGCTAACTGGAGCGAACTGCGAGATTTTTTTGCAACCTTCCCCTGACGTGAGTATTACTTTAAACGGTCTTCCTCTTCAAACGTTGTTCTTTCAATAACTGAAGTTATCCTGATCGGTATGGAGTTATACATTCCCAAAAAATATAATCGTGTAGGTCATGCCCATTCCCAACCATGATCTAATAGGGCTTACACTGATGCATTATCGCAAAAGCATAAACTCTATACCAAATGGAAATAAATCTGTCGAAAGTCACGCTGACTATATTGCCGCAAGGAATAGTTGCAAAAGCATCATCACCAAGCAAAAATTAGTTTCATGTCCTTTGGGTAGTAGTATATTTTGGTCAAAAAATAAAGCCATCAGTAAAAACTCTAGTAGGTACATCTTCATGACGTCTCGCGGCGGAGCTGTAGTAGCTGATCCTGCTGACAAAGCCAACCTCTTCGTCGATTACTTTGCATTAAATTCATGCAATGATTTTGGTAAAATTGTGCCGTCGTCCAAATCTGCCCCATACGCTATGAAACTAATCCACTTTCGATACAAGCTCCTAGAATCAATTATCAACAAACTTGACTCAAAGGCGACTGGCCCAGACGGTATTCCAGCTATCGCCCTTAAAAATGCTACCCCGAGCTAATACCTGTATTGTCCAAACCATTTTCGATCGCCATGTCATCTGGAGAGTTTCCCTCACCCTAGAAGTTATCAAATGTCCAACGTATTCCTAAAAATGGCGACAAAACCGATCCCTCAAACTATCGACCAGCTATCACTTCCACTTTATCGACAGTCATGGAAAAAGCCATCAACCACCAATTACTTTCGTTCCTCGAGTCCAATAAACTCCTAAACGACCACCAGTATGGGTTCAGACAGAGTTGTTCAACGGGTGATCTTCTTTTATGTCACCCAAAGTTGGAATAATACATTAGAAAGGTCCGGTGAAACAGTCGTAGTAGCTTTAGATATTTCGAAGGCTTTTGACCAGCTTTATCACAATTGGATCTCCAGCTTTTTTGACAAAAGACGTATACGCTTTATCATCGATGGTTTATTTTCGAAAGAAACTACTATTAACACGGGCGTACCCCAAGGATCAGTGATAGCTCACACACTTTTCCAGCTATACATAAATGAACTCATTCCCTTAACAACTAACCCAATCCATTATTTTGCAGATGACACCACTCTACATTGTAGTTCTTCTCAGTTTTCCCACAACAATAAGTCTAGACAGGACGTTAAAGTGAAAATGGCAGCCTCAATCAGCAGTGACTTAGAACCTATCCTTGAATAGGGAAAGAACTTGCGTTCAATGCCGACAAAACCCAGTGTTGCTTTGTGTCCGCCAAGAAAGACCCATCATTTTCGGCTGTAAATATGAATGGTGTAGATCTCAAGCTTTCAAACCCTATTTCTATGTTGGGGATGTCCGTATCATCGAACCTTCCCTGGGTTGAACACCTTTTGTCATCCAGAAAAACAGCTGCCCGTAAACTGGGCTTTCTATAGATATCTAAACAGTACTTCACATCGCAATAACTCCTTTTACTGTATACGACTCAAATTTAACCTCATCTGGAATACAATTCCTACCTCTGAGTTAGCGCTTTCCAATACGCCCTTGATATACCAAACCGAGTCCAAAAAAGAGCTATAAGGCTTATAAATGACCCGTCTCTCACTTGTGACCTACAGTCTCTTGAGCATAGAAGAATAGTTTCGGTTCTCTCCTTGTTCTATTGCTATTACCATGGTAAGTGTGCCTCCGAAATACACTCTTAATACCTTCGCAGGCCATCTTCGCTCGTAACACTCGGTTTGCCCATTCACACCATAATTACTCACCCAAATTTCCATCTTGTCACACTAAACGGGCGTAATCTATTTTTCCACACGGCGACCAAATTGTGGAATGCACTATCCGGTTTCTGTTTTTCTCCAAACTTTGACTTAAGCAAATTTAAGGTAGCCATTCATAAACATTTCTCGGCAGCCTAGCAATATCCCTAAACCCTCCGAGTGTTCCTGAGTGCTCTAGTACGTTATGCAAATCTTAGCCTGTACAGGAATACTATTAATGAAAAAAAAAATCTCAATTCCATTTAGTTTTCAATGAAAGTAAATCTGCGACATTGTAATTAAAGTTAAATATCTGCTTAATTCAATTTTATTGTCAATTAAATTAAATTAATTTAATTAAACCTTGAAGCGCAAAATAAATTATTTTGATTAAACTGCGAATTAAATTATAAATCCGAGAACCCTTTTAATAACGCCTGATTAATTTTATTACTTCGGGTAAAGCACCTTAATTAACCTGAATTAATTTATCTAATCGCGAAACTGAGAATCAAACGACGAATTAAAAAAATTGAAATAAATCAGAAGATACTAATATGGTTTCAAAATTATCATTCGGTACCTATATTAGATAGTAACATAGAAAGAGGACCAAAATATTGAAATTAATTACACAGAACCTCTTGTTGCCAGGCATTGAGACACGTAAGTGGGTCTTTTCAAATGGAGCCAAGTTTGAAAGGGAAACTGGAGAATTGATTATTTTTTGACTAAGATGTTTAATTCAAACACATAATTATCATAGAACCCATATTAAATCCGTTTGTCAACATAAACAATAGCTGCTATAAATATTTGTAGTTGCTAGAGATTTATCCTTAATGTACTAATGATAATACGTATACTTAACTTAACCTAACTCAACCTTCACGCCATTCCCTTGCGGGGTAGGCAAAACAATCCCTGCCTCATATTTATTTTTCATTCACAATCTTTCTTCATGCTTTCCTATCTCCGCATACCTCCCTAGCTTCCGCAAGATTCATACATAGTCTCTGACATGTCCTTTTGTTTTTAAAACTCCTTATATTTCTTTCCTTTATCATAGATTCTACTACATTCAGCCAAGTTTTACGCGGCCTACCAGGCCCGGCCTTTCCCCTAACCTCACCCACATATATTTGTTTCGTTAATCTTGCGTTGTTCATTCTCTCAATGTAACCAAACCAATGTAATGTACAACTTTTATATCTATCCATCATCGTCTTTTCCTTACCACACTCCGTCATTATGCATTCATTTTTTATCTTGCCCCTTCTCGTTTTACCACATGCGCTTCTCAGGAATCTCATACCTACGCATTTATTTTTCTTTCGTGCTTTTTTTGACATACCCATGTCTCACTTCCACAGAGTACTGACGGGACGAATACGCCATTATAGATTGCTCGCTTCGCAGCTAGGCTCATGCCTTCATTTCTCATTATCGTCCACATACTTCCAATCACTTTCCTTCCAGCATTGACCCTTCGTCCAATCTCGCTCTCAATTGTACCATCTGCAGTAAACATTCTAATGAGATATACCAGCTCGTCCACTTGCTCCACAATTTCATCTTGCAGAGTAAATACTCTATTCTCCTTTCCACCTTCCCGATTGAACACCACAATCTTAGTTTTGTTCACGTTTACCTTTAGGTCCATGCTCTCACAGACTGTATCAACTTCCTCAGAGCGGTTTGCAGCTCATCCGCACTGTCACTTAATAAGACTGTGTCATCTGCATACGCCAGAAGTCGTACATTTACGTCACCAACCATTATACCATTTGTATCGGTACATGCTTGTGTAAGATATTTATCCATGTGTACATTAAACAACCACGGTAACATCACACAGCCTTGTCGCACTCCTTGCTCAATATTAAAGTATTCGCTCACACCTCCTCTCACCCTAACACATGCCCGACTACCGTTGTGTACTGCCCTTATTACATTTATTAGACCTTTATTTACGCCATATTCATTCAATATTTCCCACAGCTTCTCCCTATTCACTCTGTCACATGCTTTCTCCAGATCTACAAACGCACAGTACGACTTCCTTTTTATCTTTAAACACTTTTCGATCACCTGCCAGAGAGCAACCATCTGATCGACACATCCTCTCCCTGGCATTAAGCCACCTTGCACATCCCACAACTTAGTTTGTGTAGTTTCTCGTACTCTATCAATTAGTATTCTTCCAAATACTTCACCAGGCACGCTGAGCAAGTTTATTTCTCTGTAGTTCTTACTCGGCACTTTTCCACACATAAGGTTTACATTGAATAATTCACACAATCTTCGTATAAGCTTTGTACCACCATACTTGAGCATTTTACCAGTGATTTCATCTACACCTGCTCCCTTGCCGTTTTTCAACCTTCCTACCGTTTTCTCTACCTCATTTATTCCAATATCCTTCTCAGTTTCATTCATCACTTCTTCTATATTCTCCTTATTTAACCCTTCAATCTTACTTTCCTCACTACTGTACAGCTTTCCGAAATATTCTTGCCAGCATTTCCTCACTTCACAATCGCCCAATACTATTTCGTTTCTAGCATTAATTACTCCTGCAAGTGCAAGTGACTAAAAATAAAATGGCTGAAGAAGCTACCAAAAATAATCAGCAAAATATTTGAAAACGTCTCACACAATCGTAAACCAGGCGTTTGTAATGTCAAATCCTTTATAGCAAAATATCTACAGAAACATGTTAACATGTGTGTTTGAGTCTGTGTGTTTCCATGTTTGTGGGTTTGTGTGTTTGTGTTTTGTGTGTGTGTGTGTGTGTGTGTGTGTGTGTGTGTGTTGTGTGTTTGTGTGTTTGTGTGGTTGTGTGTTTGTGTGTTTGTGTGTTTGTGTGTTTGTGTATTTGTGTGTTTGTGTGTTTGTGTTTGTATGTTTGTGTGTTTGAGTCTATGTGTTTGCATGTTCGTGTGTTTGTGTGTTTGTCAGTTTGTGTGTTTGTGAGTTTGTGTGTTTGTGTTTTGTGTGTTTGTGTGTTGTGTGTTGTTGTTTGTGTTTGTGTGTTTGTGTGTTTGTGTGTTGTTGTTTGTGTTTGTGTGTTTGTGTGTTTGTGTGTTTGTGTGTTTGTGTGTTGTGTGTTTGTGTGTTTGTGTGTTTGTGTGTTTCGTGTAGTTGTGTGTATAGTGTGTTTGTGTGTTTGTGTTTTGTGTGTTTGATGTGTTTGTGTTTGTGTTTGTGTTTGATTTATGATGTTCATGTGTTGTTGTGTTTGTGTGTTTGGTGTTTGTGGTTGTCGTTGTGTTTGCTGTTTGTGTGCTGTTCGTGTTGGCTTTGTGTGTGTGTGTCGTTTGTGTGTTGTGTGTGTCTTCCTGTGTGTTCTGTGTGAGTCTGTGTGTTCTGTGTGTTGTGTGTGTGTTCGTGTTTGTGTGTTGTGTGTCTTGTGTTTGTGTGTGTCTGTGTTGTGTCTATTGTTCTGTATGTTGGTGTTTGTGTGTTCTTGTCGTGTGTGTGTTCTGTTGTTTGTGTGTTGTTGTTGTGTTTTGTCGTGTGTTGTGTGTTTGTGTTTGTTGTTGTGTTGTTGTTTGTGTTTGGTGTTTGTTTTTGCTGTGTTTGTTGTTTGTGTGTTTGTGTGTTTGTGTTTTGTGTGTTTGTGTGTTTGTTGTGTTTGTGTGTTTGTGTGTTTATGTGTTGTGTTCTTGTGTGTTTGTGTTTTCGTTTTGTGTGTTGTGTGTTGTGTGTTGTGTGTCTGTGTGTTGTGTGTTGTGTGTTTGTGTGTTTGTGTTTTGTGTTTGTGTCAGTTTGTTTGTGGTTTGCGTGTTTGGTGTTTGTGTTTGTGTCTTTGTGAGTTTGTGTGTTTGTGTGTCTGTGTGTCTGTGTGTTTGATGTTTGTGTTTGTGTGTTTGTCTTTGTGTGTTTGTGTGTTTGTGTGTTTGTGTGTTTTTGTGTGTTTGTGTGTTTGTGTTTGTGTGTTTGTGTTTTGTGTTTGTGTGTTTGTTTTTGTGTGTTTGTGTGTTTGTGTGTTTGTGTTTTGTGTGTTTGTGTGTTTGTGTTTGTGTGTTTGTGTGTTTGTGTGTTTGTGTGTTTGTGTGTTTGTGTGTTTGTGTGTTTGTGTGTTTGTGTGTTTGTGTTTTGTGTTTGTGTTTGTGTGTTTGTTGTTTGTGTTTGTGTTTGTGTGTTTGTGTGTCGTGTGTCTGTGTGTTTGTGTGTTTGTGTTTTGTGTGTTTGGCTGTGTTGTGTGTTTGTTTTGTGTTGTGTGTATCTGCTTTGTTCTGTGTGTCTGTGTGTCTGATGTGTTGTGTGTTGTTGTTGTGTGTTGTGTCTGTGTCTGTTTGTGTGTCTCTGTGTTTTGTGTTTGTGTTTTGTGTATTGATGTGTTGTCGTGTTTGTGTGTTCTTGTTGTTGTTTCGTGTTTCTGTCCTGTCGTGTTACTGTCTTGTGTGTCTTTGATTTGTCGTTTTGTGTTTGTTGTTTTGTGTTTTTATTTGTTGTCTTTGTGTGTTTCTTGTTGTTTGTTTTGTGTGTTTTGTTTGTTTTGTGTGTTGTGTGTTTTATTTTGTGTGTTTGTGTGTTATGTGTGTGTTTTGATGTTTGTGTGTTTGTGTGTTTGTGTGTTTTGTATGTGTTTGTGTGTTTGTGTTTGTGTTGTGTTGTTTGTGTGTTTGTGTGTTTGTGTGTTTGTGTGTTGTGTGTTTGTGTGTTTTGTGTGTTTGTTGTTTGTGTTGTGTGTTTGTGTTTGTGTGTTTGTGTGTTGTGTTTGTGTTTGTGTTCTGTGGTTTGTGTTTGTGTGTTGTGTCTGTGTGTTTGTGTTTGTGTGTTTGTGTGTTTGTGTGTTTGTGTTTTGTGTGTTTGTGTGTTTGTGTTTGTGTTTGTTGTGTTGTGTTTGTGTTTTGTGTGTTTGTTTGTGTTTGTGTGTTTGTGTTTGTGTGTTTGTGTTTGTGTGTTGTTGTGTTTGTGTGTTTGTGTGTTTGTGTGTTTGTGTTTGTGTGTTTGTGTGTTTGTGTGTTTGTGTTGGTTTGTGTGTTTGTGTGTTTTGATGTTTGTGTGTTTGTGTGTTTGTGTTTGTGTTTGTGTGTTTGTGTGTTTGTGTGTTGTGTCTGTTGTGTGTGTCTGTTTGTGTGTGTGTGCTTGTGTGTGTGTCTGTTGTGTGTGTGTGTTTCTGTGTGTGTTGTTGTGTAGTTGTGTGTGTTTGTGTGTTTGTGTGTTGTGTGTCTGTGTGTGTGTTTGTGTTGTTTGTGTTGTGTTGTGTGTTTGTTTGTTGTGTGTTTGTGTGTTTGTCGTGTTGTGTTTGTTTGTGTTGTTTGGTTTGTTTTGTGTTTTGTTGTTTGTGTTTGTGTGTTTTGGGTTTGTGTTTGTGTGTTTGTGTGTTTGGTTTGTGTTTGTGTGTTGTGTTTGTGTGTTTGTTGTTTGTGTGTTGTGTGTTTGTGTGTTTGTGTGTTTGTGTGTTTTGTGTTTTGTGTGTTTGTGTGTTTGTGTTTTGTGTGTTTGTGTGTTTGTGTTTGTGTGTTTGTGTGTTTGTGTGTTTGTGTGTGTTTGTTGTTTGTGGTTTGTGTGTTTGTGTGTTGTGTGTGTTTGGTGTTTGTGTGTTTGTGTGTTTGTGTGTTTGTGTGTTTGTGTGTTTGTGTTTGTGTGTTTGTGTGTTTGTGTGTTTGGTGTTTGTTGTGTGTGTTTGTGTGGTTTGTGTGTTTGTGTTTGTGTGTTTGTGTTTGTGTGTTTTGTGTTTGTGTGTTTGTGTGTTGTGTGTGTGTGTTTGTGTGTGTGCGTGTGTGTGTGTGTGTGTCTGTGTGCGTGCGTGTGCTGTGCGTATCCGTGTGCGTGCGCTGTGGTGTGAGTGTACGTGTGCGTGCGTATGCATGTGTTTGCGTGTGCTGTGTGTGTGTGTGTGCGTGTGCGTGTGCCTGTGCGTCTGCGTGTGGTGCGTGTGGTGTGGTGCGTGTGCGTGGTGTGCGTGTGCGTGTGTGTGCGTGAGCGTGTGCGAGTGCCTGTGCGTGTGCGTGAGTGAGCGTTTGCGTGTGCGTGTGCGTGTGTGTATGCGTTTGCGTGTGCGTGTGCGACTACGGGTGCGAATGTGGGTGTTGTTGTGTGTGTGTTTGTGTGTGTGTGTGTGTGTGTGTGTGTGTGTGTGTGTGTGTGTGTGTGTGTATGGATGTATGTTTGTATTCGCGATAACTCTGGAACGGAATTACCTACGTACCTAAAATTTTGTATTTAAGCTTGATTTCATTTAGCTTAGAGCTGATCAGATTATGGGAGAAATCCGGCTGCGGAAAGAGAGAGTATATTAGGATCAGGTTTTGGTTTTTATCAAATATTTCTAAAACAACTGCATATTTCAAGGTTATAAAAATACCCAGACATAGACCTTAAACATATCGATTAATTATGTTGTATGTCATTTGTTGATACGCCGCATAATTTAGTGGTAAAAAAATTCTTAAGGTACAATTTAAGTGTTAGTTCAATTTTTTTCGATATCTGAATAACGATTGATTTTATTAGAAAAGGTGCAGACATATTTTTTAAAGAAAATTTAATTTTACATAACTTCTCTTTATAAAGTTTCTTAATACAATGTAAGGTAAGCTTAAAAAATAATTAGGTATGAATGAACATAAGTTAAAATGTATCATTGAAATCTTATAAAAGCGGGTGGCTTTGTAATTTTTTTGTAAGTTAACACGTATTATTTATGTCTATCTGGATTGAGTTTTAAACGTCATTCTGTCATAGACTACTGTCTTTTTTTTTACAATGTTGCCTGTTTTCGTTATGAACGTATGGAAGAGGTTGCATAGTCATGCTAAAATAAATTATAATTAAAATTGTTTCATTTCTGTAATTTTTAAGTTTGCATCTAGATGTCTACTAGTCTCTGTCTGTCCAGAAGTTTGAAACGTCTGTGTGACATAGATTATTGTTTTTGCATTTAAAATGTTGCATATTTACGTGATGAGCTTATTTGTTATAAAAGTATATAAAGATATAATTATTCTAAAAAAATTTTATTAAAATTATTTCGTTTCTTTTAATTTCCATTTTGTAGGTTGGAAGGTAGTGTGGTGTTCCACACCAGATATTTATTTGAAGCGCAAGATGATTTGTATTTAGGATTAAAGGTAATACTTATGTTTTAGGTCGTTTTAACTTGGTGTTTTAAATATGTAATTGCCTTAGCTTGTTTTATCAATTGGAGTAACTGGAGCCTGCAGGTGTGATGAAATGGTAAAATGAAAACTACGCACATAGAGGACATGGGGAACGTTATTTTCATTAAAATTCTGGACAGTAAGACTACAATAGTTCTATCGTTCACCATAATTGAAGAAAATTATCTCAAAATTTATCGAAAATACGCAGCGTTAAGACCAAAAGACATGCCAGAAATTAGAATCTTTTTAAAATATCAAAATAGAAAATGCTACAGAAGTGTAATAGGAATACATAGTATTAGCAGTGTTCCTAGAAAGGTTGGAACTTTCTTAAAATTAAATAATTCAATGGAATACACAGGCCATTGTTTAAGCTGTACTTCTGCTGCACTATTAATTGATGGAGGGGGTAATATTGAATCGCTAAAACGGCACGGGGGTTGGAAGTCAAGTAGTGTAGCCCAAGGATATATAGAGGAGCCACTGCGAAATAAAAATGAGAATGCAAGTAAAATATTGAATGCAGTTAGAACACAAGACAAACGTTATGGAACCATTAGCGTATCATTTTATTACAGAAAATGTAACTTCGTCTGCATGGACTTCTACAGTACTGCGTGGTTTTAATGTTCAAAATGCAACATTGACAAATTGCACGTTTAATATTAGTTTGACAAATAAAAGTGACGTTTAAATTTACATTGCTTATTGTTATTGTGTTATTATTTTAACGTTTCCATGGCAACACTTTTTCCTGCATGGAGGGAAAAGGAAAAGTAAAGCTGCCGCCGGCGGAGAAGTAGCATTCTTTCGCAGTTAGCTCAGTCAAATTATTGGACGTTTGTAGAAAATAGTATATTATTTTATAAGGAGCTAAAGTGAAACTTTTTGCGGCGAATCTGTAGGTTTGACAAATACAGATGAGCCAAAAAAAGTCACTTTGCTCCGCATAAAATATACTATTTTTTCTTCAGACGTTTTTTACACTTAAATGTGAAATAAGGAAGAATAATTAGGTTGTGAAAATGAGGAATTGTGAAGATTCTCCGTGTTATTGTAAGTACTTTATTAAACTTTTTGTTCCTATTTGTGTAAATTAAAATATTACATTGTAAGGAGTATGATGGATTTGGAGAACTACACGCTATCAGAAATTACCGAAGCGGCTGATACAGCAATAAATGATATATTAAGTACCTACAAGATCGAGCAAAATCTATGAATGCGCTTTTCAGCAAGTTATAAAATGGTGCGATAAAAAGAATATTAAAAGCTGCTCTGAAACCGTAATGAAAATAAAAAACGTGATCCCAATATTCGATGATAAAATCATTATTGAGCATTCGACATGGCGTAGATATAAGCAAATACTTGAAAATTCGTGCATATCTAAAGAAGCAGAATGAAGGATACACCCCAAAGCAGGCCAAAGTATTTACAAAAGACCAATTTAACAAATTTTTATCGGAAGCGTCGGACGAAAAATACTTGGCGATGCAGGTAAGTTTTAGAAATACAATGAAAACAAGTCTTTATATTTTGTATTTTTTTTAGATAGTTTTGATTAATGGTATCTCAGGGGCATGTCGTTGTGATGAATTGGTGAAGATGAAGGTAGACGACATTGAGAACCTGAAAACTCTGCTACATGTTATTAAAATTACAGATAGCAAAACAAAAAATGATATCATTTACAGTTGTAGGGAATCTTTCCTAAATTTATATAACAAATATGTTGCTTTGCGCCCACGAGATATGAATGATCGCCTTTTTTTGAAATATGGAAATGGAAATGCTCAAGAGCGGTGATGGGAATCCATAAAATAAGTAGTGTTCCTGGTGAGGTAGCTTTTCTTAAAATTAGCGAACTATACAGAATACACAGGGAATTGTCTAAGAAGAACCTCAGCTACACTGTTGGTGGACGGTGGCGCAGATTTAATGTGCTTGAAGCGCCACGGTGGCTGGTAATTTTTGCACCTAGTGCAAGCGCTACGAGTACAGAAGCTTATGCAGAAGAGGAAGAATAAAGACCATTTCCTTAGAACCCAGCGAGACCTCTATTGTTACCTCTAGCGGATTTTATTTAGGAGAAAATGTTAGTTTTAATCATTGTACTTTTAATCTTTATACCTCTAAACAATAAATTTGTTTTCGTTGTTTTCCAAATTGGGTGTTTGAGTTATTAACTTACATTACTTTGCATCCGCTGCGAGGGGATGTAAAAGACTTTTGCAGCAGCCGGTAAAATGTCAAACTTTACCGTTGTCAGGTGAAGTTTAAAATTTCATCCTTTATTGACGTCCGAAGAAAAAAAGTATTTCATTTCTTTTAATTTAAGTTATCATCTAGATGTCTATTAACCTCTGTCTGTCATTAAGTTTTAAAACGTCTGTTTGACATAGATTATTGTTTTTGCGTTTACAATGTTAGCTATTTTTGTAATGAGCTTCTTATACAAGATGTTGCATGGTTATCCTAAGTTAAATGAAAACAAGCTTAAATACAATATTTTAAGTACGTAGATATTTTCGTTCTGGAGTTATCACACAGACATCCAGACATCATGGCCGATATTGGCGAAACGACCAAAAGTTGTAAAATGAGCTAATAAGTCGATTTAACAATAGTGAAAAAATCGATAGCATAACCTTCTATACCTACATATACAGGATAAGTATTTAGTGCGAGATTGGTCGGTTACTCCGCTATGATGGAGTACATCAAAAAAAAGTTATTTACAAAAATTGTAGGCAACGATATGCTCGTTATTTGGAAAATATGCCAATTTCCACATTTTTTTAATGGGACATGCTGTATATTTCCTTATATTTAGATTCCTCTTATCATCCCTGTTCTTACAATATGAGATTGTGCATACCCATACAGACTATTATAACACTATGTATATGGAGAAGTAATAAATAAATAACTGTTTATTTTACATAATAAGGTAAATAATATGTTCTAGTATTAAAACTTACTGTAACAAAAATAATCGAAGAATATCTGTATACAAGGTGGGCCAAAAACGAAAATTACGATTTTCTAAAATTTTTTAAATGCACCTCCCAATATTATTTTCTCAAAAGATTGTATTTCTATGAAGCATTCCCTATACCTAAATTCATTGCTTTCTTCAATTTTTAGGAATACCTTAAATTTGTGTGACTAAAAATAGTCTTGCATAATACTCGAACAAATCTTTTTTATACAATCAACAATTAAAAAATAACGTAAACCATAACAATATGCAATGAAGATAGGCAATTTCTAGATTAACATTATTTCAACAATAAGCTGACCAAAGTATCTTCAAGAAAGCAAAACAGGTAGGCTTTGAAAAAATTACAGTTCTCATATTATTACCTTCTTAATTAGTACGTTATTTTTTGTATTAGTTTTAAAAATGAATTTTTCGGTAGAAAAAGTAGTAGATATGATTTGGGCATTAGGAAAAAGTTCGAGAAATTGTCTACTTACATGCAGAATGTAACAACAGCGATACCCTGAACAAAGGCGTCCAAAACAAAAGTGTTTGAAATATAATGGATAGTTTTCTTACTGGTTCAGTCGTGTATGACAAACATGAAAGGAATAAAATGTTATAACCGAAGAAAAGGAGTATGATGTACTGCTGGCGGTTACTGAGAATCCACATTGGCACTCGTGAAATTTCACGCCAACACCACATTAGTCAAACCTCTGCCATAAATATACTTACAAACATAAAATAAATCCTACCACATATAATTACATCAAGAATTGACAGACGATAATTATCCAAGCAGATTAGTTTTTCCGCATATAGCTCAACTGCAAACACTCTGGACAGTGAGTTAAGTTCCATAAATGGCACTACCAACCCCTTAGATGTTTTTGAACCATCGGTGTATACTATGAATGCGCTTTTCAGCAAGTTATAAAATGGTGCGATAAAAGAATATTAAAAGCTGCTCTGAAACCGTAATGAAAATAAAAACGTGATCCCAATATTCGATGATAAAATCATTATTGAGCATTCGACATGGCGTAGATATAAGCAAATACTTGAAAATTCGTGCATATCTAAAGAAGCAGAATGAAGGATACACCCCAAAGCAGGCCAAAGTATTTACAAAAGACCAATTTAACAAATTTTTATCGGAAGCGTCGGACGAAAAATACTTGGCGATGCAGGTAAGTTTTAGAAATACAATGAAAACAAGTCTTTATATTTTGTATTTTTTTTAGATAGTTTTGATTAATGGTATCTCAGGGGCATGTCGTTGTGATGAATTGGTGAAGATGAAGGTAGACGACATTGAGAACCTGAAAACTCTGCTACATGTTATTAAAATTACAGATAGCAAAACAAAAAAAATGATATCATTTACAGTTGTAGGGGAATCTTTCCTAAATTTATATAACAAATATGTTGCTTTGCGCCCACGAGATATGAATGATCGCCTTTTTTTTTGAAATATGGAAATGGGAAATGCTCAAGAGCGGTGATGGGAATCCATAAAATAAGTAGTGTTCCTGGTGAGGTAGCTTTTCTTAAAATTAGCGAACTATACAGAATACACAGGGAATTGTCTAAGAAGAACCTCAGCTACACTGTTGGTGGACGGTGGCGCAGATTTAATGTGCTTGAAGCGCCACGGTGGCTGGTAATTTTTGCACCTAGTGCAAGCGCTACGAGTACAGAAGCTTATGCAGAAGAGGAAGAATAAAGACCATTTCCTTAGAACCCAGCGAGACCTCTATTGTTACCTCTAGCGGATTTTATTTAGGAGAAAATGTTAGTTTTAATCATTGTACTTTTAATCTTTATACCTCTAAACAATAAATTTGTTTTCGTTGTTTTCCAAATTGGGTGTTTGAGTTATTAACTTACATTACTTTTGCATCCGCTGCGAGGGGATGTAAAAGACTTTTGCAGCAGCCGGTAAAAATGTCAAACTTTACCGTTGTCAGGTGAAGTTTAAAATTTCATCCTTTATTGACGTCCGAAGAAAAAAAGTATTTCATTTCTTTTAATTTAAGTTATCATCTAGATGTCTATTAACCTCTGTCTGTCATTAAGTTTTAAAACGTCTGTTTGACATAGATTATTGTTTTTGCGTTTACAATGTTAGCTATTTTTGTAATGAGCTTCTTATACAAGATGTTGCATGGTTATCCTAAGTTAAATGAAAACAAGCTTAAATACAATATTTTAAGTACGTAGATATTTTCGTTCTGGAGTTATCACACACAGACATCCAGACATCATGGCCGATATTGGCGAAACGACCAAAAGTTGTAAAATGAGCTAATAAGTCGATTTAACAATAGTGAAAAAAAATCGATAGCATAACCTTCTATACCTACATATACAGGGTAAGTATTTAGTGCGAGATTGGTCGGTTACTCCGCTATGATGGAGTACATCAAAAAAAAGTTATTTACAAAAATTGTAGGCAACGATATGCTCGTTATTTGGAAAATATGCCAATTTCCACATTTTTTTAATGGGACATGCTGTATATTTCCTTATATTTAGATTCCTCTTATCATCCCTGTTCTTACAATATGAGATTGTGCATACCCATACAGACTATTATAACACTATGTATATGGAGAAGTAATAAATAAATAACTGTTTATTTTACATAATAAGGTAAATAATATGTTCTAGTATTAAAACTTACTGTAACAAAAATAATCGAAGAATATCTGTATACAAGGTGGGCCAAAAACGAAAATTACGATTTTCTAAAATTTTTAAATGCACCTCCCAATATTATTTTCAAAAGATTGTATTTCTATGAAGCATTCCCTATACCTAAATTCATTGCTTTCTTCAATTTTTAGGAATACCTTAAATTTGTGTGACTAAAAATAGTCTTGCATAATACTCGAACAAATCTTTTTATAAATCAACAATTAAAAATAACGTAAACCATAACAATATGCAATGAAGATAGGCAATTTCTAGATTAACATTATTTCAACAATAAGCTGACCAAAGTATCTTCAAGAAAGCAAAACAGGTAGGCTTTGAAAAAATTACAGTTCTCATATTATTACCTTCTTAATTAGTACGTTATTTTTTGTATTAGTTTTAAAAATGAATTTTTCGGTAGAAAAAGTAGTAGATATGATTTGGGCATTAGGAAAAAGTTCGAGAAATTGTCTACTTACATGCAGAATGTAACAACAGCGATACCCTGAACAAAGGCGTCCAAAAACAAAAGTGTTTGAAATATAATGGATAGTTTTCTTCGTACTGGTTCAGTCGTGTATGACAAACATGAAAGGAATAAAAATGTTATAACCGAAGAAAAGGAGTATGATGTACTGCTGGCGGTTACTGAGAATCCCCACATTGGCACTCGTGAAATTTCACGCCAACACCACATTAGTCAAACCTCTGCCATAAATATACTTCACAAACATAAAATAAATCCCTACCACATATAATTACATCAAGAATTGACAGACGATAATTATCCAAGCAGATTAGTTTTTTCCGCATATAGCTCAACTGCAAACACGCTGGACAGTGAGTTAAGTTCCACATAAATGGCACTACCAACCCCCTTAGATGTTTTTGAACCATCGGTGTATACTATTCTGTTATATTTCAGTTCGTGTGCGATATTGTGAAACATACATTTATAAACTTCAGTTGATGTCCTTTCTTTTGGATAGTTTGCAAGGTCCAGGCGGTAGGTAATGTTGGTTACGTCCCACGGTGGGTGTTCTATTATGGATTGCCCAAATAGTGGTGGTAAGTTAATGTTTAGTACTTGAGCTTTTAATAGTGTTTATATGATGGTTGGCTTTGTTGCGGTTGGTTTGGATTGATAGCGTTCTAGCATTTCTTTATCATGTAATGTTGGGTAATTTACATGGTTGCAACCTAAGTCTTTGGAGTTTTAATGGTGGGACGCTACAATCTGAGTACACAGATTGGACAGGGCTGGTGCGGAATGCGCCATTTACCATTCTTATACCACTTACGTGGATTCTGTCTAGCCGGTTTAGGTGGGACTGTCGTGCAGATCAGTACACTACACATGCATAATCCGTAACTGAAAGTACCAATGCTTTATATAATAGGAGCAGTGTATTTCTATCTCCACTCCAGGTAATACCCGACATGCATTTAATAATGTTTAATTTTCAACGTTTGGATATGCTCGTGAAAGTATAATTTTTGACCAAAAATTGCGCCAAGGATTTTGATGCCTTTTTGAAAGTCAATTTTAATATCCTTAATGAAGAGTATAGGGTCTTCGTGTTCCTGTCTGAGTCTACAAAAGTGTATTATTATTATTATTTATTGATTTATTTTTTTTGGCTTCAACTGCGAGATTATTGCCATTACTTATACTGTTTAATGTTTACAGCTCACTCTTCTACTGATCAATTTTTATATTGCTTATATCTTTTCAAATAAGTTTGATTGTAGGCAAAAACTGTAATACTTTCTTTAACGTACATCTTTTAATAGATAATACCTCCGCTACGTTTGTGGTAAGTTATATCTTTGTCTGTGAAGTTTAAGATCGTCGCATTCTACTAGCAAGTGTTTAACGGTAATCGGACAATTACACGAATTGCACATGTTGATAGGGGCATTTTCCAGTAGAAAGGAATGGGTTAAATTCGTATGTCCAATTCTGAGACGTGTTAATGCAACTCCTTTTTTTCGTGACATTAAAGTATAAGGCTTTCGAGCATTTACTAATGGGACATGTCTTAATTCCCTATTTTCATTATTCCACATGTCTTGCCACAATTCCTTAATTTCATGATAATTTGGGAGAGATTCCCTAATTCGGTGTTGTTTATTTTTACCAGTTTACAAGCGCTAGCTATCGCTGAATATATAGGTATATTCAGTTTTGTGTGTACTTGTTCTTTATACAGCAGCTGGTGATTAAAATGTGTATCAATCGATCGGATTTTGGATGTATACTTTAAAAGTAGACACATTCTCCTTAACATTAAGGGTAGTACTCCTGCTTCGACGTAGAGACTAGTAGTGGGACTGGTTGGAAAGGCTCCGATAGCGTATCTTAGTGAGAGGTTTTGTATAACATCCAATTTGTTTAGTCGAGGAGAGGATTAATGTTTTATATAACCGGATTAAAACTTATCTATTTGCACCCCATTTAGTGTTAGCTAAGCATTTTATTAAGTTAAGAGATTTTCTTGTATTAATTTCTAATTCCTCGATATGGTACTTCCACGTAAGTGCTGGGTCTAACACCAGTCCGAGAAATTTTACTTTTTCTACGCATAGCAACGGTTTACCTTTCAGAAACAGTTTTGGTGCATAGTGTGGAATTCGTCGCTTACTCAAGAAATGCGAAAGCCTACGTTTCCGTTTGAGGCACAATTTCGTTAATACCTTCTTGGATTTGAGAGTTTGATGGGTATTCTCTTTAGATGACTATATATATATATATATATATATATATATATATATATATATATATATATATATATATATATATATATATATATATATATATATATATATATATATATATATATATATATATAGCTATGTTGTCAACATATAAGCAGCGCCGATTTCTGGATTTAGCGATTGTGTTATATTATTCACCGCAATAATAAATAGGGTAACACTAATGGGTGAACCCTGAGGGATCCCGTTTTCTAATGTGTGTGTAGATAACAAGCTACTCCTTATCCTGACTTTAAAGTGTCTATCACTTAAAAAGGACTTAATGAAGTATGCCATATTTCCCATAATTCCCCAGACGTGTATCCTTTTTAACACGGTGTACCTCCAAACCATATCATACGCCTTCACTACATCAAAAAATACTGCGATGAGGTGTTCTCTATTATTGAAGCTTTTTTGGACTGTTGCAGCAAGGTTTACCAGGTTATCGCTTGTGGAGTAATTTTTCCGAAATCCTGCTTGAAAATGGTTTATCCACTTGTTTTCTTCTATTAGATTGACTAATCTTTTATTAACTATCCTTTCCAGAATCTTGCCTACACAGCTTGTTAATGATATTGGTCTATAATTGGCCGGTTCTAAGGAATCTGTATTTTTCTTAGGAAGTGGGACAATTACAGCAGTTTTCCACTTTTGAGGATAGTTACCTTCTCTCCATATTTTATTAAAAATAAACAGATGGTCGTGTAGACCTGTTTCTGGTAAATTCTTTAACAGTGGACTACAGATGTTATCTATACCTGCTGCTGTATTTTTAAGTTCTTTTATTTCATTTTTTAGTTCTGTCATTGTTATTTTTCCATTGTATGTTTGCCCGTGTTTTTCAGAAAAATCGAGGTGTTCTTCACGTTGTTCTTTATTTTCGATAAATTCTTGGGGGTAGTTGTTTGTGCAGCTTACTTGTGCGTATTGTTTGGCAAGCAATTCTGCAACATAAAAGGGTTCGGTTACTAATTCATCACCTTTTCGTAATTTCGGTAAATTACTACCTTTTTTCCGGAGATAGCTTTTATCTTCTTCCATATTATCGAAGGTGGTGTATTTGACGTGACAGTATTTACAAAGATTTGCCAGGTCCTACTATGTGCCTCTGTTATTCTCGTCCGCACCAAAGCACGTAGCCTTTTAATCTCCACCATATTTTCTATAATTAGATTTGACATAAACTTTTTCAATGATCTTTCCTGTTTTTGATGGCTGCCTCAATGCTGGGGTTCCACCAAGGAACAGTAATTTTATGTATTTTATTACTTGATTTGGGTGTAGTTTCTGAAGCAGCATTTAGGATTGAATTACCAAATTCTTCAACTATAGATTCCAAATTTAACTCTCGGTTGATTGGCGTAATTCTTTGCTTATATGCATCCCAATTTGCTCGTTCTAAGTGCCATTTATTAAAGCGTAGTGGAGGTATGTTCTGTTTTATTGTCTGTATAAGTACTAGATAATGGTCGCTTCCGTGAAGATCCATGATAGTAGTCCACGTATAATTTAAAGCTATTCTTGTTGTACATATAGATAAATCAATCGCGGTAAGTTCATTGAGTCTAGAATTAAAATACGTAGGCCTACCATCATTCAACAAAGTGAGTTCTTCCTGATCGAGGAATTGCTCCACTATTTTCCCTTTAACGTTACGTTTTGTTGAACCCCACAACGGACTGTGTGCGTTAAAGTCCCCTATCAACAAGAACAGTCCTCGAAGTTGAGCGGTAAAATGGTCACTATCTTGTCGCAACCAATTACCGTCAGGTAAGCGTATGTTGCATATAGTGATGTTAATAGGAAAAACTGTCACAGCAACCGCTTGTAATCGAGTATTTAGATTATTTGCTTAAATACACAATCTTGGTGAACAAAAATTGCTACTCCCCCACTAGCTCGTCTGGCGTGTTCTGCATCATGACGACAGCAACTATATCGCTGCAATACAAATTCGTCATTTATTCTAAAATGTGTTTCTTGTAAAGCTATTACTAATGGAGAGAATTCTTACAGCATTAACTTTATTTCTGCAGAACTTTTTCGGCACCCGTTCCAATTCCATTGATTTGTAGTATCCATGGATGATTCGGTTTTACTTATAATAAAATAAGAATAAATAAAACTATAAATAAATAAACTTAATAAATTAGGTTAATAAATAAATTCCAAAGGACAAACTTTATACACGAAAAGACAAACAATATCACATAAATATATCTCAGGAATGTATCACAGAAATCTATCATGTTTACGTCAAGTTGTCAAATTCTCGTTTGAGGATTGACTATCCTAGGTCTTCCTAGTTGCTAACCTTTCTTTTTTTGTGCCCTCTGAGAGGGGCGTATGAACAAAGATTCTGGATCTTCACCTATTGGTGGAGTAACTGACAACTCCCTTTTTTTAGACCTAGTATTGGGCCCTGGTTCCAAATTTTGTACAACTGCATTTGTTGAATAAATAATTTCGGAATAAATAATTTAAGTTCTTGTTTTACCGTTTCTGAAATCTGAGTTTTTAGTTCAGGAATAATTTCTCGCATTAAACTTTTTGCTTGGAATTCCGTGCTTGCTGTTACTTGTGCGAATGATTTACGCGGAGTTACTGGCGAAAGCTTGAGTTCCTCTTTTGCTTCAAAGTACGATTTTTCTTTGTGCCTCTAAGCTCTTGTATTGCTATTTCTCTTTGATATATAGTGCAGTTTTAGATCGTGATAGATGAGTTCCTTCACAGTTTATACATTTGATTAGTTCTTCATATGGACAGTCTCCGTGCGGACTTTTACCACATGCACAAATTTGTTCCGTCGTACATGACATTGCAGTGTGACCAAACTTTTGACAACGGAAACAACGCACCGGGGGAGGAATGTATGCTCTCACTAGAAGCGGATATATTGCACCTATAATTCGCGGAGGCAGTACAGGTGTATCGAATGTCAAGATGATTTGGTGTATCCACTAATTGTCCATATTTACGGGTTCTTATACGCTTAACCGCGATTACTCTCTCATTCTGCAGTCCTACTATTTCTTCGATACTACAATTTAAAAAGTCGGAACAATAAACAACATCTTTAGAATAGTTTCGCCTCTGGTGTGGTGACACTGTTACTTCTACATCAGCGAATCGTATAATGGAATTATTATTATTTTTTTATTATGTTTAAGGCGTCAACTGCTGTGGTTTTGTGCCTTTGTTCTGTTTTTAGTTACTATATTCTGTTAAATAGTCTCGTTTCTTTCAAGAACTGTAGTACTTTCTTTGTGTTTTCTAGGTTATCAATTACTATGTCTTCTATTCGGTTGCTAAGTTGCAAACGTTCTCTGTTTTCTATATACAGTGGGCAGTCGATAAATATGTGTTGTAATGTTACATTTTTGTTACATGTTCTACATATCTCTTGTGGTGATTGTCCAAGTACGTGTAAGTGAGTAATGTTCGTGTGTACAATTCGGAGTCTTGTCATAATCACTTCTTCTTTTCTATTTAAGTTAAACCGATTATGCCAGGCAGTTAGTCGTGTCCTCTGTTGATTCAATGCAACATTTTGTTCTCTCCAAGTGTCGTGCCATTGTACCTCAATTTTCTTTTTTAAAAATATCTTTAAGTCGTTTGGTGTGACGCTCAGTTCGTCTATTGTAGGGAGCTTGGCGGCTTGTTTTGCTGGTTTATCTGCACATGTATTTCCATGTATGTCTACATGTTCAGGTACCCACATCAGGTATATGTTTTTCATTTCATTAGATTCTAAGTAGTGTAGTTGGCCTCTGATCATGTTTAATAAGGTGTTATTTTCGTTGGTTTGACTTTGCATCGCTAGTAATGAACCTAATGAGTCACTACAAATGATGTAGTCTTTATATTCTTGGAGTCGGCATAGAAGTAGGGATTGCCAGATGGCGTATAGTTCTAGGGTTTGTACACTGATTATTTGATTATGTGACCAACTGTGGCATTGACTGTCAGAGAATATTGCGCTCCCAGTTCCAGTTCTTGTCTTGTCGGCGTCTGTGTATATGCTTTTAGCTTGTGTGTGTGTTTGCATTATTTGTCTGGCTTGTGTTCGGAATTGTCCTGATGGTGTTGTTTCTTTTTTTCATTTTTGTTAGGTGTAGGATAAATTTTGTTTTTAGGTTGGTCCATGGAGGTATTTCGGGCTCCGTGTAGATGAACACTGGAGGTATTTAAATTTGTAGATCGGAGATTAGTTCAAATCCTCTGATAATTGTAGGTCTGCTTACGGTTGGTCGTTTTTGAAATTCGACAATAGTTTCTTTGTTATTTAATATTTGGTGGTTCAGGTTTTTAGGCGTTGAAATTATTTTGGTAATATAGTTACATAATTGTATTTGTCGTCTAGCGCTTAATGGTGGAATGCCCGCGTCTTCAAAGATTGACAGTAGCGGACTCGTACGAAAACCACCAGTTGCCATCCTAACCCCTTGCGCATGAATACGGTCAAGTTGACGCAAAGGTGTTACTCTTGCGGATGAGTAAACGATACTACCGTAATCTATTATAGATAAGACACATGCTTTATACAATTGTATTAATACCTGCCTATCTGAGCCCCAGTTTATACTGCTCATACATCTTATTAAGTTTAATCTGCGTTTGCATTTGGTTATAATATGTTTGAGATGTTCTTTGAAATACAGTTTCTTGTCTAGGATAATTCCTAGGACTTTCATATTTGCGACTAAAGGGATAGAAGTACCTTTTAAAATTAATTGTGGTTCATCGTGCTGGTGTCTTAGTCTACAAAAGTGAATTGCAGATGTTTTGCTTATAGATAACTGCAAACCCATTCCTTCCACTTTTCCTTCTATTTCGGCTATTGCTTTATTTAGGGTTGTTTGTATGTTGTCCATTGAATGGTCTTCATAAAGAATGATTAAATCATCTACGTATAGGCATTTGTAGACTGTAGATTGTATTGATGTAAGTAAATCATTTATTGCAATTAAAAATAATGAACAACTACGGACAGACCCTTGGGATATCCCGTTTTCTAGTACACGAGTTTTTGAGGTGTAATTTCCAAAACGCACTACAAAACTACGATATGCCCCACTGATGAAGTTTATTAACAATGCTATATCTCCACATGAGCTCATAGGCTTTATGTATATCGAAGCTAATAGCTACAGTATGGCTTCTTTCTAAGAAGCTTTCTAATACAAGGTGTTCTAAATATACTAGCTCGTCTAAGGTAGAGTGTTGTTTCTTAAAACCCACTTGATGTTTCGATATAAGGTCGTTGGTTTCTATATACCAGTTTAATCTGTTGGTAACCATTTTTTCAAACACCTTGCTTAAGCAAGAGGTCAAAGCAATAGGTCTGTAATTTGTGGTTTGCGTGGCGTCTGTATTTGGTCTTTGTATAGGTATAATTACAGAGTGTTGCCACTGGGCAGGGTAAGTACCTTTTTTGAATATTTTTATGCTTCCATTTAAAATTGTAAAGAGAAAACACAATATTAAAGAAATGTTAAACAGCGCCCTCTAGCATTTATGTTATTAATCAGATTGCTTCAAATTTACAAATTTTCTATTGTTTAACCAAAGCTCTTTCAAACAACATTAAGTTTATTAAAATCGGTCAAGCAGAACCTGAATTAAAGGCGTTTTTTCGTAACAAGATTCCCACTTTCCCCCACCCCTTATTAGAAGAGATAGACTAAAACTTGTCAAATAAAAAATACGCAAAATTTGTCGATGAATCTGATTATAATATTTAATATGCCCCTTAATTGAGTAAATTTTGAAAAATTTTGCTTTTTAAAATTTTAACTGTCAAATATCCTCTCTAGCGGTGGACCTACAATTCTGAAACTAATTTCCAGGCGTTTCTCGAGGCCACTTTTGTTATAAAATGTTTTTCCCGAATCTGTGCTATAACCTATTCCTGAGATATGGCCGACGGCCGTTCTTAGCTGGCCACCCGATACATTCTAAATATAATCGGATTACAGTTAAATAACTTATATTAATGGAATATGAGCCTGCAACATCGCAAGGATTCACACATACCAAAGTAACTTGACTAATATTAAATTATTATAAGTTTTTGTTATGAACGGATAATTAATAATTTCACTGTAATCTGATTATATTTAGAATTTACATCAGTTTTACATACATAAAGACAAAATTTACATCGATTGGGGCTTGTTTTCGATAGCTCAGTGGGTTAAAGCTTTACTCTAGAAAAGTAAATGTCGTAGGTTCAAATCCTACTCGAAGTAAACTTTTATTTATGTATTTAATAAAATTATTAATAATTTTTAATTATTTAATTTTGAACTTATTCGTCTATAACAAAAACTTATTCCTTGTTAGCTCATCTTTTCAGATGGTGTTATACATATTATAGACGGGATATACCAAGTCTATAACACGATCTATTGTATCATGTTTTTAGACTATGTTGAGGAATTGTCTGACTGCATTGCAATATTAAGTATGATCGCCTTTTGAACGTTGTGGTGAACCTGAGTTGGAATGTTGAGCTTTTTCGGACGTCGAATGAATGATGAATGATTTTGGTGTAATTCCGGTGGGTGGCATAATAAATAGTTTTATAGTTGCTTTATTTTGTTTCGAAAGTCCCTTCATTTCTTCTGCTAAAGGTAGGTATTTTTGTATTTGTTCTGTATATTTTTGTTGTATATTTACAGATTAGAAGGAGACGTCGAGACGTCTATCAGGTATGCAGATTTCTGTATTTTGTCTGTAAATGTTATATCAGGTCTGCTAGCATGAACGGTTTTATCCGTAAGTATGGTGTTGTCCCAGTATATTTTGTATTTGTTATTTGCTATTACGGTCTCGGGTGTAAATTTATAACAGGGTTCTGATGTTATTTCTATTTTACGTATTGCGCCGATTTGGTATATAATTATGGCAGCATTATTGTGCCTTTCGGTGTACTTTGTAGCAGCTAAAAGTTTGCATCCAGAAGTGAAATCATCAATTGTTTCAGGGAAAAGGTGGCATAGTCGACATTTGTCATCATATTATTATTATTATTATTGATATTATTATTATCATTATTATTATTATTATTATTATTATTAGTATTTTTATTATTATTATGATTATTATTTTGTAAACTTACTTTGTAGAATGATTAAAAATACTTATCTTTTTGCATTAAAAATTGTATTTGCATGTAGGTATATTTTGCAATCTTTAAACGTCTCGATAAAAATTACTCTTAATCGTCGTCACTAAAGAATAACTCTTTAAATAACATTAAATTAAAAATAAAAAAAACCCGACACGAAAAAAACTCTAAAAAGCAAAAAAATCTCGATCAAGTCACCTTTCAAACAAAAATAAATGAATCAAAATCTCTAAAAAGTAAAAAAAATTCCCTCATGAACTAGAAAAGAGCTGATGATCTTCGAGTGATTATATCTTGTTGAATCACAGCTAAGAACACTCTGAATCAACTCACCTTTCGAACAAAAAAAAAACTAAATCAAAATGGGTTGCTCTGTTTGGGAGCTACGATGCCATAGACAGATACACATATACACACGTTAAACTTATGACACCCCTCTTTTTCCGTCGGAGGTTAAAATTTACTTAGTTATCAAGTAAATATCCAAACATCTCTATAACAACTAATTACTTTGTAGAATTTCAATAAATTAAATTTATTAATAAAAGAAATTATTATTTATAATGCGTTACCGGTTACGATATCACATATCTTTCTTCTAGGAATGATTTGTAATATCTAAATCAGTTGAGCATTGAATATTGTTGATATTGGTAAGAATTTCTTTTGATTTACTAATTGTCAGAGTATTATTATTCCTTTTCCCTTAACCTTACCTTCAAAATTGGCAAACACTTAAAAAACTAGAACAATCAAAAAGGGTTTTATAATGTGCCATATACCCAAAAATATTTAAACAGGCGAAAATATTTTTAATTGGAAAGCGCGTCGTGTTTGGTGGAAATTATATATTTATATATATATATATATATATATATATATATACATATATATATATATATATATAATTTGTTTCATGGGTTATAATCATGTCTAGTCAATAAGATCAATTTAGCCGCAGCAATATAATTTAACATATGTGGTTGAAATTAAAATTAAAAATTATATAGAACGTACTACATTGTGTTTTCACTGTAAAATAAATATTTTAATTGATGTCTAGTTTCTACTTGTGAACGCTTTTATCAATTTCAAATTAAACTTCTTCACAACTTTACACTTATATCATAACGATTAAATTTTGTAAAATTTGTTCTCTGGTTATGACATTTTTCACTGTTAGCTTTCAATCGTTAGAGGGTATTTAATTTATTAATCATCTAGTTATTTTTTACTGAAATTGTATTCCATAATTGGCCTTATATGTTTATCAAACTTAATAAAAGCCTTATGTTTGCGTTTTCACTTCTTCAAATTTTATAAATTTGTTTCAACATCTTAAACAATTCCGAAAGATTGTATTACAACTGAAGAAGATAACTCTAAGTGTTCTCAAAACGTTTAGATCTATATAACATGAATACAAATATACACCATTAAGAAAACCCAAAAAGCTAAGTATTTTAACTTTTTAGCTTTATAAGAATATAAAGAACCTCAATCTGATGAAATTTTAAATTAAAGAGCAGCATTTATAAAGTTCGCTAGTGACGACGATACGATTGATAATTTATAGATTCATATTGTTGTTAATCTATGGATTCATTTTAATTGGATTTTTGGGATCTGAAAAAAATATCACAGCTTTGAAATAAATCAGTGTAATAGACCAATGACCAAATCCAAAAAACGTTGAATATGTTGTGTATCTGATCTAGTCATGAGCGTCGCATAGCTCTTGATGATCATCATTTTGTTTTTGATATCAGTATTATTTTAGATTTTAATAGCAACCGCTCATTCAGTTTAGATGAACCGTACATTACAACTATTAGCAAAAATTGTGGACTCTAGAAGTTTTAAAATTCGTTTAGTGTGTAATAAAGGTTTAGCTTGCCGTGTATCAAAGTATAATAATAATATTAATTATCTACAAATATTTCATGGTACACTGAATAATTCGACATACCCAGACCACCCGTCTTTCCGATTTTAGCATTTATCTATTATAAATTTCCACGACTCCTGGTAATTACCAACTTAGTTTAATTTTCAGTAAGATTTGACATACAGCTAGTTAACAATCTGACAAATGAAATTTTGAAATTTAATTTATAAACACAATTAATGTTTGAAGTAGATTTTAAGCTAAACTGACATATAATAATATTACTATGTATTTGTCAATTTCAGTTTGAAAGTTATTTGTGTGTAGGTAACTCACTTGTGTTTTAATTTTCTGGCTGATTCCGTAGAGTAATGGGTTTCTAAAGAAAAATATTTCTGACATGGATGGTGATTGCAGTAGTAAAATAAAAAGTATACATTTTAAATTATGCAATATATGTAATTAAAAAGGAACTAAAGAAATTATGTAATTAACAGCATTTGATACATTATATTGAATATGAGAAAAAAGAAAAAGTCTTTCAGTCTTAGTAATAAAAGTAACATAATATCTTTATTATTTACCTGTATGTCTACTAGAGCACGAAGAAGCAACAGAATAGTGTCCTGTCACGCTGACTGCTGAAGAACTATGACGAACCGGAAGTTGCAATCTGTTGCAACCAGATACTAAAGCTCTTTCAGCAGCACTTTGATGTACGCTTAAGTTAACTACTGCTGTAAGATCGGTTGGCGAATTTTGAACATCATTTACATTATCATTTTTTAAACCTAAAATTGCGGCGATTGTAAAAGATTTACTCGTTGAAGACACTGAAGTTGAGTTTCTATAACGTGAATCAATTTGTTCATCACATAAACTGCTTGACGTTTGTTCATTTTCAGGAGTTGCTTGTTCATCTAATTGATGAAAACTTAAAAACTGCGATAAAGGGTTTGAATAATTATAATGATGCAACATATTTTGGCTAAATTTATGTTGTCAATTTTAAACACACAAAATCCATTTTTAACGAACACAAATAAATTTTAGAAAAAAAATGTTTTAATTTAATATTTACAATTGTAGTATTGATTTTAGTCAAGTCTTTGTATTAAATTTTGAGGATTTAGTAACACTTTCACACTAAAGTTAAGACAAGTCTATTACACAAATAAACCCACAGATAAGTTTGTTATCTCTTGCAATGATATAACTGACATACGGTACTTGTTCCAGTGCTCATCAGAAGACCCCACCAGCCGCAAGGGAGGACCTGAAGTTGAGACCACCCTCGCGGATTATATTACCGATTTAACCCTAACGACCCCTCAACCTGTATGTTTCAATCCGACCAAATTGAGGAATATAATTCCGCTATAAAAAGCTTTTGTTGTGCTTTTTTTTTATTAATGGTTGTTGATCTATTATTCTGTTTTCTTTTTGATAGAATGTTCGTTTGATAACACTCATTTTTACATTTTTTCATTGTATCTGGAAGATACATAGTATTCTACAGTAAAACACCATTTTTCTAGATACCTACAATATATTACTTTAGATTATTATCATTAAATCAAATCAAACCTGCTGTCCTGTTTAGTTTCTTTTATATTATTCTTATTCATAGATAAATTCTTACTCTAATATTGCAGCTACTAATAGTAGATATCTTTGTTTACACCTAATTATACAAATTTCAATTAAACATTCATCGTCCGCATACATGTTATGTAAAGTATTAATACCTTAATTCTAAAATATTTCAGTAAGTACTGTGCAACTAAATTTCTTTTACTGAAATGCTTTATGTGATTTTCTAATCAAACATAAATTGTGTACAAGGGTTTCTGATTATTGTTACATACATCTTCAGCTTGAATATAGTTTTTGGCAGTTAGAATTAATGAACTTAAATGGCAAATGCCAAGTTCCCGATTAGCTCAAAATTCAAACGTATCTTATGTTAAAGTTAAATTTATTGTTTCATGTGTTTGAATAACAGGTAACCATTTAAATTCTTCCAGAAATTAATTTGGCATTTTTAGTAAGCAGTTATTTTAATTTAATTACAATGGTTAAGGAATACTAAGCTTTGAAACTATTATATTTTAAAATTTTCATTTTTTTCTTGCGACTGTTATTCAGTGGATACAGTTAAGCACAGAATACAGAAAAATAATTTAAAAAAAATTCAAATGATGTAATGTGGTGTCCTTTTAAAAGGACGGTAGAGCTATATACTACTATCAAGTAAAAAACAAGATAAAGTGAGAAACTTGAAAAGTATTTTATTTTATAACACAATGTAACATAAAATAATATAACAATGACTAACTTGTATGGTAATTTACAAAAAGTCTTTGGGATATTAACCGACATCACATTTGCGGCACACAAAATTTGCGTTTTTGGAACACTACGCGCATCGTCGCTGATTTTTGTGACACATAACCAGGTAGTCTAACAAGTCGCGAAAAAACTCATGTTATGTTTAAAAGATTTTGAATGACCTCTCCTTGTGGTGGGCATTCTTTATGTAAGCGCCTGGGTTTTGTATATCCATATCTACACAATGTGTATTTTTCCCCCTGAATGAAACTCTGTATTCACTTAAGTTTTGATCACCATGATCTACACCTCCCATATTATCATTATAGAATTTAATCAGTCTGGGTTGATCTATGTAGATGTGTTTTTTTTTCTGATTGTAAGAACCTTTTTACTTTATTTACTGGAAATTTTTTTTAGAGCATTTGAAGCGACACTCACAACGCTGTTGTCGTTATCTCACTCTCGGCTAAAAGATACTGCTTTGGATAAAAGAAAATGTGGCAAGCGATTTTCTCTTAGGGTACCAGTGGGTTTTAATTCTTAGTTTCCATTCTAATTGAAGTAAAAAGTAAATGAAAAGCATTATAAAACATTTTTTCTAAAAACATCTGCATATTGCAAAACTACTGTGGTTCCGAGTCCCATATGTTTGTATTTTTCAGGCAAAGTAGTCAAAGATCCATGGTAGGGGTCAAAATAAACAATAACCCAGACGCAAAGCACTAGTTCAGAATTTGTAACCCCACCGAATCGGTTTATCTCTGATAAATTGCTTCTTGCTATGCCGCCCAAAGAAACGAATCATAGACTGATCAATGCTGTGATTTTCTTCAGCGGGGACGTACACGTTTAGAGTATATATATATATATATATATATATATATATATATATATACAATACAGAATACTTATCTGCCTTGTTTAGTTTCGTATTATCATTGCAATGCAAATTACGCATAATATATTGCAATCTATCTCTCGATATAGCCTCACATACCTGTTTATTATTATTATTATCCCTATTTTGCCAAAACATTTGTGCTCGGGGGATAGGCATATAACCATTCAAAAGAAGATCTCCAATGAAACTCAGTAGCTCGCCTGCGGCAATCTTTCTTGCACGATTTTTTTGTTGGGCAAAGATATTTGAAAAATTGAGTATCTGATTTATTACTTCTTTATTAAAGAGCAACTGAAACGTAGCAGCAGGTGAAAGATTGTTGTTCACAGATGATACAATTTTCCAGTTGGAAAAAGTCGTTTGTCCTAAATCACTAACTTTATACTCAAAATTCTTCAGAAAGTTTGGTCTTCGTTCAACAAATGCTGAGAGAGGTTCATCATCGTCACGATCCCAGTCCTTTGAGTTGTTTTTTAAAACCATTTGTACTTTTACATCGGCTCTGAGTTGTGCTCCAAGCAAATTTTCTACACGTACTAAGTTCTAATTACCTGAATCTTCATCGGTGTCGCAGTCCTCATTTGCATGTTCTGCTGGAAAAATTGCTATTTGCTTCGGAAAACCAGCTACATCATCTTTCTCTAATTCTTCCAGCAACTGGGCAAAAGTTAGCGGCTCTTTCCAGTACCTGAAAGAGGTACAATATACATGAGTCAATACTAGTGGATAAACCTATCGTCCTTTTAAAAGGACGCTATTTTCTTAATAATTTGGATAACAGTGTGAGGTTATAGTTTAGGGGTCTATAATGTATCAAAATCAACGGTTCAGTAGAAAAACCTAAATTATATACTAAACATCAGCGATTTTAACAAACACGTGCTACAGACTGATCGCCTATGCTTTGAAGTTTGAAATGTGAGTAACCCCATCTGCATTCCAATAGCTGTTAAGAATAAAATGTGAATCAGCACATTTCTGTTTGTGGTTACTGATTACAGACAAATATATAGTACAATAATAATTGCATAACTTTTTGTGCAGCTCTATAAACTCGCACTAAATTTTTATTTTTGATTTTTAATATTTATGGAAACATTGGTAATATATTGTCAAATTATTGAAGGACTTTATTGCATCATTACGACATTATTATTCGATCGTGTAATAATTTTAAAATGAAAGGTTTAACGATTATCCATAAAGTATTGTATGTATGTTTTGGATATGCTATACACAGGCTGTGTGCATAAAGAATGCTTTATATTCAATAACATATTCAATACCAGAGTTAAATGAACACTCTGAACAAGAATTAAATAATTTTGTAATGGTCTTTACCTATGGACCCGATTATTTTTTGACGTTTCTAAGAACCAATAGAAATTTTCAATTTCAGTAATGTGCGTGCGCTTTAGCCAACCAAAACATTATTATAGTGGGAATAATCGACCTATATTATTACCGTGAGAATTTTGTTTTTGTTGAATGACAACGTATTTTTTTATTTGACTTCTGTCATTAATATGAAAGTTCAGAAACCTTAATTTGTTAAAATAAAAATATAATATTGAAAACGTGTTTCTTATTGTAACGTCAAAAATAATGCAACGAATACCACAACAATAGAGTTCGATAAATTAGAAAATAATTCTCCATATTTTCTCAACCCTGTTGCCATTAGGCAATAGCCACTCAAGCCCTACGGGCCAGCCAACAGGTTTTCGAAAATCTGTCAAATTAATTTCAATTTATTCTCACTCTCGTGATATTACTACTGGAAATGTTGTAGGTACGGTATTAGTCAAATTGTTTACAATAATCTGCAATTTAAATATGTTAGATGTATAACTAATTCGCTTTTGGCTGATTTAATCCATTACAAAGCCTACTTTACTAGTAGCTTAAACACATATTTCATGGTTATAAACTCGTTTTATCCAGTGGCGTTGCCAGTTCGGGCGGCACCCGGAGCGGCGGTGTCGCCCTTCACCCCTTACGTATATCGTGCATCTTTTAATAACAAAATTAAATTGGTTATTAGGACAGTGATTAAATTATACGTAGCAAGTAAAAATATTTTTATCACTTTCTTCATATTTTCTACCTTGTTATTTTATGATTTATAGCTGGCACACACTATTACAGTTTAGCTTTCCTGGCTTTAACCCTTCTATTGTGATCGGGTCAATATGACCCAATCGCGTTTTTCTAATGTGCATAATTTGTTAATTTATTTAAATATTTCGTTGCCACTGCATGACTTTTATTTCATTACTCTAATAACGGTGTACCTAGATTGATATTAGAAAATTATAACTAGTTTTTTTAATGCATTTGTTACACTCACTGTGTTTGGGTCTATATGACCCGGTGATTTGTGTGGTTCAAATTAGAAGAACGAGAAGCAGATTATTATCATAGACGAATGTATTTTATTAGTTTTGTTTTATTTTCATAAATATAAATAACTTACATATTTCCACATTATTGGGCAATATTGCGTATATTGCATGCGTTATTTGCTTACCGGTAAACAAGTTTATTCCTGTTGAGACGTGTCTGTGACTCCGCGCATAAATTCAGCCAGTGAGCATCTAGTGTTAGTTTCTAGTACATGCCAAACTTGATGCTATACTCAAATAAGAAATACTTAACAAATGAAATTTATTATTGAAAATGTGCAGTGAGAGAGTGCTTACGGATAGTAAACTTGAGAAACTTTTGTATGCTTCTGATATTGATTCTAATGCTTCTGAAGAAGAAGACCATTTGTCCGTATAGCAGCGAATCGGATGATGAAGTCGAAGCTACGATTTCAGATGAAGCTGATACGGATAATTACTTCAAAAGATGGCAATATAGTGTGGAATGAAAAGACACATCAATCGGGAAGGTTATCAGCTGCAAATATTATTTCGTTGATTCCTGGGCCAACAAGGTAAGCTACGTCGCGAATAATTGATATAAAATCCGCGTACTTCTTATATTCCACACCCAAAATTGTAAACCTAATTTTGAAAATGTCAAATTTAGAAGGCAAAAGACTTGGTGGCGACATGTTTCAAGAACTAACATTAACAAACAAAATACACCCACGTACCACACAAAATTAAAAAAAAAACACCGAATGCGTTTCGATAGCTACGCTATCATTATCAGCGGTCGACCGCTGATGATGATAGCGTAGGTATCGAACCGCGTTCGGTGTTTTTTAATTTTATGTAGTACGAGGGTGTATTTTGTTTGTTACAGATCCTGCCACAGTTCCAGTATTCCAGATTTTTCAACTAACATTAGTTGAACTAGAAGCATATTTTGACCTACTGTTCTCAGTCAGTCTGTGGGATGGAAATGAGGTCGTCCAATATTCAGAGCAACGATGTCCCACAACGATTTCATGTAATTGCACGAATAATTCGCTTTGACGAAAAAAAAAACTCAGCCACAACGACACCAAACAGATAAATTAGCTCCCATATGGGACTTGTGGGATGAATGGGTTGCAATTCTATCTAAGCTTTACAATGTTCACGAAAATGTAACAGTAGATGAGCAACTGGTACCGTTTAAAGGCCGTTGTCCTTTTAGACAGTAGTTCGCAAATAATCCAGCTAAATACGGAGTCAAGAGTTGGACTTTATGCGATTCTGTAACTGATTATGCATATAACATGCAAGTTTACCTCGGGAAAAAAGAAGGAGAACCTCCAGAGGGAGGTCAAGGTAAAAAAGTTGTGCTAGATTTTACTTAAGGTCACAACGTAACGAGTGATAATTCTTTTACCTCGTACGATCTGGGGCAGATGTCATTGAAAAGAAAAATAATCATGCTTGGCACTATTCGCAGAAACAAGCCTGAATTGCCAGCCGCATTGGTCTGCAACAGGAAAGAAGTTCTTTCTTCAAAATTTTACTTTACCAAGGACACGTCGATAGTTTCGTATATTCCAAAACGGAATAACAATGTTACGCTCATCAGCACCATGCACCACGATAACAGAGTGTGTAACCAAGATCATAAAAAGCCGCTTATGAGTTCAGATTACAACAAAACTACGTTACCTTTAGACACGTTACACCAGTTAATAATAACATACACATGCAGACAAGCAAAATAAAAGATGGACAATATCTATCTTTTACAATATCATGGACGTTTCAGCTTGCAACGCTTATGCTCTGTGGTGCGAAGTAACTCCAACCTAGAATGCTGGAAAACTTACAAAATGCCGACTGGGTAATTCCTTGATCACTCCATTATTGCAAGAAGGAAAACGTCTCCCTCGAAGTATTCTTGCAGCAGAAATGGTTATAAAGTCACGTTCTTCAACCAGTAATGCCGAAGTGAGGGAACAATCAACCACAACCAAGTGTAAAAGATGTAATTTTTGTCCCTCTTCAAATGATAATAAAACTAATATGGTATGTTGTCTGTCAAGACTGTAACAAATAAATGTATGTATGTGTGTGTATATATATATATATATATATATATATATATATATATATATATATATATATATATATATATATATATAGCTACTACGTTTTTAGACCTTCCTCACATAACATTTATAATAATACGTAATAAAAATAAGATAACGTAATAAAATGTAATAAATAATAAATACTACATCTTATTATTATTTACTGTTATATCAATTTAATGACAATAAAACGACAACCATAGGCTCCCGGGTCATAATCACCCGAACGCAATAAGTGAAACCAAAATGTTAACCAAATGTTAAAGGAGGGTTAAGAGTTGCGTGGATTACCGCATCAAAATCTATGTTTTTTGCAGCTTCATTGTCAATACTTAAAATAGCCAAGTTGTTTAGTCGTGCTTGGAGCCAGAAGACCTTAAATAATTTTTAATTAATGTAAGCTTACAAAAACGTCTTTCACAAGAAGCTACTGAAACACATATTGCCAAATACAATTTAATGCAGAGGACTAGATTTGGAAGGGATTCCATAAAGTCCCATTTAACTATAAATTCCAAAATATCTAGAGGAGCCCATTTATCTTCAACTTTAAACATATTAATATTGGCTGTCTGTAAGTGTCGACAAATCATAGAGACTTCTAACAGGAGTTCACTTTCAGATACTTCATCACAAAAGGAAGTAAGATTTACTACTGTGTAATTATTGTGAAGCGATCGTAACGTTAATTACTTTGTGGGTTGGTTAGAATAAAACAACTTAGGCTTAATTTGTCTTTTTTTCAGTATAATTTCTTGAACCACACCGCTACTGTTGCCCAGAAGATTTAATCTAGTCTTAGTTACACCGGTTATAATAATTTAATAATTTTAATCCATAGTTTATTAAGAATTTGCAAGCGGGAAAACAATTTTTAAATTTATCTTTCAGGTTTAAGCTACTGTTTTTATGTTGTGGGAAGTGTTCAGTATATACACGATATATTGTTGTTAATTATCGGGGTTTATTCATTTGTAAACGTTTGCTAATGTCTACAATACACTGAATAATCGTTTCCATATACGTAAATATATTGCTGCTGATTATTTATGAGGGGTTTGTGTAAATTATTTTTTTTTGTGAAACAACGGCAAGTCAAGTTATCGGAATTCTAAGTCAATATATATATATATATATATATATATATATATATTGGTTGTCTGTGAATGTTTCCTTTTCAGATTAACCCTTGAAAGATCTTTCAACGAACCCGAGAAGTCGACTAAATAGTTAACCTTTTAAATTTCGTTTTTTTTCTTTCGAACAAAATTTTTTAAAACACAATTCGTTGCCTTCTTGTGTAATCCGTGAATCACGTATGGTCATATAAGCATGTTAAACTAATGAATTGGGGATAACTTTAATATAAACGTTTAATATTATTATTTGTCTATGATAACCAATTGTGATAAATAGAAATTGTATATTTGAATGAAACACGTTTAGCTGTTTGTGGAAATTCAATTAATATAAGGTTACTAGGGAAACTTTTGTTTGTTTCTTATTTCTCCCTGTTCTCCCTGCTTCAATATTCACAGGGCTCTCGCTCATAATGTCTTAATTTTCTCCTGTTAAACCACCACCCGTGGTGACAAAAATTGAACAATTACACCTTTATAGCTTAAATTCCATGTGTTAATACGACAAAGACATATACACTGTTGTTTAGTGTAAATATAGCCTTTAAACCCAAATTTAAAATCAGTCGTTTTCAAAGTATACATATATACTGTAATCATTCGCTTAAATTTCGTATTACAAGAAATATCTGGCGTAGAACACCACACGACCCTCCAACCAACACAATGGAACTTAAAAGAAATGAAATAATTTTAATAACATATTTTTAAGGGTAATTATGCAACATTATAAACGAAAACACAATTACCTATGTCAAACAGACGTTTAAAATTTCACGACATACAGAAGTTAATAGACATCTGGATGCTAACTTAAATTGAAAATATGAAATAATTTTAAATCAGTTTTTTTAGGATAAATCTGCAACCTTTTTTTTATACGTTCATAACGAAAACAGGCAACAATGTAAAAACAAAAACAATAATCTATGTCAGAACGACGTTTAAAACTTCATGTCAGACAGAGATTTAAGGACATAAATACATGCTAACATATAAAAAATTTCGAAGCCGCCCACTTCAATACAAATATCGATAATACAGCTTCAGCATTTTTAATCATATTTATCTAATTTTTACATTTATTTCGCTTTACATTAAAAAACTTTATAAAGAAAATTTATGTAAAATTAAATTTTCTTTAAAAAATACGTCTACACTCCTTATAAAATTAATCGTTACTCACATAATAAAAAAATTTAAACTAGCACTTAAATTCTACCTTAGGAATTTTTTCCCGCTAAATCACGCATCGTATCAAAAAATTATATAGAATATAATTAATCGATATGTTTAAGGTCTGTATCTATATCTTTGAAATGTGAAATAATTAATCGATATGTTTAAGGTATATATCTATATCTATATCTATATCTATATCTATATCTATATCTATATCTATATCTATATCTATATCTATATCTATATCTATATATATATATATATATATTATATCTATATCTATTCTATATCTATATCTATTCTATATCTATATCTATATCTATATCTATATCTATATCTATATCTATATCTATATCTATATCTATATCTATATCTATATCTATATCTATATCTATGTCTTATGTCTATTCTATATCTATATCTATATCTATCATCTATATCTATATCTATATCTATATCTATATCTATATCTATATCTATATCTATATCTATATCTATATCTATATCTATATCTATATCTATATCTATCATCTATATCTATATCTATATCTATATCTATATCTATATCTATATCTATATCTATATCATATCTATATCTATATCTATATCTATATCTATATCTATATCTATATCTATATCTATATCTATATCTATCATATCTATATCTATATCATCTATATCTATACTATACCCATACCTATATCTATATCTTAGATGTTTTAGTTCTGGAGTTATCGTGACTAACCATACACACGCACACTACGCACACGCACACACACACACGCACACTGCACACGCACACGCACACGACACCACCTAGTCACACTGCACACGCACACCACACGCACACGCACACGCACACGCACACGCACACGACAGCACACGCACACGCACCACACGCACACCACGACACGCATACGACACACACCACACGCACGCCACACGCAGCACGCACACGCACACGCACACGCACACGCACACGCACACGCACACGCACACGCACACGCACACGCACACACACGCACACGCACACCACACAGCACACACACATGCACACGCACACGACGCACACACGCGCACGCACACGCACACGCACACGCACACACACGCACACGCACACGCACACGCACACGCACACCCACAAGCACACGCACACGCACACGCACACGCACAACTGAATTGATTAAATTATTTATTAAATATAATAAAAGTTTACGAGATTTGAACCTACGACCTGTACAGGTCGTAGGTTCAAATCTACTGAGGTAAACTTTTATTTATGTATTTAATAAAATTAATAATATTTTAATTACTATTTACCTTTCAACTTATTCGTTCATAACAAAAACTTATAATAATTTAATATTAGTCAAGTTGCTTTGGTATGTGTGAATCCTTGCAATATTGCAGGCTCACATACCATTAATATAAGTAATTTAATTGTAATCTCATTATGTTTAGAATTTACATCAGTTCTACATTACATAAAGACAAAATTTACATCGATTGGGGCTGGAACCTTGATGGCGCAGTTGGTTAGCGCGGTACTCTAGCAAAGTACAGGTCGTAGGTTCAAATCCTACTCGAGGTAAACTTTTTATTTATGTATTTAATAAAATTAATAATAATTTTTAATTACATATTTACCTTTGAACTTATTCGTTCATAACAAAAACATAATAAACATAATAAAACATAATAAAAAATGATAATTGATTGTTTTTTCCATGATTTCAGACAAAATGTAAGTGATGGCATAATAGGTTGATCATTTTTTGACTTTATGATAAAGAAAATTCCCCAGAAGACAAAGAGGTCGAATAGAGATTAGATAGGACTGATACTGATTCGGGGAAACATTTCTTTAAGACAATAGCTGGGATACCGTCCGGGCCAGTTGCCTTATTGAAATCAAACCTATTGATAATCGATTTTAGAACCTTTAATCAAAAATTAATTGGTTTCATTGCGTGTGATGAAGAGTTGACTAGGGTCGTATCTTTTCCAGAACTATTCAGACACACAAGAAGATTGGCTTTGTCTACAAAATCAGCAAACTACAGATCCGTCCAAAGATGTGAGGGGGGGGGGAATGAAGATAAACAAAAGCAATGTCCAAAGAAGAGGACGACTTAAAACAATATTCACGCCATGGAAAGATTGCAAAGAAGTCCCGTATATCACTCACTAACTTAAAACGGCACAAAGTTCTATCAGTGTTGCGAACAACAGAGGAATTAGGGACATTAGACATTGTCTATTAGACAATGGTCAGATATACCTAGTGGGGAAAAAACTGAAGTATTATAAACAAGTGGGTTTGATGTAACAAAGAGGTCCAGAAGATGTGGAGGATAGTTAGGGTTATCAGGTATTTCTGTGTGTTCAGAAATCATTTGTCCAAATTGTTCTCGTTAATAACAACTTACTTAGCTACTTACATTGCAAACAATTTGTAGAGGATTCTTGTTGAAGATTTTTTTGAAGGTTTTGGTTAAATTTTAGAGTTTCTTTTGTTGTTTGGTTTTCTCTTGTTGTAAAATTTTTAAATTTGAGAAGAACCATAAATATCAGGACTTAATTTGATTTTAAATGCTTTAGATGCGATTACATTAGATTGCCAAGGAAACCAGCATTCTTCATTCGTAAAGTTTTAAACTTTTTACCGAACTGTAACGATAAAGGATAATTCATATTGTTTTTCAATCTTACATGAATATTATTCATGTTGGTTAAATTTATATAGATTTGATTCGTGTTACAGTTTTAGGTAAAAATCTACGTTTCGAAGACACTATGTCTCCTTTTTCAAGATTTTAATAGCGTGTATTGTTTCGTATAACTGGTCCATGGAATGTAGTGGTTGGTGCTTTCGTCTTGAATTTTGTTGGTAGTGTCTTGAATACTAATCCGAGAATTGCTAATATCGAAATTTATGGTGGTTTGATACGGTTGATCATTTAATAGAACCATCCGTTGATCCGGTTTGACTACATGGTTTACACACTCTGAACAATTTTTTACAACACCTGAACAGTATTCATAAAAAAATAAGATTTATAACAGGAACCGAAAACAATCACGAATTACCATTTTACTTTCCAACCTACTTACTATATATGTAGGTATAAAAGATTATGCAAACGACATTTTTTTCACTGTCGTAAAATCGACTTATTAGCTCATTTTACGACGTTTGACAATTTTTTGGCAAGATCGCGCGCACACGCACACACATGCGTGTGTACGCGTGCGCGCGCGCGTGCGTGTGTGTGTGTGCGTGTGTGTGTGTTATTATTATTATTATTTTATTTACAACGGTTAATTTCTACATTTTGTTTTACACAGTGTGCAATACATTTTATTTCCTATACTATATGCACATACTGCTGTATTCAGAACCTGATTTTTAGGTCTCCACCAGTCACACTGCATAGTAGATTGTTAATGCATCACTTTTCCTTGAAACCGTCCATATTCTTCTTGTCTACATACCATGTATAATCGGTGTTTATTCTTGTCAGAACTTTTTGCTTATAAGACTCAATGTGGTCACAATCCCTGTTGAAACGTAGTTTGCCTGTTATACATTTATAAATTGTATTTTTAGCCATTGTTATCAACGCGTTTGTTAAGGTGTAATGTAGTTTTATTTTATGGAAGCCCGCAAACGATTTCGTCTGTCGTTATTTGTTTTTGGATTAGATTAAAAACTAGGATTCTAACGTAGCTCCACATTTCTTCTGCTTTCTGACAGGTTAGTATTAAATGCTTAGAGTCTCCAATTTCTAGGAGACAAAAGGGACAGAACAATGATTCTCTAAGTCCTGTCTTTCGCAAGGAAGTTGTATCTGCTAACCTATCCTTATCAAAACGCCATGCAATTTCGCTATCTGTTAACTTATTGTGGAAGACTTCCCAATTAATTTCATCTGCCGTCCACTTTCCTTTAAGCTTTTGATTCACTTTATAAGTTAGAGTCTTTTGAAGTAGTTTTTGTGTACTTTTCCCCACATTTTCTTTTTTTTTTGTACAAGCTCGTGTATCTTAACTTCAACTCGAATTGGATTCTTCTGCCACTTGTGGCAAGGTGGTAATTGAGTTAAAATAGTTCTTGATGTGGTCATAATGGTATAGTAGGTCACTCCGATGGGAAGCATTGTATTCTTCTAGCCATTCGTCGTTTTTCATGAAATCTGCAATGACTTTAAAACCAGCTTTGATCCAGTGACTTACAAACAATGGTGGTTTGCAAATTTTTATACATTTAAAATCAGTCGTTGGAATTTTCTTTACATCGTCCTTTGTTCTAGGAAAATTGTCTAATTCTATTTTAATTAATTGAAAAAATACAATAGATTGGACCAAGAGAAAATTAATTCTTGCTGTCTACATTCTCTGGGTTGATAAAGAAAATTAGCCACGAGACTCGATACCTGTTACTATACTGTTACTATTGATCGTTCTAGCACCACTTTCCATTTTTGTTCTTCCATCTGCTCGCAATTGATCAATTTTTGGACGGTTAACAAGCGAAATGCGCATGATCTCGAGATTAGGTGGACTAATCCTATTCCCCCATAATCAATGGGCAAACGTAGACCTTGCTCTTGAACCCAATGTTTCCCGGACCACATAAAGTTTATAAATAATCTTTGAAGTTGGCCAAGTTGTTCTGTACTTACGGGTACAATTTGCAACCAATGCCATATTTTCGGTGCAAATGATTGATCTTTCTTTTAGCTATCATTGATACGTATTGTATACGTCTTTTCCATCTTTCCAAAGAGGTGGAAACCTTTACTTTTAGTTCCTGGAATGCCCACTCTGCGTCATCCTTTTGATTCCCCGTAAACCTTATTCCCAGAATTTTTATATATTCGTTAGTCCATTGGTAGTCGTTTGGTCTATCTTCTCTATTCTTCCCATTTTCCTGTCAAAAAACCGACTGACTTGTCAATATTGAGTACTGATGCTGATTGCTGCGAAAATGTGTTATATATATATATATATATATATATATATATATATATATATATATATATATATATATAAGCGGAAAATCACTGTCGTGAGTAACAAATATGGACACATCGTCTGCATACGCGCTCATTACTAAATTAAGTAATTGACTATTATCATTGTTTTTACTGATTGGCACGCCTTTAAGGGATTGTCTGCATATGGATAGGAATGGTTCCAGGGCTAAGCAGTATAAGGACCCGGACAAAGGACAACCTTGACGGATACCTCTTTGCATTAATATTTCACTGGTTAGTAAACTGCCTAGTCTAACATGACATCTTGAATCGTAATATAGGGTTTTTACCGCATCAATGAAATATGTGCCAAAATTAAAACATTTTAAAACATGAAATGAGTATTCATGACTGATATAATCAAATGCTGATTTCTGGTCTAAATCTAATATAGCTAATTCGTTGTTTTATTTATTAGTGTGATAGATAACTTCTCTATGTAAGTGTAGAGTGTCGTATATGGATCTTCCTGGTATTCTATAGCTTTGATCGGGATTGATAATTGTGTTGATGATATTGCCGAGTCTTGTTGATAATGCTTTCGCTAGTATCTTATAATCAGTTGTTAAAATTGAGACAGGTCTCCAATTCTCTAGCTTTGATAGATCTCCCTTTTTGGGCATCAGACTAATTACAGATTTGGTAATTGATTTGGGTAACTTTTTGGCTCTTAAACATGAAGAAGCAATCTCACAATAGATTGGTCCAATTTTATCCCAAAAGGTGATATATAAATTTACAGTTAGTCCATCAATGCCTGGAGCACTTCTTTTATTAAGGGACATTAACGCTCTTTTAAAGTCTTGTTGTGTTAGCGGAACGTTTATTGTTGCTTGGGATTCGTTGGAAAATTCCTTTAAGTTTTTGAATAAGGTTGAGTCCTCATCTACGTGGTTCTTATTACATTGAAATTTGCTGTCAAACTGTTTTTTAACAATTGAGCAAAGGGATAAGGGTTCGGTGACAATTCCATTATAATTTAATTCACGTAATGGCTTACATTCCATAAATTGAGTACTACTTAGCGATGGCCTACCAGAGGAGGCTAAACTTTCCAGATTGTTCTTCTCTAAGATTTTCTCACTTTTTCTTTTGTACCAGTCTTGTACGTTTTTCATAATTTTCTTAGCCTTTAACATGTCTTCGACGGTAGAGTTTTTGAGGTTATGCACCTTGTTTATGTGGTTCTGTAAGTTCTAGTCGTTCAGTATTTCTGTTCTGTTGCGTGTAGGGTGTTATTATATGTTTTAAATTAATTTTTAAGCTGCCTTACTAGGATATCAGGTCACAATTTGGAGCTTTATTCCTAATTTCTTTATCTAAATGGTTATTAATTATGTGGATAAAGTTAGGGTCGTCAAGTAGAAGGTTGTTGAGTTTGCAATAAGCAGGTTGGCGAGAAGCGTTGTCTCCATTTAGTTTAAATACGGTAGTCACTGCTAAGTGGTCTGAAAAGGATAGTTGCTTTGTTGTGTTGTGTAAGCGTTTAAGTATGTTCTGAGATATGTAGATTCTGTGTAATCTAGAAGCCGACCGTGAGGTGCAGAAAGTGTAACCATCTCCTTTATTAAAAAAATTCCAACAGTCTTGTAATGAGTATGTATCAATTTCTTGTTGTAGTAACTTAGCAACGACAGGGTAACGTTCAATTAAATCCAGACGATCTGATTGCTGATGTAATGTGCAGTCGAAATCTCCTGCTAGCACCACAGCTTCATTGTCCACGTTATAACTTCGTATATCGTTAGATAGAGCCTGTATTATGTTGGATGCGAGTATTAAATTGTGTTGCACATATATTTTCTAAACGACCCATTCCTTACGTTGATTCTTTGAAGGTATGATGGGAAAACTATTAAATAATTGAGTATTTCCAATTCTGACTTTTTCCGAAGTGCGATTGCTGTGCCTGAGTAATCTCGTTGTGAAAAGTTGTACTTAGACGATTCGTGAGTTTCCACAATGCTATTTATATTCGTTTCTTGTATAAGTGATATGTCTATTGTTAGTGTAAAGAAATTGTTCCAAATTTAACCAATTGTAATAAGATTGAACACTTTTAACGTTTAATGTTGATATTTTTAAACACAGTTGCTTTATTTGATTGAAATAATTACGGTTGTAGGTGTATGAAGCCATTGTTGTTTTGGTTAAAACGTTCTTTGAATACTTTCGAGTGAGGGTGTCCGTTCTACAAAGGATTCTCGTAAGGGTTCATGTGGGCAGTTTTCAGTACTGTTTTTTCCCATCCCTTTTAAGATGATTAATTAGCCGTTTGCATCTTTCCTTCTGAGTTCTGATTGTTATGTGTGGAACAACATCCCTTATTAACTCAATCAAGTCATGTACGTTATCTGTGTATCGTTGCGCTACCTCCAATACCTTATTGTTACCTTTCACTTCATTTAGAAGGTCTGTAAAACTCAGAAAGTCTAGGCACGCATTACTATCGCCATCCCACAAGGAGCGAAGGTCGTCGAAGTTGTCTGGAGAAGGCGACTGATTAACTCTTCTTTTTTTTGTTTTAATATTAGAGCACTGTCTTTTACTTCCTTGAGGAATAACAAATTCATACTGAGTGGCTAGTATCTGAGAATTTTCTGGTTGACTAACTTCTTCAGTGATCCCTTCTGAAACAGTGTTGCAATTTTCCGTTACCTCTTCTACAGTTTCTGATATAGTGTCACGTGAGGACGATATTGTAGAAGAGTGAGGCCGTTTCGCCGTTACTGCGGGCAAGGGTAGAAGCGTTACTTCTTCGTTCACCACCTTAGTACATTTTAGTGCAATATGTTCGCATTCTTGATATTTGAAACCCTTTACCTTCTCATAATAAAATACTTATCTTTGATTTTGGTGATTAATTATTAAGTATATGCAGTTGTTTAATGTTAAGATGTAGTAAACAATTTTTCAAATTTGAAAAATTCAAACATGTTTGAATTTTCAAATTTGACAAAATTGTTTACTCATCTTTAACAATTTAACAACATTGTACTGACAAGTAACTGTAGTTATGAACGTAATGTATATTAAAGTAACATTAAAAATCCAAATATTATTATGATTATGTGAAAGTTTACCTTTACCTTCTCATCTGTTAGGAAAACTCTGTACTCCTCGTCATCATATACTATTACTATTGAACTAGGAATATCAGTTGACACTTCAGCACTGGTTGCTATAAACACTTGTCTGCGAAAGCTAACCACATACATATATTCTGCTACTCTGATTCCTGCTCCCACGAAGGAAATTGGAGAAACTAGTTGCAAATTCAATTTTTTAAATTCTGATTCAATGATATAGTGAGGTATACATAGAGAAACATTGAACAATATAAGGCGCTTTGCAGGTAAAATTAATTTTCTACAGGGAATAAAAATATCCTTTACGCTTACACCGCCTTCTTCGTCTACAAAACGTTGTACCAACTTTTTAGTTGATAAATACAGGTAGATTCTGTTGTTGCTCATACGCGACGCAAATAGTATATTTTTTGGACCTATAATTCTACCGGTAGCAATAACGTAATTTTTAACAGCAAGAGCATCTATAGCTGGAAAAATTATTGCCTGTTCTTTTTTCGAAAACGTAGAAGTAGCTACTACGGTTGAAAATGTTCTTTTATCATTAGGTTTAAGAGTTTCTGTAGATTGCGATTGTACTTCCTGTACATTCCTGTGATCAGAAAAGGCCGAAATTGAGGCTTCGTTAAACATAATTATGACTTAATTGTAGATGGATAATTTATAGCGGAGATAAAATCATATTTACAAATATACAAATGGAAATTTAGAATGGCAAGTCAAAGGTCATACGATTATAATATTTAAAAGATAGTTAGAATAAATACGTAAACGTACAATTACCTTTCTAAGTAACTAAAATTTATCCAATTTAAATAAATTAATATAAAAGCGTGCTATCACAGCAGCAACGAAACTAACTATTAAATTTAACCAGTCTATACAAAATAAACACTATGTTCAATTAAACATCCAAACAAAATATAAAATCCTTTTTTAAACCACGTTTACACCGAGAGCAAGAAACCAACACGACTGACCATAACGATGTCGTGCGTGTGTGTTTGTGTTTGTGTGTGTGTGTGTGTGTGTGTGTGTGCGCGCGCGTGTGTGTGTGTGTGTGTTGGCATGTGTGTGCGTGTGCGTGCGCGTGCGCCTGTGCGTGTGCGTGTGAGTGTGCGTGTGCGTGTGCGTGTGCGTGTGCGTGTGCGTGTGCGTGTGCGTGTGCGTGTGCGTGTGGGGGTGGGGGTTGCGTGTGCGTGTGCGTGTGCGTGTGCGTGTGCGTGTGCGTGTGCGTGTGCGTGTGCGTGTGCGTGTGCGTGTGCGTGTGCGTGTGCGCGTGCGCGTGTGCGTCCGTGTGCGTGTGCGTGTCCGTGTGCGTGTGCGTCTGCGTGTGCGTGTGCGTGTGCGTGTGCGTGTGCGTGTGCGTGCGCGTGTGTGTGCGTGTGCGTGTCCGTGTGCGTGTGTGTCTGCGTGAGCGTGCGCGTGTGCGTGTGCGTCTGCGTGAGCGTGCGCGTGTGCGTATGCGTGTGCGTGTGTGTGCGTGTGCGTGTGCGTGTGCGTGTGCGTGTGCGTGTCCGTGTGCGTGTGCGTGCGCGTGCTCGTGTGCGTGTGCGTGTGTGTGTGCGCGTGTGCGTGTGCGTGTGCGTGTGCGTGTGCGTGTGCGTGTGTGCATGGATGTATCTTAGTATCCACGATAACTCCGTAACGAAAATACCTACGTACCTAAATTTTATATTTAAGGTGGATTTCATTCGGCTTAGAGCTGGTTAGATTTTGGGAGAAATCCAACGTTGGCGAGGGGTGGTTTATTAGGGGTAATTTTTGGTTTTTATTAAATTTTTCTAAAACAGCTGCATATTTCAAAGATATAAAAATGCTTATATATAGACCTTAAACATATAGATTAATTATATTCTATGCATTTTTTTTTGCTATAACGCGTAATTTAGCGGCAAAAATTCCTAATGTAGAGTTTAAATGTTACTTCAAATTTTTTCAATATCTGAATAACGATTAATTTTATAGGAAAAAGTGTAGACGTATTTTTTAAATAAAATTTTACATTAACTTTTTTGATAATGTAAAGCGAAACAAACATAACAAAAATAAAATATGATTGAAGATGCTGAAGCTATTTTTACAGAGCGGCCGGCTTTGGAATTTTTTTTAGGTTAACATATATTTATGTCTATGATTATTGTTTTTGTTTTGTTGCCTGTTTTCGTTATGAACGTATAAAAAAGAGGTTACATGGTAACTCTAAAAAAAATTGAAATTAAAATTATTTCATTTCTTTTAATTTAAGTTAACATCTATATGTTTATTAACCTCAGTCTCTCATGAAGTTTTAAACGTCAGTTTGACATAGATTATTGTTTTTGCGTTTACAATGTTGCATATTTTCGTAATGAACTTCGTATAAGATAGGTTAGAGGTTCTAATGTATACTTTTCGACAAGAACAAGAGAACTTATAGACTCGAGAAGATGAGAATGCATTTGAAACATCTTTAGAAGCCCTTAAATGTTCCTTAATCTTGATTGCAGGTTTAAAAGGGTTCATACTCCATGATTATTTATAAAAGGAAGAGAAGCAGCACCAATATTAAGCACTAGTTTTTCTTTGGGTAGGTCTATCTCGTAGTGATTCAATCAAATATTGATATTCACCTTTCACATAAATTTAGGATCACAAATTCGTTTAGCTTGATCCACTATAGATTCAATTACACTAATGTTTTGATATGTATGGTGGTTGGATAATTTATGAAGGTAAAAGAGAGAATTATTAGATATAAATATTACTATATCTAGAATCGATAAATTCCTATTAGTCTCTTTTTCTATGGTAAACTAAATGCTGGAATGAATACCTCTTATAAGAACGAAACATTTCTGTAGTGCTTTTTCTCCATGTCTCCAAATAACAAAAGTGCCATCTACAAGTATACAAATTAAAGATTTTTAGATGCAGGAGAACCCAGAATTATGTCAATAATATCGTTACATGTCCATTTCTCGTTAATTGGTAAAAGAAGGTAAAATAAAGATATTGTTAGTTACGTTAGTATTAAAATGAGTTGAACTTCACACTTGTACAAAAATAAAAGAACAAAAGTCAAAGATTTGGTAGTATAATTTAGTAAATTAATATAAAAGCTACAATCACATTTTATATTCTTAATTGTACATTGACCGTAGGTTTTCATGTCACCCATTTTACGTAAGTGTAAGTGAAGCGTTAGAAGTTAATGGAAAACAAGGTAATTTTTATATATTAAGCATAGCATTTAGTAAGGAACGTCTTTTAAGCATGATGTTACTGAATGTTGTTTATATAATTTGTGATGTCATGTTACAAATTCGGACATTTTGAATTATGGTCTACTAAATAAACTTTTTTTTTTATACTGCAATTATTCATTAGGTTAAATAATAATGTTTATGATAATAAATTCCAGCTAAAATATTTATAATAGGAAGGTAAATAATAGCTCGTTTGTCGTTATTACGTTATGAAACAATTTTGGTTATTTGCATACCAAAGGCGAAAAGTTCTAGTTAGCAGACTAAATTTAATTAAACTTTATTAGTGAAAATTCCCATACAAAAGGTACCCGACCAATACAAGATCCAGGTTACCGAATAATAGCAAATGCACCTAAAAGCTAAATGGAAACTAAAATCGATTAAATAATTAGAAACGACTCAATTTTGTAAAAGACTTTGATCTTTTATCCATTAGGGTACCCATGTGCGTTGTGGTGTGTGCGTGTGTGTCGTGTGTGCGTCGTGTGGGTGTGCGTGTGTGCGTGTGCGCGTGTGTGCGTGTGTGCGTGTGTGGTGTGTGTCGTGTGTGCGTTTGTGTGTGCGTGTGTGTGTGTGCGTGTGTGCGTGTGTGTGCCGTGTGTGTGCGTGTGTGTGTGCGTGTGTGCTGTGTGCTGTGTGCTGTGTGCATGTGTGCGTGTGCGTGTGTGGTGCATGTGCGTGTGTGCGTGTGTGCGTGTGTGCGTGTGTGCTGTGGGGGTGTGTGGCGTGTGTGCGTGTGTGTGTGTGTGTGTGTGTGCGTGTGTGCGTGTGTGCGTGTGTGCGTGTGTGCGTGTGTGTGTGTGCGTGTGTGTGTGTGCGTGTGCGTGTGTGTGCGTGTGCGTGTGTGCGTGTGTGCGTGATGTGTGTGTGTGCTTGTGTGTGTGTGCGTGTGGTGTGTGTGTACGTGTGCGTGTGTGCTGTGGTGTGTGTGTGCGTGTTTACGTGTGTGCTGTGTGCGTGTGTGCATGTGTGCGTGGTGTGTGCAGTGTGTGCGTGTCGTGGTGCTGTGTGTGCGTGTGTGTGCGTGTGCGTGTGTGCGTGTGCGTGTGTGTGCGTTGTGCGTGTGTGCGTGTGTGCGTGTGTGCTGTGTGTGCTGTGTGCGTGTGTGCGTGTGCGTGTGCTGTGTGTGTGTGCGTGTGTGCGTGTGCGTGTGTGCGTGTGTGCGTGTGCTGTGCGTGTGCGTTGTGTTGTCGTGTGTTGTGCGTGTGTGTACTGTGTGCGTGTGGCTGTGTCGTATGTGCGTGTGTCGTGTCGTGCGTGTGTGTGTTGTGTTCGTGTGCGTGTGTGCGTGTGTGCGTGTGTGTGGTATGTGTGCGTGTGTGAGTGTGGTGTGTGCATGTGTGCATGTTTGCGTGTGCGTGCTGTGTGTGCGTGTGTGCGTGTTCGTGTGTGGCGTGTGTTGTATGCGTGTGTGCGTGTGTGGTGTGTGCGTGTGTGCGTGTGTGTGTGCGTGTGTGCGTGTGCGTGTGTGCGTGTGTGCTGTGTGTGCGTGTGCGTGTGTGCGTGTGTGCGTGTGTGTGTGTGCTGTGTGCGTGTGTGCGTGTGTGCGTGTGCGGTGTGCGTGTGTGCGTGTGCGTGTGCGTGTGTGCTGTGTGCATGTGTGCGTGTATGCGTGTGTGCGTGTGGCGTGTGTGTGCTGATGCGTGTGTCTGCGTGTGTGCGGTGTGTTGCGTGTGTGTCGTAGTGTGCCTGTGGCTGTGTGGGTGCTGTGTGCGTGTGTTCTGTGTGTCTGCGTGTGTGCGTGTTGTGTAGTGTGTCTGCTGTGTCATGGTGTGTGCGTGTGTGCGTGTGTGCGTGTGCGTTTGTGTGCTGTGTGTGCGTATGTGTGTGTGCTGTGTGCTGTGGTGTACGTGTGTGCGTATCGCGTGTGTGCTGTGTGGCGTGTGCGTGTGTGCGTGTGTGCGTGTGTCGTGTGTGTGTGTGTGCGTGTGTGCGTGTGTGCGTGTGTGCTGTGTGTGTGCTGTGCGTGTGTGCGTGTGTCGTGTGTGCTGTGTGCGTGTGTGCGTGTGTGCGTGTGTGCGTGTGTGTGCGTGGTTTTGTGCGTGTGTGCGATGTGTCGTGTGTGTGTGTGCGTGTATGGCTGTGCTGTGCGTTGTTGTGCGCTGTGTGCGTGTGTGCGCGTGTGGCGTGCGTGTGTGCGTTGTGCGTTTGTACGTGTGTGTGCGTGTGCGTGTCGTGCGTGTGATGCGTGTCGTGTCGTGTTGGTAGCGTGTGGTGTTGTTCGCGTGTGTGCGTGTCGTGTGTGCGTGTGCTGTTGTGTGTGCTGTGCGTGGTCGTGTGTGTGTGTCGTTGTGCGGTGTGCGTGTGTGTGTGCGTGTGTGCGTGTGTGCGTGTGTGCGTGTGTGCGTGTGTGCGTGTGTGCGTGTGTGCGGTGTGTGCGTGTGTGCGTGTGTGCTGTGCGTGGTGTGCGTGTGTGCGTGTGGCGTGTGTGCGTGTGTGCGTTGTGTGCGTGTGTGCGTGTGCGTGTGTGCGTGTTGCGTGTGCGGTGTGTGCTGTGTGCGTGTGGTGTGTGCGTGTGGCGTGCGTGTCGTGTGTGCGTGTGTGCCGTGTGGCGTGTGTCGTTGTGTGCGGTGTGCGTGTTGGGCGTGTGTGCGTGTGTGCGTGTGTGTGTGCGTGTTGCGTGTGTGCCGTGTGTGCGTGTGCGTTGTGTCGTTTGTGCGTGTGTGCGTGTGGCGTGTGGGCGTTTGTGTGCGTGTGGCGTGTTGTGGCGTGTGCGGTGTGTGCGTGTGTGCGTGTGCTGTGGCGTGTGTGGCGTGTGGTGTGCGTGTGTGCGTGTGTGCTGTTGGTGTGCGTGTGGTTCGTGTGTGGTGTTTGCGTGTGTGCGTGTGGCGTGTGTGCGTGTGTGGTGTGCTGTGTGCGTTGTGTGCGGTGTGTGCGTGTGTGTGGCGTGTGTGCGTTGTGTGCGTGTGTGGTGTGTGTGCGTTGGTTGCGTGTGTGCGTGTGGCGTGTTGTGTGCGGTGTGTGCGTGTGTGCGTGTGCGTGTTGCGTGCGTGTGTGCGTGGTGTGTGCGTGCGTGTGCGTGTGTGCGTGTGTGCGTGTTGTGCGTGTGCGTGTGAGTGTGCGTGTGGGTCGTGTGTGCGTGTGTGCGTTGTGCGTGTGTGCGTGTGCGTGTGTGCGTGTGCGTGTGTGCGTGTGTGCGTGTGTCGTGTGTGCGTGTGTGCGTGTGTGTGTGTCGTGTGTGTGTGCGTGTGTGCTGTGTGTGCGTGTGTGCGTGTGTGCGTGTGCGTGTGTGCGTGTGCGTGTGTGCGTGTGCGTGTGTGCGTGTGTGCGTGTGCGTGTGTCGTGTGTGCGTGTGTGCGTGTGTGCGTGTGTGCGTGTCGCGTGTGCGTGGTGTGCGTGTGTGCGTGTGCGTGTGTGCGTGTGTGCTGTGTGCGTGTAGCGTGTGTGCGTGTGTTGTGCGTGTGTGTCGTGTGTGCGTGTGTGTGCGTGTGCGTGTGTGCGTCGTGTGCGTGTGTGCGTGTGTGCGTGTGCGTGTGTGCGTGTGTGCGTGTGTGCTGTGTGCGTGTGTGCGTGTGTGCGTGTGCGTGTGTGCGTGGTGTGCGTGTGTGCTTGTGTGCGTGTGCGTGTGCTGTGTGCGTTGTCTTGCGTGTGGCGTGTGGCGTTCGTGTTGGTTGCGTTGTGTGTGCGTGGGTGTGCGTGTGCGTGTGTGCGTGTGTGCATGTGTTGTGTGCGTTGCGGTGTGCGTGTGTGTGTGTGCGTGTGCGTGTGAGTGTGCGGGTGTGCGTGCGTGTGTGTGTGGCTGGTTGGTTCGTTGCGTGTGGCGGTTGCTGGGCGTTGTGTGCGTGTTTGTCGTGTGTCTGCGTGTGTGCTATGGTTCTGTGTGCTTGTCGTGTGCCTGTCGTGTGTGGTGTGCGTTTGGTGTGTGCGTGTGGCGTGTGTGGTCGTGTGCTGTGTGCCGCTGTGCTGCGTGTTTGCGTTGTGCCTTTGTACGTGTGCGTGTGGCGTTTAACGTGTGCGTGTGTGCGTGGCGTTGTGCGTGTGTTGCGTGTGTCGTGTGCGTGTGTGGTGTGGGTGTGTGCGTTGTGGTGTGTGCGTGTGTGCGTTGTCGTGTGTGGTTGCGTGTGTGCGTGTGGTGTGGTGTGTGCGTGTGTGCTGTGTGCTGTGCGTGTGTGCTGTGGGCGTTTGCGTTGTGCGTGTGTGCGTGTGTGCGTGTGTGTGCGTGTGCGTGTGTGCGTGTGTGCGTGTGCTGTGTGCGTGTGTGCGTTTGTGCTTGTGTGCGTTGTGCGTGTGCGTGTGGCGTGTGTGCGTGTGTGCGTGTGGCGTGTGTGCGTGTTGTGCGTGTGCATTGTGCGTGTGTGCTTGAGTTCGTTTGTGCTGTGTGCGTGTGGGTGTGTGCGTGTGTGTGCGTGTGTGCGTGTGTGCATGTGCTGTGTGCTTTGGCGTGTGTGCGTGTGTGCGTGTATGCTTGTGGGCGTATGCGTGTGTGCGTGGTGCGTGCGTGTGTGGTGTGTGTGCTTGTGCGTGTATGTGTGCATGTGTGCGTGTGTTGCGTGTGGCGGTGTGCTTGGCGCGTGCGTGCTTGTGTGCGTATGTGTGTCGTGTGTTGCGTGTGTGGTCGTGTGTGTATGTGCGTGTGTACTGTGTCTGTGTTCGTATGCGCGCGTGTGCGTGTGTGCGTGCGGTGTGTGTGCTGTGTCGTGTGAGCGTGTGCGTGTGTGCGTGTGCGTGGTGCGTGTGCGTGTGTACGTGTTTACGTGTGTGCGCGTGTATGCGTGTACGTGTGCGTGTTGCGTGTGTGCGTGGTGCGTGTGTGCGTGTGTGCGTGTGTGCGTGTGTGCGTGTGTGCGTGTGTGCGTGTGTGCGTGTGCGTGCGCGCGTGTGCGCGTGCGTGTGTGCGTGTGCTGGTGTGCGGTGTGTGCGTGTGTGCGTGTGTGCTGTGTGCGTGTGCGTGTGTGCGTGTGATGCGTGTGTGGTGTCGTGTGTGCTGTGTGCGTGTGTGCGTGTGCGTGTGTTGTGCGTGTGCGTGTGTGCGTGTGGCGTGTGCGTGTGTGCGTGTGTGCGTGTGTGCGTGTGCGTGTGTGCGTGTGCGTGTGTGCTGTGTGTCGTGTGTGCGTTGTGCGTGTGTGCGTGTGTGTGCGTGTGTGTGTGTGCGTGTGCTGTGTGCGTGTTGGTGCGTGTGTGCGTGTGGGTGTTGCGTGTGTGCGTGTGCGTGTGTGCGTTGTGCGTGTGCATGTGTGCGTGTGCGGTGTGTGTGCGTGTGCGTGTGCGTTGTGTGTGTGCGTTGTAGTGTCGTGTGCTGCTGTTTGTGTGCGTGTGTCGTTGCGTGTGTGCGTGTGGCATGTTGGTGTGCGTGTGTGTGCGGTGTGTGTGTGCGTGTCTGTTCGTTGTGCGTGTGGCGTTTGGCGGTGGTTGTGAGTGTTTGCGTTATGTGCTTGGTTGTTTGTGTGTTGGTGCGGTCGTTGGCGGTGCGTTGTGCGGTGTGGTGTGCGTGTGGTGTGTACGTTTTCGTGGTGCGCGTGTTGCGTGTACGTTTGTTTGTACGTGTGCGTGTGGGCGTGGTGCGTGTGTGCGTGTGTGGTGTCGTGTGTGCGTGTGTCGTGTGTGCGTGGTGCGGTGTGCGGTGTGTGTGGCTGTGTGGTGTGTGTGTGTGGTGTGCTGTTGCGTGTGTGCGTGTGGCGTGGCGGTGTGCGTGTGGTGTGTGCTGTGTGCTTGCATGTGTGCGTGTTGCGTGTGGCGTGTGGCGTGTGTGCGTGTGCGTGTGCGTGTGTGCGTGTGGCGTGTGGCGTGGCGTGTGGTGTGCGTGTGTGCGTGTGTGCGTGTGCGCGTGTGTGCGTGTGTCTGCGTGTGTGTGGTGTGCGTTGTGGTGGCGTTGTGCCTTGGTCGTTTGTGTTTGCGGTGTGTGCTTGTGCGTGTGGCGTGTGTCGTATGTGCTCGTGTGCGTGGTGCGTGTTGTGTCGTGTTCGTGGCGTGTTGCGTGTGTGTTGCGTGTGTGTGCGTGTGTGCGTGTGTGCGTGTGGTGGTGGTGTGCGTGTGTGCGTGTGGCTGTGGGTGTGCGTGTGTGCATGTGTGCGTGTTGCGTGTGTGCGTGTGTGCGTGTGTGCGTGTGTGCGTGTGTGCGTGGCTTGCGGTGTGCGGTGTGGTGTGGCGTGTGTGCGTGTGTGCGTGTGCTTGTGCTGTGTGCGTGTGTGCGTGTGTCGTGTCGTGCGGTGTTGCGTGTGTGCTTGTGTACGTTTGTGCGTGTGTGCGTGTTGCGTGTGGCGTTTCGTGTGGCGTGTGTGCGTTGTGCGGTGTGCGTGTGGCGTGTGTGCGTGTGTGCGTGTGTGCGTGTGCGTGTGTGCGTGTGGCGTGTGTGGTGTGCGTGTGTGCTGTGTGGTGTGCGTGTGTGCGTGTGTTGTGTGCGTGTGTGCGTGTGTGCAGTGTGTGGCGTGTGTGCTGTGTGGTTGTGTGTGCTGTGTGCTGGTTCGTTTGTGCGTGTGCGGTTGTGTGCGGGCGTTGTGTGGTGCGTTGTGTGCGTGTGTCCATGTGCTGTTGCTGTTGCGTGTTGGTGTTGTGCGTGTGTGCTTGTGGGGCGTGTGCGGTGTGCGTGTGCTGTGTGCGTGTTGCGTGTGTGCGTGTGGCGTGTGTGTGCTGTGTTGCTGTGTGTCGTGTGCGCGTGTGTGCGCGTGTGCCTTGTCGTGTGTGGTGTGGCGTAACGTGTGTCGTGTGCGTTGTCTGTGTGCGTGTGTGTTGTGTGGCGTGTGTGCTGTGTGGTGTCGTGTTGCGGGTGTGTGCGTGTGTGCGTGTGCTGTGTGGTGTGTGCTGTGTGTGCGTTGTGCGTGTCGTGTGTGCGTGTGCGTGTGTGCGTGTGTGCTTGTGTGCGTGTGTGCGTGTGTGCGTGTGTGCGTGTGAGCGTGTGTGCGTGTGCGTGTGTGTTCGTGTGTGCGTGTGTGCGTGTGTGCGTGTGTGGTGTGTGCGTGTGTGCGTGTGTGCGTGTATGCTGTGTGCGCGTGTGCGCGTGTGCGTGTGTGCGTGTGTGCGTGTGTGCGTGTGTGCGTGTGTGCGTGTGTGCTGTGTGCGTGTGCTGTGTGCGTGTGTGCTGTGTGTGTGTGTGTGCGTGTGTGCGTTGTGCGTGTGCTTGTGCGTGTAGTTGTGCTTGCGTCGTGTGCGTGTGTGCGTGTGTGCGTGTGTGCGTGTGTGCGTGTGTGCGTGTGTCTGTGCGTGTGCTGTTGCGTGTGTGCGTGTGTGCGTGTTGCTGTGGGCGTTGCGTGTGTGCGTGTAGTGCGTTGTGTGTCGTGTGTGCGTGTGTGCGTGTTGCGTGATGTGCATGAGTTCGTTGTGGCTGTGTGCGTGTGCTGTGCGTGCGTGCGTGTGCGTAGTGTTTGTCGTGTGTGCGTGCTGTGTCGTGTGTGATGTGTACGTGTGTGTACTGTGTCGTGGCGCGTGTGCGTGTGTGCGCGTGTGTGTGCGTGTACGTGTGAGCGTGTGTGCGTATGTGTGGCGTGGTGCGTGTGTGCGTGTGTCGTGTTACGTGTGTGCGCGTGTATGTGTGCGTGTGTGCGTGGTGCGTGTGTGCGTGTGTGCGTGTGTGCGTGTGTGCGTGTGTGCGTGTGAGAGTGTGAGTGTGTGCGTGTGTGCGTGTGCGCGTGGCGTGTGTGCGTGTGTGCGTGTGTGCGTGTGCTGCGTGTGCATGTGTGCGTGTATGCGTGTGTGCGTGTGAGCGTGTGTGCGTGTTGCGTGTGTGCGTGTTGCGTGTGTGCGTTGTGCGTGTGTGCGCTTTGTCGTGTGCGTGTGGCGTTTAACGTGTGTGCGTGTGTGCGTGTGGCGTGTGTGCTGTGTGTCTGCGTGTGCGTGTGTGCGTGTGTGCTGTGTACGTTGTGCTGCGTGTGTGCGTGTGGGCGTTTAACGTGTGTGCGTGTGTGCGTGTGTGCGTGTGGGCGTGTGTGCGTGTGTGCCTGTGGTGCATGTGTGGCCTGTGCGTGTGTGCGTGTGTGCGTGTGTGTGTGTGTACGTGCGTGGGTGCATGTGTGCGTGTGCGTGTGTGCGTGTGTGCGTGTGTGCGTGTGTGCTTGTGTGCGTGTGTGCGTGTGTGCGTGTGTGTGCGTGTGCGTGTTGTGCGTGTGCGTTGTGGTGTGGTATGTCTGATTGTGTGTGTATGCGTGTGTGGCTGTGTGCATGTGTGCGTGCATGTGCTGTGTGCGTGTCGTGTGTGCGTGTGTGTGCGTGTGTCGTGTGTGCGTGTGTGCGTGTGTGCGTTTGTGCGTGTGCGTGTGGTGCGTGTGTTGCGTGTGTGTTTGTGTCGTGTGTGCGTGCGTGTGAGCGTGTGTACGTAGTGCTGTATGCGTGCGTGCGTGTGTGCGTGTGTTACGTGTGTGCGCGTGTATGCGTGTACGTGTATGCGTGTGTACGTGTGTCGTGTGTGCGTGTGTGCGTGTGTGCGTGTGTGCGTGTGTGCGTGTGTGCGTGTGGCGTGGTGCTGTGTGCGTGTGTGCGTGTGTGCGTGTGCGTGTGCGTGTGTGCGTGTGTGCGTGTGTGCGTGTGTGCGTGTGCGTGTGTGCGCGTGTGCGTGTGCGTGTCGTGTGCGTGTGCGTGTGTGCGTGTGCGTGTGTGCGTGTGTGCGTGTGGCGTGTGTGCGTGTGTGCGTGTGTGCGTGTGTCGTGTGTGCGCGTGTGCGTGTGTGTGTGAGTGTGCGCGTGTGTGCGTGTGTGCGTTGTGCATGTGTGCGTGTATGCGTGTGTGCGTGTGGCGTCGTGTGTGCGTGTGTGCGTGTGCGTGTGTGCGTGTGCTGCGTGTGTGCGTTGTGCCTGTACGTGTGTGCGTGTGGGCGTTTAACGTGTGTGCGTGTGTGCGTGTGTGCTGTGCGTGTGCGTGTGTGCGTGTGCGTGTGTGCATGTGTGCGGTGTGTGCGTGTGTCGTGTGCGTGTGTGCGTGTGTGCGTGTGTGCGTGTGTGCATGTTTGCGTGTGCGTGTGTTCGGTGCGTGTGCGTGTGTGCATGTGTGCGTGTGTGCGTGTGTGCATGTGTGTGTGTAGTGTGTGCATGTGTTCGTGTTCGTATGTGCGTGTGCGCGTTTGTGCGTGTGTGTGTGTGCGTATGTGTTCTGTACGTGTGTGCGTGTGTATGCGTTGTGCGTATGTGTGACTGTGTGCATGGTTCGTGTGCGTGTGCGTGTGTGCATGTGTGCGTGTGTGCGTGTGTGCGTGTGAGCGTGTGTGCATACGTGTGTCTGCGTGTGTCATGTGTGCCTGCGTGTGTGTCGTTTGTGCGTGCTTTGTACGTGTGTGCGTGTGGGCGTTTAACGTGTGTGCGTGTGTGCGTATGTCCGTGTGTGCGTGTGTGCGTGTGCGTGTGTGCAGTGTGGTGTGTGCGTGTGTGCGTGTGTGCGTGTGTGTGTGCGTGTGCATGTGTCGTGTGTGCATGTTGCGTGTGTGCGTGTGCGTGCGTGTGTGCGTGTGTGCAGTGCTGTGCTGTGTGCGTGTGCGTGTGTGCGTGTGTGCGTGTGTGCGTGTGCGTGTGTGCGTGTGCGTGTGCTGTGTCGTGTGTGTGCGTGTGCGTGTGTGCGTGTGTGCGTGTGCGTGTGTGCGTGATGTGCGTGTGTGCGGTTTGCGTGCGTTGTGTGCGTGTGTCGTGTGCGTGCATGTGCGTGTGCGTGTGCTGTGTGCGTGTGTGCGGTGTGCGTGTGCGTGTGCTGTGTCGTGTGTGCGTGTGTGCGTGTGTGCGTGTGTGCGTGTGCTGTGTGCGTGTGTGCGTGTGCGTGTGTGCGTGTGTGCGTGTGTGCGTTGTGCGTGTGTGCGTGTGCGTATGCTGTGTGTGAGCGTGTTGTGCTTGTGTGCGTGTGTGGGCGTGTGCGTGTGTGCTGTGTGCGTGTGTACATGTGTGCATGTGTGCATTTGTGCGTGTATGGTGTGTGCGTGTATGCGTGTGGCTATGCGTTTGTGTGCGTGTATGCGTGTGTCGTGTGTACGTGTGTGCGTTGTGTGCGTTGTGTGTGCATGTGCGTGTGGTTCGTATGTGCGTGTGCGCGGTTGCTGTGCGCGTGCGTGCGTGTGCGTATGTGTTTCTGTACGTGTGTCCATGCGTGTCTGTGTGCGTGTTTGCTGTGTATGTGCCTGTGTCATGTGTACTGGTTCGTATGCGCGCGTGTGCGTGTGTGCTTGTGCGTGTGTGTGTGTGAGCGTGTGTGACGTATGTGCTGTATGCGTGCGTGCGTGTGCGTGTGTACGTGTGTTACGTGTGTGCGCTGTATGCGTGTACGTGTGCGTGTGTGCGTGAGTGCGTGTGTGCGTGTGTGCGTGTGTGCGTGTGCGTGAGTGCGTGTGTGCGTGTGTGCGTGTGTGCGTGTGTGCGTGTGCGCGTGTGCGCTGTGCGTGTGTGCGTGTGCGCGTGTGTGCGTGTGTGCGTGTGTGCGTGTGTGCGTGTGCGTGTGCGTGTGTGCGTGTGCATACGCTGTGTCTGCGTGTGTGCGTGTGTCTGCGTGTGTGCTGTCGTATGTGCGTTTTGTACGTGTGCGTGTGGGCGTTTAACGTGTGTGCGTGTGTGCGTGTGTGCGTGTGATGCGTGTGCATACGCTGTGTCTGCGTGTGTACGCTCGTGTCTGCGTGTGTGCGTGTAGCGTTTGTGCCTGTTGCGTGTGTGCGTGTGGGCGTGTGTAGCGTGTGTGCGTGTGTGCGTGTAGTGCGTGTGTGTGTGCGTGTGTGCATGTGTGGTGTGTGCGTGTGCGTGTGCGTGTGTGCTGTGTGTGCGTGTGTGCGTGTGTGCGTGTGCTGTGGTTGTGCGTGTGTGCGTGTGTGCGTGTGTGCGTGTGTGCGTGTGTGCGTGTGTGCGTGTGCGTTGTGCGTGTGTGCGTGTGCGTGGTGTGCGTTGTGTGTGATTGCGTGTTGTGTTTGTATCGTGTGTGTGCGTTGCGTGTGCTGTGTGTCGTATGCTGCGTGCGTGTCGTGTGTACGTGTTTACGTGTGCGCGTGTGCGTGTACGTGTATGCGTGTGTGCGTGTGTGCGTGGTGCGTGTGTGCGTGTGTGCGTGTGTGCGTGTGAGCGTGCGTGCGTGTGAGCGTGTGTGCGTGTGAGTGTGCGTTAGTGCGTTTTCGTGGGCGTGTGTGCCTGTGTGAGTGTGTGCGTGTGTGCGTGTGTGCGTGTGCTGTTTGCGTGTTGCGTGTGCGCGTGAGCGTGTGCGTGTGCGCGTGGCGTGTGTCGTGTGTGCATGTGTGCGTGTGTGCGTGTGTGCGTGTGAGCGTGTGTGCGTGTGTGCGTGTTTGCGTGTGTGCGTGCTTGCGCGTGTGCGCGTGTGCGTGTGTGAGTGTGCGCGTGTGTGCGTGTGTGCGTGTGTGCATGTGTGCGTGTATGCGTGTGTGCGTGTGAGCGTGTGTGCGTGCGTGTCTGCGTGTGTGCTCGTGTTGCGTGTGTGCGTGTACGTTTGTGCCTTTTGTACGTGTGTGCGTGTGGGCGTTTAACGTGTGTGCGTGTGTGCGTATGTGTGTGTGTGCGTGTGTGCGAGTGTGCTTGTGTGCGTGTGTGCATGTGTGGGTGTGTGCGTGTGTACGTGTGTGCGTGTGTAAGTGTGTGCGTGTGTGCATGTGTCGATGTGTGCATGTTTGCGTGTGTGCGTGTGTTCGTGTGCGTGTGCGTGTGTGCATGTGCGTGTGTTGTGTGTGCATGTGTGTAGTGTGTGTGTGTTCATGAGTTCGTATGTGCGTGTGCGCGGTTGCTGCGTGTGTGCATGTGTGCGTATGGTTTCTGTACGTGTGCCATGCGTGTGTATGCTGTTTGTTGTGTTACTGTGTACTGCTGTGCATGAGTTCGTGCGTGTGCGTGTGTGTGTGCGTGTATGCGTGTGTGCGTGTGAGCGTGTGTGCATACGCTGTGTCTGCGTGTGTACGCTGTGTGCGTGTGCTTGTGTACGTTTGTGCTTTGTACGTGTGTGCGTGTGTGCGTTTAAGGTGCGTGTGGCTGTCGTGTGTGCGTGTGTGCCTGTGTGCGTGTGTGCATGTGGGTGTGCGTGTGTGCGTGTGTGCGTGTGTGCGTGTGTGCGTGTGTGCGTGTGTGTCATGTGCGTGTGCGTGTGTGCGTGTGCGTGTGTCGTGTGTGCATGTGTGCGTGTGTGCGTGTGTGCGTGTGTGCGTGTGTGCGTGTGTGCGTGTGTGCGTGTGTGCGTGTGTGCGTGTGTGCGTGTGTGCGTGTGTGCGTGTGTGCGTGTGTGCGTGTGTGCGTTTGTGCGTGTGCATTAGTGAGTGTAAGTCTGTGCTTGAGTTCGTTTGTGCTTGTGTGCGTGTGTGGGCTTGTGTGCGGATTTGCATGTGCTTGTGTGCGTGTGTACATGTGTGCGTGTGTGCGTGTGTGCGTGTGTGCGTGTGTGCGTGTGTGCGTGTGTGCGTGTGTGCGTGTGTGCGTGTGCGTGTGCGTGTGTGCGTGTGTGCGTGTGTGCGTGTGTGCGTGTGTGCGTGTGCGTGTGCGTGTGCGTGTGTGCGTGTGTGCGTGTGTGCGTGTGTGAGTGTGCGTGTGCGTGTGTGCGTTTGTGCGTGTGCATTAGTGAGTGTAAGTCTGTGCTTGAGTTCGTTTGTGCTTGTGTGCGTGTGTGGGCTTGTGTGCGGATTTGCATGTGCTTGTGTGCGTGTGTACATGTGTGCATGTGTGCATGTGTGCGTGTATGAGTGTGTGCGTGTATGCTTGTGGGCGTATGCGTTTGTGTGCGTGTATGCGTGCATGTCTGTGTACGTGTGTGCTTGTACGCGTGTATGTGTGTGCATGTGCTCATGAGTTCGTATGTGCGCCTGTGCGCGGTTGCTTGCGCGCGTGCGTGCTTGTGTGCGTATGTGTTTCTGTACGTGTGTCCATGCGTGTCTGTGTGCGTGTTTGATTGTATGTGTGTACCTGTGTACATGTGTACATGAGTTCGTATGTGCGCGTGTGCGTGTGTGCTTGCGCGTGTGTGTGCTTGTGTACGTGTGAGCGTGTGTACGTATGTGCTCGTATGCGTGCGTGCGTGTGTGCGTGTGTGCGTGTGTGCGTGTGTGCGTGGTGCGTGTGTGCGTGTGTGCGTGTGTGCGTGTGTGCGTGCATGCGCGTGTGCGCGTGTGCGTGTGTGAGTGTGCGCGTGTGTGCGTGTGTGCGTGTGTGCATGTGTGCGTGTATGCGTGTGTGCGTGTGAGCGTGTGTGCATACGCTCGTGTCTGCGTGTGTGCATACGCTCGTGTCTGCGTGTGTGCTTTTGTACGTATGTGCCTTTTGTACGTGTGTGCGTGTGGGCGTTTAACGTGTGTGCGTGTGTGCGTATGTGCGTGTGTGCGTGTGTGCTTGTGTGCGTGTGTGCATGTGTGGGTGTGTGCGTGTGTGCGTGTGTGCGTGTGTAAGTGTGTGCGTGTGTGCATGTGTCGATGTGTGCATGTTTGCGTGTGTGCGTGTGTGCGTGTGCGTGTGTGCGAGTGTGCGTGTGTGCATGTGTGCGTGTGTGCGTGTGTGCATGTGTGCGTGTGTGCGTGTGTGCGTGTGTGTGTGCGTGTGTGCGTGTGTGTGCGTGTGTGCGTTTGTGCGTGTGCGTTAGTGAGTGTGAGTATGTGCTTGAGTTAGTTTGTGTTTGTATGCGTGTGTGGGCTTGTGTGCATGTGTGCGGATTTGCATGTGCTTGTGTGCGTGTGTACATGTGTGCGTGTATGAGTGTGTGCGTGTATGCTTGTGGGCGTGTGCGTTTGTGTGCGTGTGTGCGTGCGTGTCTGTGCGTGTGTGCTTGTACGCGTGTATTTGTGTGCATGTGTTCATGAGTTCGTATGTGCGCCTGTGCGCGGTTGCTTGCGCGGGTGTGTGATTGTGTGCGTATGTGTTTCTGTACGTGTGTTCATGCGTGCCTGTATGCTTGTTTGCTTGTATGTGTGTACCTGTGTACATGTGTGCATGAGTTCGTATGTGCGCGTGTGCGTGTGTGCATGTGTGCGTGTATGCGTGTGTGCGTGTGTGCGTGTGAGCGTGTGTGCATACGCTCGTGTCTGCGTGTGTGCATACGCTCGTGTCTGCGTGTGTGCTTGTGTACGTTTGTGCCTTTTGTACGTGTGTGCGTGTGGGCGTTTAACGTGTGTGCGTGTGTGCGTGTGTGCGTATGTGCGTGTGTGCGTGTGTGCCTGTGTGCGTGTGTGCATGTGTGGGTGTGTGCGTGTGTGCGTGTGTGCGTGTGTGTGTGGGTGTGCAGTGTTGCGTGTGTGCGTGTGTGCGTGGTGCGTGTGTGCGTGTGTGCGTGTGTGCATGTGTGCGTGTGTGCGTGTGTGCATGTGTGCGTGTGTGCGTGTGTGCGTGTGTGCGTGTGCGTGTGTGCGTGTGTGCGTGTGTGCGTGTGTGCGTGTGTGCGTTTGTGCGTGTGCGTTAGTGAGTGTGAGTATGTGCTTGAGTTCGTTTGTGTTTGTATGCGTGTGTGTGCTTGTGTACGTGTGAGCGTGTGTACGTATGTGCTCGTATGCGTGCGTGCGTGTGTGTGTACGTGTTTACGTGTGTGCGCGTGTATGCGTGTACGTGTATGCGTGTACGTGTGTGCGTGTGTGCGTGAGTGCGTGTGTGCGTGTGTGCGTGTGTGCGTGTGTGCGTGTGTGCGTGTGTGCGTGTGTGCGTGTGTGCGTGTGTGCGTGTGTGCGTGTGTGCGTGTTGCGTGTGTGCGTGTGTGCGTGCTTGCGTGACGTGTGCGTGTGGATGTGCGCGTGTGTGCGTGTGTGCGTGTGTGCATGTGTGCGTGTATGCGTGTGTGCGTGTGAGCGTGTGTGCGTGTGCGTGTTTGCGTGTGTGCGTGCTTGCGCGTGTGCGCGTGTGCGTGTGTGAGTGTGCGCGTGTGTGCGTGTGTGCGTGTGTGCATGTGTGCGTGTATGCGTGTGTGCGTGTGAGCGTGTGTGCATACGCTCGTGTCTGCGTGTGTGCATACGCTCGTGTCTGCGTGTGTGCTTGTGTACGTTTGTGCCTTTTGTACGTGTGTGCGTGTGGGCGTTTAACGTGTGTGCGTGTGTGCGTATGTGTGTGCGTGTGTGCGTGTGTGCTTGTGTGCGTGTGTGCATGTGTGGGTGTGTGCGTGTGTGCGTGTGTGCGTGTGTAAGTGTGTGCGTGTGTGCATGTGTCGATGTGTGCATGTTTGCGTGTGTGCGTGTGTTCGTGTGCGTGTGTGCGTGTGTGCATGTGTGCGTGTGTGCGTGTGTGCATGTGTGTGTGTATTTGTGTGCATGTGTTCATGAGTTCGTATGTGCGCCTGTGCGCGGTTGCTTGCGCGCGTGTGTGATTGTGTGCGTATGTGTTTCTGTACGTGTGTCCATGCGTGCCTGTATGCTTGTTTGCTTGTATGTGTGTACCTGTGTACATGTGTGCATGAGTTCGAATGTGCGCGTGTGCGTGTGTGCATGTGTGCGTGTATGCGTGTGTGCGTGTGAGCGTGTGTGCATACGCTCGTGTCTGCGTGTGTGCATACGCTCGTGCCTGCGTGTGTGCTTGTGTACGTTTGTGCCTTTTGTACGTGTGTGCGTGTGGGCGTTTAACGTGTGTGCGTGTGTGCGTATGTCCGTGTGTGCGTGTGTGCCTGTGTGCGTGTGTGCATGTGTGGGTGTGTGCGTGTGTGCGTGTGTGCGTGTGTAAGTGTGTGCGTGTGTGCATGTGTCGATGTGTGCATGTTTGCGTGTGTGCGTGTGTGCGTGTGCGTGTGCGTGTGTGCATGTGTGCATGTGTGCGTGTGTGCGTGTGTGCGTGTGTGCGTGTGTGCGTGTGTGCGTGTGTGCGTCTGTGCGTTTGTGCGTGTGCGTTAGTGAGTGTGAGTATGTGATTGAGTTCGTTTGTGTTTGTATGCGTGTGTGGGCTTGTGTGCATTTGTGCGGATTTGCATGTGCTTGTGTGCCTGTGTACATGTGTGCATGTGTGCATGTGTGCGTGTATGAGTGTGTGCGTGTATGCTTGTGGGCGTATGCGTTTGTGTGCGTGTGTGCTTGTACGCGTGTATTTGTGTGCATGTGTTAATGAGTTCGTATGTGCGCCTGTGCGCGGTTGCTTGCGCGCGTGTGTGATTGTGTGCGTATGTGTTTCTGTACGTGTGTCCATGCGTGCCTGTATGCTTGTTTGCTTGTATGTGTGTACCTGTGTACATGTGTGCATGAGTTCGTATGTGCGCGTGTGCGTGTGTGCTTGCGTGCGTGTGTGCGTGTGAGCGTGTTTACGTATGTGCTTGTATGCGTACGTGCGTGTGTGCGTGTGTACGTGTTTACGTGTGTGCGTGTGACGCGTGTACGTTTGTGCGTGTGTGCGTGAGTGCGTGTGTGCGTGTGTGCGTGTGTGCATGTGTGCGTGTATGCGCGTGTGCGTGTGTGCGTGTGTGAGTGTGCGCGTGTGTGCGTGTGTGCGTGTGTGAGTTTGTGCGTGTGTGCGTGTGTGCATGTGTACGTGTGTGCGTATGTGCGTGTGTGCATACGCTCGTGTCTGCGTGTGTGCTTGTGTACGTTTGTGCCTTTTGTGCGTATGTGCTTGTGGGCGTTTAACGTGTGTGCGTTTGTGCGTGTGTGCGTGGGTGCCTGTGTGCGTGTGTGCATGTGTGGGTGTGTGCGTGTGTGCGTGAATGCTTGTGGGCGTTTGTGTTTGTGTGCTTGTGTGCGTCCGTGCCTGTGTGCGTGTGTGCTTGTTCGTGTGTACATGTGTGCATGTGCGCATGAGTTCCACTATGCGCGTGTGCATGTGTGCTTGCGTGCGTATGTGTTTGTGTGCTTGTGTGCGTGTGTGCGTATGTGCTCGTATGCGTGCGTGCGTGTGTGCGTGTGTGAGTAGGTAAAATTGGGCTTTGGAACACACCACAATGTCCAAGGTTACCACATTCTCAAGGTATTACCCGCCCAAAGTTACGCAATAAGTAGGTGATGTTTGCAGAAAAACTTTCGCACTTCAACCGTATCGTCTGAAGATATGGAAATGAACCCTGCTGCTGCAAGCGATGTAGGTGAGTCAACTCCTGACCATGTTGGATACGTAAGTAAACGTTTATTGAAACAATTGTAATTCTGAGGATAATGAAAAGTTGATGTCACGTCGCACATCTTCTCACCGTAGAACAGGATACTAACAGGAAATAATTTAATATATACAATATATACATTAATAAAAAAACTAATTGTCCAAATAATACACTTCTCTGTGGAGTATGTATGAATCATATTCGTATACCTCGTGCAGCATTGCTAGGGGCGCTCTACACGATGAGCAGCAGTATTCTTGATGTGACATGTGGTAAGTTGCGACCCATCTATCTATATGTGTATAATGGTCAATAACTCGGTATTCACTTGGTTGCAATGCTTAGTAGCAGTCATACCATGAATGCATATGGCCAGCAAGATGATAACGAGTATGAAGAACAAATGTGTGTGAGTAGTATCCCAAATTACCCATGAAGGTATAATTGTGGAGGTAGCAAATTCTTTTATCTAGGTTGACAAACCATTCAGTATTCCATTGCACATCTTCATATGTATTCTTTAATGCTTCTAATGTCGTAGAAGCCAGTAGCCCTTTTTTTTCAAATTGCACCCAGTTGGGAATGATTTCACATGCTCGCCGCACACTTTGATTAAAAAGTGATAATGGTTGGTAGCACTCCCTATCATCCCCATTGTTCTGTACTGGGCTAGCATACAAACTGACACTGGTGGAAATAACATGATACTATGTGTGTAGTTATCCCTACTTTTAAGGTGACGCAGGTAACCTTGACGGTAGAAATAGTCTGGAAATCAAGATATAAATGCAGAGGGAGTACATGTGAAACCAGTATTGTATGTAATGAAGAACATGTTACGTCAAGCGGTAGAAAAGGCGAAGATTGTAAGTGTTATGAATTCAAGGGGATGTCGTGATATTTTAATTAACAATGTGCAGTATTTTTTAAATAAAAGTAAATCGAAGTATGTTAGTGTCGGTCTGTCCCACAATTCAATTTTGAACCAGTCGTGAAAATTGGTGGATCTAAGAGTAATGGAGTGGTGTTGGATAAGCAGGAATGGCACATTCTTACGGACAATTAAGGGATAATCACAAATTATTTCTACACACCTGAAGGGACATGGCTACCTACTAAGATAGGTTCAAAAACGATATCGTATGAAACTATTAACAAGACGAAAATTATTCGCATCTCTGATTGTGAAGAATCAGAAATCTATTTAGGATGGGAGTCTATAGAACATTATGGAGACTCCTTAAGATAGTCAGTTACCGATTAGATTTAGCACCTACTATGGAATTTCCTGCATTTTATAATAAAATCATACATGCGGCTGCGCAAATGCCTGATGTTGACATACACAGGTTAATAGTTCCATTACAAGATATATTTGATCTCAATGTAGCATGTGTTATGGAAATTGCAGAATTTGCCAAGGAGAAAATTGATATTGACGTAGAAGTTGCGAAAGCTGTTAAGTAATAAGTGGGGGTAACCAAAGCGAGAATAGGGATAATAATAGACTTTAGTCAATATGTGGATGTGTTATAGTGCAGAGTCGTGGCCTATGGCTGTGGATTGTGTTAGTGCAGTGCAAATATTAATATGCCAATTTCAATCACTAGAATTTGATGCTGAACATGAAAAAGTGTATGGGCGGGGTACGTTTAGAGATGACTATTTAGATAATCTAGTTTATAAGTATGGTAGTGGAATACGTCTGTGTGAGAAATATTTTCTATCGCATGACGATGGTGCAGAGTGAATTTGTTGCATTAAGCGGTTAATAGAAGACCTTAGGGAAATATTTCTGGAACAATTTGTGCATGAAATAGAATTTCATTTACCGAATTATATTTCAACAGATGACAACAAGACAAGTGAAGGAGGTCTGCGTTATTGAGCTCAAAAACGTAGTTCACGATGTAGTAGAATGGGAGCGAAAAGGAGAATGGGAACAGTTAGCAAGAGACTCTGCACGCTTTAGGAAAAGAATAGAAGAGTGTAGTCAAATACTTTAAGCTGTCCTGGAAAAGCAACATCGTGGTTACGTATTTACGAAACGCTTTAGTAGTGTATAGCACTGTATGTGTTAATAATAAATAAAAAAAGAGTTCTTTATTACATCATAATATTACAATATATAAAAGGAATCGTACAGAGCGTATTATATAATGTCTTTGTTAGAAATCCATAAATTGTGAGAAGTATCAAACCCTAACCATTTAACGAGAGACATATTTCTTCGACGTCGTATTACACGTTCAAGTAGGTGAATGTCATGACGTTTAACACTTTGAAGTTCTGGCTCATAGAAACGTCCCTGTATCTCTTCATCTCGACTATCACGTAATGTGTATTTACATCATAATATTACAATATATAAAAGGAATCGTACAGAGCGTATTATATAATGTCGTTGTTAGAAATCCATAAATTGTGAGAAGTATAAAACCCTAACCATTTAACGAGAGACATTTTTCCTTGACGTCGTATTACACGTTCAACTAGGTGAATGTCATGATGTTTAACACTTTGAAGTTCTGGCTCATAGAAACGTCACTGTATCTCTTCATCTCGACTATCACGTAATGTGTAGGCAATTGGACTGGAACGTTTCACTGCTGATATTCGAAACACTTCGTAACTCCAATTAGGTGTGTAACTCTTAGAGAATATACTTCTCTAGTTGGTATCTTACGGTCAAGAACTTTATGACATTTTAAATGTTTCAAAATAGCATTCTTTCCCGTTACTTCTATAGGTTTGTATCCGGCGGTTCTATGCTTTCTTGAATTATAATTCACAACTATTTGAAGTAATATTGATAACCATTTATAGGAACCTTGCATACCCAATGTTTTCCACATTATTGCTTTAAGAGTGCAATTTACACGTTACGACTAATATTAAATTTTTTCATAACTTTTAAATTCAGCATTATAAAACTCCGTTCCCATGTCAGTTTGTATATGTGTAGGCGTCTTTTGCAAACCATACAAAAGGGGATTCATTACATCTGCGACTAGTTTACCATTCTTGTGTTTGATGGGTTAAGCGCAGACATATTTAGAAAATGCATTTATTACTACTAAAATGTATCGAAATCTTTTATTTACCCGAGCATAAGGTATCATTTCTACTAAATCAGCTTGAAACAGGTCATTTAAACCTTTAAGTGCCACACAATGCCGCGGAAAATTTCTTCGTGCTGGCTTGTGCAGTTCTTTAACTACATCAGCTTTACTCATTTTATCAGTTTGGATTGTACTACGAGCTGTACATGGAACATCGTCGCAGTTGCAAGCTGTATAAACTCTGGTATAGACACTTAATTGCGGCATTCCAACTTATGTTGTGACCAATTAGGTGTCAACTATACCAGTAGGAATACTAATTCTTTTTTGAATGGCTATTCCAGAGAAAGAAATGAAATTTTCATAATGAAGATCACCAGAATGCTGAACAATACGTTTACCAAATTTATCTATTGTCATTTGATGATGAAGGTATCCATCAAATGTATCTATTGATATTAGTGCTGGATATGTAGTAGTATCTGTAGTGATGGCCGTTGTAACAATGAAATGAAATGAATATAGTAATAGGTTTATAACCAGAGATCATACTTTATTACTTTCGCTTTAAGTAATTCGTCAAGTACATATATTATTTCGTTGTGATTGCTAGTATTTCCTGCCGACATTGATCCCAATAACTCCCGCAACCCATCGACTAATTTATTCGGATCATTCCAAGGTACAAACTCAATCGCGTTGTTATTATATCGTAATAGTTGCATTCCACCCCCTTTTTGTAGATAGTAGTTGTGCGAGATCTTTTGGCAGGAGGTGCAATAGCTGATGTAGCGGGTCGTTTTTTTAGGGTTAATGATCTCAATGTATTTCCTACTATTAGTTCCTTGGATTTGCTCATCTGAGCTATAATTACGTCGAGCAGCATTTGTGCGGCGCAAAATGTCATTGTATTGCTGCAGATCACTCTTTTTGTATCCCGTAGGAGCTTTTTTAAATAGTAGCTCATATAATCCCGGAGTTCCATCATAGTCTAATGATGATCCATAAGGAAGAGCGATACGAAAATTCTCTCCAACAAAGTCTAGTTCAGCATCACCAATAAAAAATTTTTCTTTTTCGGGAAGAAAGTGTACACCGTATGTTACATGATACTCGTCTTCGGGATTTCTAAATATACCTTCCACATAATACTTCGCTAATCCTTCATACTGATTAAGGTACTCTTCAAAGGCCGGTTGTGATCCAGCAGCTAACAGCTCTGATTTCAATTGTTGTAAAGTAGGAATCTCCCTCTCGTGATCATGTGTGGTATCAGCAATCACAGTTTCCTCTAAAACTTGTGGAATGGCGTCAGGGACAAGAATACGTGGTTCCTTCCGAGTTCCAGATGCTTTAGGCGTATGATGTAAAAAACTTCGTTTTCATGTGCAACAGGCTCAGTTTTTCCGAATTCTGATGCAAATGGTTCAGCTTTGACGAGAGAACCATCTTGTTTAGTAATCAATTGTTTCAATGGGTTCTGTTATTGGTGTAAGTACGCCTATACTGCACGCTCTGTAAGTGCAGTATCTTCCTTAAAACTAGCATATTTTTCTTGCACACTCTTGGAGCGCGCAAAATGTCTCGTACTAAGCGTTCCTCCATTACTACTGCATGTTTACATATCAAGTGTACTATTTATAATGCAATGTAACAGTCAAATCCCTTACGGAAACAACTTGCATTAACATCACTCTCTTTATCAATCACAAGAAATCCAAATTTGTCGCGCCAGCAACAGAGAGACAAGTCCTTAAATTTATCAAATGTCATATCTACATTAACGCGATCATCATACACATGCTTAAGATTGGTACTATCTTGTTGAAACAGAACTAGTAGATTCGAGTTATCATGTATAAGCTGTTTTGGAATAGAAGAATACGTTTGGCGCAGATAGAAACAATCATTGTTTTGGTGTCTGCCAAAACAGAAATGATCCCTTATTTCGTTTTGTTTATGGAATGCTACATCATCAAAAATCATTATTGAATTTTTGCGTGAACCACTAGGGGATATAACGTCACTGTTATCACTGTATTCGAAATACCCGATATTTTTTAAAGGTGCAAGTACATTTCGTAGGTACTGGTATTTGGGTTGATATAAATAAAGACTTGCAGTATACATAAACATTTTCAAAACGTAAACCATTTGGATGTTCTAATAAGGTTTTTCCGCAACCTGATGGACCGGCGATTATACCTCGTTTACAACCTCCTTTTAGTAGTGATTATTGTTAAAAGTGATGTCATAATTTTTTATAGGTAATACAGTATCTTGTGGAATGAAATAGATGTCACCCAATGTAGTACTGAACTATAACTTGTGTGGATTATATATATATATATATATATATATATATATATATATATATATATATATATATATATTGTACGCATTAAATAGTATAGTAGTGAATTGTCAGCCAGTGTGGTATGAAGCATAGTTCTTCGTGTAATAGCATAAAAAAAGGTTCTGGGTTAATTACCACCTTAATAAATAAATTACCCGTAGAGTTACATATACCTTGGTACAGATATTGCAGTCCGGGTACCCGTTTACGAGAACGATTAGCTCGCGGTGGCAGAGGTATTAACGAACTGGACGAAGCGTGTAAAGAACACGATATTGCATACTCGCAGTCAAACGATCTAAGGCATCGCCACATAGCTGATAAGGCTTTGCAACAAAAAGCTTGGAATAGATTTCGTTCCTCAAACGCTACCTTTGGAGAAACAGCAGCTGCATTAACCATAGCCGGTATAATGAAAGGAAAAAAAACAATGGGAATGCGAAGCAAATCACGACGTAGGAAGCGTTCTCACAGAAACAGATCAATTTCATTCAACAAAGCAGTGCTTCTAGCGCGACGTCGTGTTGGTGGTAAACTTCGGTCATCGTTAAAATATACGGTACAAGTCTTAAACGTTTTAAAACATAAAAAAATCTTGACACCCGAGAGAAGAATATTACCAATACCAAAACGTGGGGGATTCATACCTTTTATTCCCCTATTTGCAGCATTAGGAGCTTTAGGTTCTTTGGGTAGAGGTGCAGCTGCAGTTGTAAAAGCGGTCACTGACGCAAAAACTGCGACAAAAATTTTAGAAGAAACCAAACGACACAATCAAGCAATGGAAGCAGCTACCTTAGGAAAAGGCTTATATATAAAACCATATAAGCGAGGTTTAGGCTTATATATACAACCGTATTAAAAAAACTCCCACTGAAGCTACCACGTCACGCCTTAAGCAGCGTTGAGCTATCAAAATATGTTGAGAAATTAAAAATCCTCTATTTTAAAGGGATATACATGCGAGATAAATTACCTACACGAATCCAAACGAATGAATGTGGTATCGTGAATCTGGATGATCAAAATAACAGGGGATCACACTGGACGGCTTACATTAAACGTAATGGACATATCACATATTTTGATAGCATATGACATATTAAACCACCATTAGAATTAATTCACTATTTTAAAAGTGATGGTAGCAGAAAAACGATTGACTATAACTATACCAAGGTTGAAAACTTCAATACACACAATTGCGGTCATTTAGTCTTACGATTCTTATATGACGGTTCGTTTTGATTCTCAGTAGTCGTTGCTTGATCGTAATGTCGTACACATTTACATTTACCGATGCTAGCAGTATTTTGCAAGCCAACTTTAACCCACCGATTTATCTTGATAATTAGTCGGAATATGTAATAAGGTTAACTAGTTTTGAATCTTTAAATACCGTACAAATGTTACTTCCAAGAATAACCAACTGATATTTGAAGGAACTAGAATTACAATACTGCCAGGATCATACGAAATTGCGGATGTGAATAAACATGTAAGTGATACACTGAAGGGTTCGAATAAATTTTTTAATTTACCGGCGAACAATAACACTATGAAAGCAATTATGAAAACAACACATGATATTAACTTTAATGTAGAAAATTCTATAGGACCAATGCTGGGATTTAACAAAAAAGTTTACAAAGGTCATGAATTACATACCTCTGAAAATCCTATTAACATTATTAAGATTAATTCGTTAATTATCGAATGCAATATAACAAGTGGAAGTTTTAAAAATGGGGAGGAGTCACATACTATTCATCAATTTTTTTCCAGTGTACCAGCGGGATACAAAATAGCATACTAACAAATGCGTTAGGGTATTTTAATGTTTGTGTCCCTTTGCGAATGCTGCTTGGCTTTGCGGAAGACTACAATAAAGTGATTTTGAACATCAAGACAAGAATTGGTTCTAATTCGCAGTAACATTGATACCGATGCGGCAATTTCTACTGTTGCAGATGAAGCACTAAAAGTTAACAGCATACATGACGAGAATAATAACAATGGCAGTGCTCCAGACGACGCTCCGCAGGTCCAGGGTCACGGAAATAACGAAAACGCTGACGACGTGCAAGACAATGATGACTAAGAACTTGACGATGGCTGGTTTTGGGCTACACATATCCCTATGACCATTGGTCGCACTATGCTTCCACCCTCTACATCGTTATGTGTGAGATGGCGTCGGGAGACAGTGCCACTCAACGAAATTCTGCATTTCTAATTATTGCCGGGTGGTACTGGCTATTCTACGCACATCACGTAATCACATGGGACCGTCTCACGTTCACGGTATGTATTGACTAGATACTACTTTATTTATATTTATAATTCTTTCTTTCATTACAGCTGACAACCATAGTGCCATTCATCAAGAATTATGATGTCGTGATTACAGAGAGCTCTCTAGAAGAGCATCTCGACAGTAGGCTTGTAATATTACACCTTGACTGGCATAGTGTTATAAGCCTAGCTATACTAAGTGGGTATGATCACGCCATTGTACATCTGGAGATGATACTAGAAACTGTCGAAGAGATTGCTGGACTTTACGAACTCATCCGAGTTCGTAATGCAGCTCTTCGACAAGTGGTCTTTGCAAGTGATCGAGACAGGCATAGTAAGTATAACTGATAGAGCTCTCCTACTTATGATTTATTTACGGAAAAACGTCGACCCCAATAGTGCGACCCCAGACCATACAGACGAAACTAACTGACTCAGCGCGGCGACTACTATACAGACAGACAAACAAACAGGTAGACATACAGACAGACAGACCGACATACAGACAGACATACAGACAGAGACACAGACAGATACACACCACACGGTGTATATGCTCAAATATATCAATCATACTGTGATGGTATACCATCATGTACTGCTGATGAACATCTGCTAGTCCTCTAGAGGAGCATCTTCAGACGATACGGTTGAATGCTTCATATGTGGAGTTCGAATAAACCAATGGCGGTCAAGGGACACTCCGCTACAGGAGCATCTCCGATGGGCACAACACTGCACGTACGCTCAATTACTCGCACCACGTCCTCGCAGGAGTGGAAAGGACGTTTTGCACTTGTACTAAATCAAAATGTTTTATTCCTAGAGAAAATCATATATCTGAATAATACGCTGATCACATTTGTACATACAACAAATAAATATATTAGCATATAATTATCTTTTTTTAATTTGGTTCTAAGTGCTGTATCAGAGAGGTGTAAAAAAATTACATGCGCAAGCCTTGAAAAAGTGAGATGTCAGAGTAGGTAGGGTGCGCAAATAGACTTGAAAATGTGTTGAGTGTTAGTGACCTTCGACTTTTTTACACCTTACAGTGTGGTAATCTTAGAAACGTGCGTCTTTGGAAAAGTTTTGCGCAAACATGACCTACTTATTGCGTAACCTTCGGCAGGTGGGACCTTCAGAATATGGTAACCTTGAAAACGTGTGATCTTGGAATTGTGCTGTGTTTCAAAAGTATCCAATCTTACCTAATTGTGCGCATGTGTGCGAGTGTGCGTGTGTGTGCTTGCTTGTGTGCGTATCCGTTTGTGTGCATACGTGGGGTGTGCGTGTGCTCGTGTGAGCGCGTGAGAGTGTAAACGTGCGTGCGTGTGTGCGAGTATGCGTGTGTGCGTGTGTGCGTGTGTGCGCGTATGATTGTAGGCGTATGTGCTTGTGTGCGTGTGTGCGTAGGCTTCTGTGTGCGTGTGTGCTTGTACGTGTGTACATGTACCCATGAGTTCACCAGTGTGCGTGTGTGCTGTGTGTACTTGAGTGTGTGTGTGCTTGTGTGCTTGTGTGCTTGTGTGCCTGTGTGTTTGTGTGCTTGTGTGCTTCTGTGCTTGTGTGCTTGTGTACATGTGTGCTTGTGTGCTTGTGTGCTTGTGTGCTTGTGTGCTTGTGTGCTTGTGTGCTTGTGTGCTTGTGTGCTTGTGCGCTTGTGTGCATGTGTGGGTGTGTGGGTATGTGCTAGTATGCGCGCGTGTGTTCATGTGTACATGTGTGCGTATGTGCGTGTGTGCTTGTGAGCTTGTGTGCTTGTGTGCTTGTGTGCTTGTGTGTGCTTGTGTGCTTGTGTGCTTGTGTGATTGTGCGCTTGTCTGCATGTGGGCGTGTGTGCGTATGTGCTAGTATGCGTGCGCGCGCTTGTGCGTGTGTGCATGAGTACATGTGTGCGTATCTGCGTGTGTTCGTGTATGCTTGTGTGCGTAAGGGTTTGTGTGCGTGTGTGCGTAGGTTGCTGTGTGCGTGTGTGGTTGTACGTGTTTACATGTGTGTATGAGTTCGGTGCGTGTGTGCCTGCATGCGTGTGAGATTGTGTGCATGCGTGCATGTGTGCGTGTGTGCGTGTGTGCATGTGTACATGTGTGCGTGTGTGCATGTGTACATGTGAGTGAGTGTGTGTGTGCGTCAATGCTTGTGGCCGTGCGTGTATGTGTGCGTGTGAGCATGCGTGCCTGTGTGCGTGTGTAATTGTACGTGTGTACATGTGTGCATGTGCGCATGAGTTCGCCTGTGTGCCTATGTGCTGTGTGTGCTTGTGTGCTTGTGTCCCTGTATGCTTGTGTGCTTGTGCTTGTGTGCTTGTATGTGTGTGCGTGTGTGCATGCGAGAGTATGTGCTAGCATGCTCGTGTGCGTGTGTGCATGTGTATATGTGAGCGTATGATCGTATGTGCTTGTGTGCTTGTGTGCTTGTGTGCTTGTGTGCTTGTGTGCTTGTGTGCTTGTGTGCTTGTGTGCTTGTGTGCTTGTGTGCATGTGTGCTTGTGTGCTTGTGTGCTTGTGAGCTTGTGTGCTTGTGTGCTTGTGCGCTTGTGTGCATGTGTGGGTGTGTGGGTATGTGCTAGTATGCGCGCGGGTGTTCATGTGTACATGTGTGCGTATGTGCGTGTGTGCATGTGTGCTTGTGAGCTTGAGTGCTTGTGTGCTTGTGTGCTTGTGTGCTTGTGTGATTGTGGGCTTGTGTGCTTGTGTGATTGTGCGCTTGTGTGCATGTGTGCGTGTGTGCGTATGTGCTAGTATGCGTGCGCGCGCTTGTGCGTGTGTGCATGAGTACATGTGTGCGTATGTGCGTGCGTGCGTGTATGCTTGTGTGCGTAAGGGTTTGTGTGCGTGTGTGCGTAGGTTGCTGTGTGCGTGTGTGGTTGTACGTGTGTACATGTGTGAGTTCGGTGCGTGTGTGCTTGCATGCGTGTGAGATTGTGTGCATGCGTGCATGTGTGCGTGTGTGCGTGTGTACATGTGTACATGTGTGCGTGTGTGCATGTGTACATGTGAGTGAGTGTGCGTGTGTGCGTGAATGCTTGTGGGCGTACGTGTTTGTGTGCGTGTGTACTTGTACGTGTGTACATGTGTGCATGTGTGCATGAGTTCGCCTGTGTGCGTGTGTGCTGTGTGTGCTTGTGTGCTTGTGTGCTTGTGTGCCTGTGTGCTTGTGTGCTTGTGTGCTTGTGTGCTTATATGTTTGTGCGCTTGTGTGCGTGTGTGCGTGTGTGCATGCGAGAGTTGTGCTAGTATGCGTGTGTGCATGTGTATATGTGAGCGTATGATCGTATGTGCGAGTGTTCGTGTGTGCGTGTGTGCGTGTTTGCGTGTATGCTTGTGTGCGTAAGTGTTTGTGTGTGCGTGTGTGCGTACGTGGGTGTGTGCGTGTGAGCGTGTGTGTGTGTGTACGTGTGTGCGTGTGTGCGTGTGTGCGTGTGTGCGTGTGTGCGTGTGTGCGTGTGCGTGTGTGCGTGTGCGTGTGCGTGTGTGCGTGTATGTGTGTGTGTGCGTGTGTGCGTGTGTGCGTGTGTGCGTGTGTGCGTTGTGTGCGTGTGTGCGTGTGTGCGTGTGTGCGTGTGTGCTGTGTGTGCGTGTGTGCGTGTGTGCGTGTGTGCGTGTGTGCGTGTGTGCGTGTGTGCGTGTGTGCGTGTGTGCGTGTGTGCGTGCGTGAGTGTGTGCGTGTGTGCGCGTGGGCGTGTGTGCGTGTGTGCGTGTGTGCATGTGTGCGTGTGTGCGAGTGTGCGTGTGTGAGTGTGTGCGAGTAAGCTAATTATCTGCAGTTTTCGGTGGTGTATTTGAAATATGAAAATGCCAACATTTAGATCTTAAACACATCGATAAACTTTTTAACATGCAATTTATTGTTACGGCGTGTAATTCAGCGGCAACAGGTCCCTAATGCACAATTTAAGGGAGTAACGATTAAATTTTAAAAAAATATATTTTTTAAACAAAATTTAATTTTACATAACTTTCCATTATAGCGTTTCTTAATATAAGGCAAACTAGGTCTAAAAATCACTTAAGTATTATTGAAAATCGTATTATGGTTATTTTTTAGAAGCGGGCGGCCTTGGAAATTTTAAGATAGCATCTATATATCTGTGCACCTATCTGAAATAAAGTTTCAATCGTCCATCTGACATAGGGTATGGTTTTTGTGGTTATAATGCTGTATATCTTCGTTATGAACGTATTAAAGGATAGGGTGAATAATTATACTAAGGGAACTGTAATTAGAATTATTTCATATTTTTAATTTCCAATTTGTAGGTTCAAAGATAATACGTTGTTCCACACCAGATATTTAACACATTCATAACGAAAACAGGCAACATTGAAAAAACAAGGCCTTCAACTTCATGTGCGACAGAACATAATTAAACGATATGTTTAAGGTCTACATGGTGGTATTCTTGTATCTTTGAAATATATATCTGTATCGGCAATGTCTGATTAAAACCATAAACTCCCCCTAATAAGCCCTACACCTTCGCGGTTGAATGTCTCCAAAAATCCAATCAGTTCTAGGAGAAATGAAATCGTACTTTTTGACGTTTTTGAGCTGTTGTGGATATTAACATCCATCCACACACACACACACACACACACACACACACACACACACACACACACACACACCACACACACCACACACACACCACACACACACACACACACACACACACACACACACACACACACACACACACACACACACACACACACACACACACACACACACACACACACACACACACACACACACACACACAAACACACAGACAGACACACACACACACACACACACACACACACACACACACACACACACACACACACACACACACACACACCACACACCACACACACACACACACACCACATACACACACACACACACACACACACACACACACACACACACCACACCAACAAAACACCCACGCACACACACACACAGCACACGACACACACACACACCACACACACCACACGCACACACACACACACCACACCACACACACACGCACACACACACCACACCACACACACACACACACACACACACACACACACACACACACACACACACACACACACACACACACACACACACACACACACACACACACACACACACACACACACACACACACACACACACACACACACACACACACACACACGCACACGCACACGCACACGCACACGCACACGCACACGCACATGCACACGCACACGCACACGCACACACACACACACACGCGCGGGCGCGCGCTACACTTACGCAGTAAACACGCTATTCTATTCATAGCGGTTTTTATAGAAAGCATAAAAACTTGTTGCAGCTTGCAGACCCCTGGTTTGAATGCCTTTTAAAACATTTGTAGTGAATTTTATATTCTACGTTCTTGTTCTTGTTCCTAAACGAAATATGTTGAAGATTGAATTTCATTAAGGCACACATAGTATCTTAGATCTTATTTTGGCATAATTTGAGAAAAATTAGTTAATATCAGAAACACAAATCGTCAGGTTGTATACCGTTAGCAGCCAGATGTTATCCTACTGCAATATTCAATAATATTTGAATCAAATAAGAGCAACTGAAATTTTATGTAAAATTGTGTAAAAGAAAAGTAAATTTTTATTATTAATTTATTTTCCATAGTAATTCCATCTGACATTATGTCTATTAGGTATTAAGCAATCAATTTATGGTTAATTAATGTTACTTAATAAAGTATAATGCTAAATGTGAAATTACATTAGAGGCATCGTAACAGTTAAAATTTTAGATGTTCTGTTAAAAGACGCTGTCACACAATTATGGTTCATAGTAAACGGTACATAGATATCTAAATAATAATCTTTATTTCCAGAATCTAATATAATTCTATCTTCACCTACATCGAGCTGCAATTGTTCCGAATCTTTCACTTTTAATAGCTTAATCTCACAATAAAGTACGTTTGCTCGATTAATTTTTTTAAAAAGTCGATACTCTGGTAGTTTAGAAGATTTATCATCATAAGATACACTAGAAATAGTTTCAATTTTAGGTTTACCTTTAGGTTCGCTTCCTGTCAATGCCTCTAAGTAATTTTTAACACTTGCTTCACTTTTATTTTCGGCGTAATCATCACTTTGACGAATGCGATGAACTTGTACCTTCCCATAAGATTTTCTATTCTTTAAAATAATTCTATCGTCATTTGCAATTAGGTTATGTTTAGTTTTTAATCCTTCAACTGCAACTGCTATAAAGAAATTTTTAAACAACGAACTTTCGTTAACTTTTTTTAGAAAACTTTGATGAACTGCTACATCAGTAATTTTGACTTCGTTGCCGGTTTTATCTGTTTCTACATTAATTTCACCAATACTCATTGGAATTCTAAAACTGGGATTTTCTTCAGAATTGCATATAAGTACTAATTCTTCTTCTGATATATCGTTTGGTGGAGGGATCACATTTGAATAACACACGTTAATAAAAATTTTAGTATTTGTTGATGCTTCTTTACTTTTCACACAAAATGCTGGTTCGGGAATTATTGGTGTTACAAGCAACATTTTTTTTAAATCATTTTCTTCAGGGCATTCTGTTATATGTAATTTATTTTTTACGATTGAAGAATCCACATCTAAGAACACAGGTTTTCGGGTCATGATCTTGATATTTACTGTTATACAACACTGTTAATACTCTGACAAAATGACACGTTTGCATTTATTGATTTAACACAGAATTTCTATGGCAACACTTCATTATTTGATCAATATTTATATTCAGATTGGAACAATATCCAGTGTGGAACAACACACGACCTTCACACATACAAAGTGGAAATTCAAACAAATGAAATAATTTTAATAATAATTTTTTTAGAATAATTAAACAACTTCTTTTTCATTATGTTCATAATGAAGATTAATCATTATTCAGATACTGAAAAAATTTGAACAAACACTTAAATTCTACCATATGTAAATGAGCAATATCTTAAAAACTGCTCAAATTAAATGTTGTTTTAGCATACTTTCATAAAAAGTCGAAGAATAATCCTGTATCTGCAATATTCAATGTAGAAGGCAATGTTGTGAGATATGTTTACTGATGTCTATAAGCTTATGAAATCTAAAAACCCTATCACTTAATAGAATCATCAATATATAGCAGCTAATCAGTTCTTAATGTTAATAGTGAGTAATTTTTTGACCTTTAAAGTAATATAATACACTTTAATCCAGTTTGCTGGAGGTTGTGCATGTAATAGCAAGAAAATATGCGATTAGCGATTAATTATGTTACAGACTTTATTTATTTCAGCTTTTATTTTTTTTAGTTAATCTAAAAACGTGAATATTTCCCAATACAGTGCAGAAGCAAATGTTTCATACACTCGTAGATAGGATAAGTTTACTCGTTTACGTAAGTTCATTAGTGGCAAGTGTAACCGTTAATAAATTAAATTAATGTAAATTTGGTGCCATATTTTGGATATATAACGCTTCTCTGTTAAATTCGTTCCTTAACGTCTAAAAAATCGATAAACCTTTCAGCATATGTAAATTTCAGATGGATATAATTGAATTGTTAGGAAAAAGTTAGTGTGTATGTAAATCCCATAGATTTAATACCATGCAGATTCCCCACCGAACTGCCACATAACGCACAAATAAAAACGGTTCGTAGAAGAGGAGTCAATTGCGCGGTCTCCATGGCTGTAATAATCCATCTAACCTAATAAATGCCCTATTTTTGCTTAACTTTAAAGTCAATTACCCTAAATGTATGATAATTAGCAAGAAAGTAACTTGAAAGAAACTAAAAGGAATCTAATGTTTATCCATTCATCAACAAGACAATGCGTTCGATATATTCCCGAACGAAATTCGTGAATAAGTAGTTTTTTGGCATATATGGAATGCTTTCAAAAAAGATATAACTCAGATATTTCATTTTTATATTTTAAAATGGTCTTGTTTTTGATTTTATAAAATTTGGAGAAGATTATATACTGGACGTGCAAAAAGCATTTTTAGTCTGTCAGTGAGACGAAGTGAGGATTTAGTCGTTCAAATGGAACGTTAAATACATTACTAAACTTCCCAGAGTACAAAAAAGAGTTCATATAAACTTTGTTTTTTAATTTATTAATATTTAAAAAAGGCGATCTTTTGACTGAGGCCGAAACGTGGGCGACATTGATATAAAGGCATTGAGATATTTACCAAACTGTGAAATTCGATTTAAAATGAGATATACAGCTTAATGGAAAGTATTAAACCAAAGTTTGAATAAAGAAATTACCTTAAGAAAGTATGACGCATGACCCATTTATTTACAGAAAGCGGAAAAATTACGATCTCTACAAATTCTAAAGTTAGGTCTTTTAGAAGTTATTACAAAATTTACGACGAACTTCCGTATTAACAAGACAATCCGTCTAATTTGTAAATTACATGCCTATTCATTTGCTTCTTCTAAGTTTGTTTGCTCTAGTCAGAAAATTTTGTTAAAATAAAAAAGTATTGAATTTTTCTTTGTATCTTTTATTTATAAAAAGCACATATCTTCAAATTTTCTATTACTTTTCTGGTAAAAAAGTTGAGTTACGCAAATATGTAAAAATATGTAACGAGGAAGATTACGCCTATACTGTTGATTTAATAAAAATTCTTATAACCGATTATTGTAGTCAACAACGAGGAGCATCATGAAAAAATATTTTTGTATATACAGGGTGTCCCGTTCTCGAGTACTAACTTGTGTTTTTAAATGGAACGCCCTATATATTTTTATATATTTGAATTCACTGTTAAATGCTGAGCAAAATGATATAAGATACTAAGGGACTACAACTAACGGCTCCTAAGTTATTGACATATCTATGTAAAAAAATTAGTCAATTAAGTAGGCTTCTGTTCCACCATCTTCAAATATATCAGGGTGAAATTTTGGGATTTGTTTTTCCAATATATCTAGTTTTAACTTCTACATTCAGATTGTAGACTCTTTTCTTTGAATGTACAGGGTGGTCCATTTTGCTCAATGTTATTTTCCTCATTTTTTTAAATGGTCACCCTGTATTTTGTTACAGATTTGAATAAAATTTTTTACGAGCTCTCAAAAGATACTCACTTTTTACTACCTATTACTAAGTATTTTTGAATTATCTAGTAATAAACTTTTTTGTTGACTGTGATCCTTCATTGTGTGTATAAAGATTATAATACATCGTAACTAGGAAAGTACATACAGTTTAGATTTGAATGGATTGTGACTTGCCTCCTCGATAGCTCAGATGGAAAAGCCCCACTCTAGCAAAGTGGAGGTCGTGGGCACTACTCGAGTAAATCTTTTACTGTATGTACTTTAAAAGTTAAAATAAAGTTATATATATATATATATATATATATATATATATATATATATATATATATATATATATATATATATATATATATATATATATATATATATATATATTCCCATTTGTTCTGCTTTGTGAGGTGATGTAGATGTCAATTGCGCACTATATAAAAATATTTACCACTATACAGGGTGTCTCATAAATATGTGGCATACGAAAGTTGCGTTTTTTTAAATAGCACCCTCTATATTTTACCCGATACTTCGATTTATACTCCCAAGACAAGAAAAAGTTATCACATACTATGGGTTGATTATGAACCTGAAGAGATTTATGATCCATATTCTATGAAAATAGATCATCTTTGAAAATTCTTGTGAATTGACCAAATTACATTTTGCAAGTTAGAGCTAACTAAAAATTAGCACAAGTCTTCTAGCTTTTGTCAGATGTTGTAAGTATAAAGAAAATTTGATTGTTGTACAGGTTGAGTCACAAACACAAAATGTCATTTATATATATTTTTTAAATGGAACACAATATATTTCATTTGACCAGTCGATAGAGTTTCTAATGAGCTTTTCAAAAATACCCCAGAGTATACCCCTAAAATGACTGGTTAAGCCTTCATTTTCGATAAACTGAGTATCACAATACAACCCAACTGAATAAATAAATCTAAAAAAAATTAACAAACAAAAAACACTAGTTACAAAAGAATAAAATTATAGTAAATGTTCATAAATGTTTCCATTTTGTTCGACACACAGTTGAAGTCGTCTTGCAAAATTCTGACTCATACGAGACAAAGTGTGGGGTGTAATGTTTTGAAACACATCTCGTATGCGTTGCTTCATATTGTCGGCAGTAGTTGGCTTGTCGTGAAAAACTTCATTTTTTACATATCCCCAGGAGAACGTGCCGGCCACAGAATCGGCCCTCCTCTTCCTGTCCACTGCTGAGGTCTCCAGTTATTCAAAAATTCTCGAACATTTCTGGTATAGTGGGGCGGGACACCATCATGCTGGTACCACATGCCCATTCTAGTTCTAAGATCCACGTTATCTAGTAGCATGGATAGTTCTTCTGACAGAAATCTCAAATATTCTTGGCCGCTTAATACACCGTCAAAGAAAAATGGGTCAATTACTTTGTCATTTAGAATGCCACCCCAAACATTAATTTGCCATAGACGTTGTGAATCAATTGCTCTCGTTCAGTGCAGGTTTTCTGTGGCATAATAATTGCATATTGGGGCGATTGAGGTACCCATCGTTTCTAAATGTCTCTTCATCTCCAAATAAAATGAGACGAGGAAAGTCGGGATCAGCTTCAATATTTTGAATTACAAAAATTTAATCGATTTTGAAAGTCATTTCCGTACAACTTTGAAAAAATTTGAATATATCAATAATGGAGAAACAAATTATAGTAACCGTGATGCAAAATAATTTTTGACGGATATTTTTCTTCGTTGATAATTTTTTGTACGGAGCCCAAGCTTTCTCTTGAAATTTGTCACATGCTGACATGTGAATTTTCTTGCAAGTGAAGTAAGACATTTAACTTCTCGTGCATCTTTATTGAGGATGGTTCTTTTGTAGGGCTGCAATAACTTACACTCCCCGAAGCGTCAAATCTATCTTTTAAATTTCTAAACGTGGTCACTTGCGGATGTCTTACATTTGCATATTTTCTGATGGCATTCTCCCAAAACGTATATCATCTGACACATTTTTTTCTGTTGAAAAATTTTATGAAAAAGCATTCACAGATTTTGGAGAACTGTCAAACATTACATTTTTTCACTTTGACAATTTGATCACCCGTACGAAATAATAATAATAATAATAATAATAATAATAATAATAATAATAATAATAATAATAATAATAATAATAATAATAATAATGCCCACAATCAAAAGATCTCTATATGTCGATGACTTAGTAATACTATATGAGGGAAAGTCAATTAAAGACATAGAAGAAAATCTTCAAATAGCTATTAACCACATTACCACCAAAGCCGAAAGAATTGGAATGCGTTTCTCCGAAACCAAAACTGCTGCCATAGACTTTTGCAGGCTAAGGTCCGAACACGCATCTCCACAAGTATACATCAACGAGAAAGTAGTAAACGTAGTAAAGAATGTAAAAATATTAGGTGTAATATTTGATGAAAAATTAAATTTTAAATTACATATACTACATCTTACAGACAGGTGCAAAAAAAGACTAAATTTAATGAGGTGCTTAAATAACTCAGATTGGGGATGTGAACGAGACACATTACTGCGGTTATACAAAGCATTCGTAATGTCCATTTTGGATTATGCTTGCATTGTGTACTCCTCAGCAAGAAAGTCCAGATTAAGCCAACTGGATAAAGTTCATAATGCTGGAATTAGGCTAGCTACGAGTGCTTTCCGTACTAGCCCGGTTATGTCAATTCTGGCAGACTCAGGTATTCCACCACTGTATGTAAGAAGGCAAATACTACTATCAAATTATTTAACAAAGCTCAAAACATCAGAACATGTCAATTCAGAAAGCCTAGAAAATAACACTGTGATACAAGAGTATAGTAGGCGAAGCACCATTAGCAGGCCCGCAGTCATAAGAGCGTTGGAAATACTTGAGGCTCTAGACGTAGACGATTGCCCTGTATTTAGACACGCAATCTTAAGACAACCTCCATGGATACCACTGAAGCTTAATATAGACATGAGACTATCGAAATACAAAAAAGAACAAAACATCCGGATTTCTCTACAGGAAACATTTTAGAGAGATAATACAACAATATAAAGATTGCCTGATAATATACACGGACGGATCCAAAACTGAGGTAGGAGCAGGAAGTTCTATCGTCTTTAATAACAAAAGTTACAGTTGGACTCATAATGCCCTTACCAGTGTGTTTAGTGCCGAACTATACTCTATTTGGCAATCGCTTTTAGTATGTGAACATCTAAATGAACAAAAAGTTGTAATCTGTTCTGATTCACTCAGTGCAATTCTTGCTATACAAAGTCAAGAACTTTCACAAGATCCACTAGTGAACTACATTAAAGAACGTGTACATTATTTGACTAACATAAGTTATGAAATAAGTGTAATTTGGATACCAGGACACGTAGGCATTCTTGGAAATGTGACAACAGATGCGGCAGCAAAAGTTGCAGCAAGCTGTAACACACGTGACGAGATCGCAGTTCAACCAAACGACCTTAAAAAATTCTTACAGGTGAAGAACAAACTACAATGGTAGGAAGAGTGGAAACGGTCAGACACTCACCTAAGTAAAATAAAAAGAAACACTAATGAAAGAAAAAATACATTAAATTTAAGCAGGAAAGAAGAAATAGTGCTAACGCGTCTCGAAATTGGACATACCCGCATGACCCACCTACATTTATTGGGAAAATGTAGAGCGAATGTTTGTGAAACGTGCAACACAAATTACAGTGTACAGCATATAATGGTTGAATGTCCACAATATGCAAATGAAAGAGAAGCTTTAAATATTGACGGAGACTTAAGTGAAGTTCTAGGAGAAGAAAGAAATAAAAAAAAGGTGTTGCTATTCCTAAGACGGACAGAATTATTTAATAAATTATAGCAAAAGGCACATTACAAATAGAAAATGGCAAAAGACCTAAGCAGTCATTGCCAAACAAACATAAAAAAATAAAATAATAATAGCTACCAATCCAAATATCAAATAAATGTATTAGTGAACAATTATGCATCATTAGAACCTTAGCGACAAAAAAGTAGTTAAATGCGTTGTAATTATCAGTTTATCGAAAATCAAGACTTAACCAATCATTTTAGAAGTTCACTATGGGATATCACTGGAAAACCCATAAGAAGCTCTATCGACTGATCAAATGAAATATAGGATGTTCAATTAAAAAAAATGAGATAGGTGACATTTCGTATTCGTGACTCACACTGTACAACAATCAAATTTCCTTCAGATTTACAACATCTGCCAAAAATTAGAAGACTTTTGCTACTTTTTGGTTAGCTGCAACACGCAAAATGTAATTTGGTCAATTCACAAGAAATTCTCAAAGATGACCTGTTCTTCATAGAAAATGGCTCATAAATCTCTTCAGGTTCATAATAAACCAATAGTATGTAATAACTTTTTTCTTGTTTCGAAAGTATAAATCGAAGTATTGGGTACAATATACAGGGTGCTATTTAAAAAAACGCAACTTTCGTATGTCACATATTTATGAGACACCCTGTATAGGGCAAAAATTTTTACAGAGTGCGCAATTGATCGCTACATAACCTTACGAAAGCATAATCTCGTTTAGGTATAGTGGAATAAATACGGGAAATTTAAACACCTAGTACATATATATATATATATATATATATATATATATATATATATATAAATTGTTTTTAAAAACCTGATGTTGCAGTCACTCTTAAGGCTTATTTATTTATAACACTCTCTGATATTTATCGTGGTTTCGGAATTTTTTTATTCCATCATCAAAATACTCTTTAATAAATACGGAAATTTAAACACCCAGTATATATATATATATATATATATATATATATATATATATATATATATATATATATATATATATATATGTTTTAAAAACCTGAAGTTGCAGTCAATCTTAAGGCTTATTTATTTATAACACTATCTGATATTTATTGAGGTTTCGGAATTTTTTATTTCATCATCAAAATATTCTTTACTGTTAAATATTGTTAAATAAATTACAATTATACCACTTACTACCGTGAGACTACAATAAACTCTACAAATATATAATAAAAACACCATATCAACATTTATAATTAACAGTTAGATAGTATATATATATATATATATATATATATATATATATATATATATATATATATATATATATATATATATATACCCGGCTTTTAGTGATACATTTATAAAACTGGATATATACGTTAATATTTGAATCTAATTTACACCCGATATATATATATATATAGGGTGTGTCAGTGATATTGGGCCAAACTTGAAGGGGTAGTTCCTCTCCTAAATGTTGAAAAAACAAATTTCAACTCAAAATGACTTTTCGTTTAAAAGATACAGGGCGTCAAAATTTAAAGGAATATAACAATTTTTGGTTACAACTCGTATAAATTTAAACTGATTTAGATCAAACTTAGCATGAACACTAAACAAACAAAGATCTTTAATTTGGCTATTTCAGTTGTTGTAAATGTCTTCCTTTACGCCACTGCATTTTTTTTTCAAATTCAAAAGTCTTTTTTAATTTTAAATTTAATTAAGAGAAATAAATTGCTCTTGAAAAATTTTTAATGAGAAGCTTATTTGCAGAGATATTTTAGATATTTTACAGTATTACATTTGAATTATTTAAAATCATGTATTTTAACATTAACAAAATCAGTCTATCTTTTTATGTCCACATTTATTTACTATTGGAAAGACGTTTTGACTTGTGCATGAGTTTCGTGTTTTTCGCGTTTTTTATTATTATGGAAAACTACACAGATTTGCATTTTATTTATGGTGCTGCAAATGGGAACAGTAGACAAGCCTCTCGTTTGTATCGACAAAGTTTTCCTGATCGGAGGCATCCAAACCGTAAAACTTTCCAACGCATTCATGCATGTTTAAGAGAGACTGAAGTTTTCAAGCTCCTGCACATCCTGGACAAATGAGTCTTAGGCGAATATTGCGTTTTGAAGAGGAGGTTTTAGAGCGTGCAGCAGAAAATCCATCCACCAACACTCGTGCCGTGAATAGAACTTTGTCGCAGGTTTTTGGAGAGATTTGCAGTTGTGCCTTCTTTTGCTTCGGTTGTGATTTTTTCGGATGAGACATGTTTCACAGGGGATGGTATATTCAACACACGCAACAGCCATATCTAGAGTTACAGCAACCCTCACGCTACCGTCGTACGTGCTCCCCAATAAGGGTTCTCAGTTGATGTCTGGGGAGCGATCATTCAAAACTTTTTGATTGGACCCTTTATTTTACCACGCTACCGGTCAAGTTTATCTCGAATTCATAACAAATTCTATTTAACAATTGCTGGAGGATATTCTCCTAGATATTCGGAAAAGGCTGATATTCCAGCGTGATTGAGAGCCGTCTCATTTTTCGGTCCAAGTCAGAAATTATTTAAATAACACATATCCCAATCGTTGGATTGAAGGTGGTGGGCCCTTGTCCTGGCCTCCTAGATCACCTAATTTAAGGCCCATTGAGTTTTTCCTTTGGGGATATATGAAATCGAAAGTTTGTGCCACTCCTGTTGATGCAATGGATTAGTAAACATAATTTTTGCCGCCTTCCAAGAATAACGAGAAATGACAGGCACCTTCGGCAGAGATCTCAATTTAATGTTAAGACGATGTCAAACCTGTATCGATGCGAAAAGGCAACAATTTAAACATTTATTATTAAAAAAACCGCTGCCAAATTATCTACGATAATGATATGTAAATCAATTTTGACCAAAAATTTGTAATAAGCAACTTCAAAGCCCACAATACCTGAATTTGAGTCATATCGGTTTCTAGACACGATAATCCCTCATTTTTGATGCACCATTTTAAATTTTTGAATTTTATCCCAAAACCCCCCAATACCCGACTTTCAAAAAAATCGGTTTGTAAATTAGGAAATGCACAATTTTGTACCACAAAGCGTTGCGCCACTGTTTTTTTATCAAATTATATAAAAAAAATTGTTTGTTTTTTAATTTTGTAACTTTTTAAAATTTGAAACAATGAATTTTTTTAAACTTCTAAGCTCCTAAAAAAATTTGCTCATTGTCGAACTTGACCCTAGATTTTATGGCAAAGAATTTTTATAATAAATTTCAAATCGATAGCTTTAATGGTTCAAAAGACAGGAGAGAAATTTTTTTTGAATGCATTTTTCTCTTCATACGAACGTATATGAGAAAGCAATAATAAATTTAGTTTTGGATACAAAATTAACTTTATAAAAAAAATGTTTAAACAATTATTTTTTAAAAGTATTTAAAAAAAATTATTATACTTTTGGGTTTAATCATTAATCTTTGATCTGTAAAAAAAACATTACAACTGTTAATTTTTTTCTAAATTGCAATGTTCATGGACAGATAACCAAACGAAATACTTCTAAAATATTTCTGTAAATAAGCTTGTGATCAAAATTGTTCAAGAGCTAACACTAAATATCTACGCCATCGGAAGACATCTACAAAGCCTCAAACAGCTAAATTAAAGATCTTTATTTGTTTATTGTTCATGCCAAGTTTCATAAAAATCGGTTTAAATTTACACAAGTTAAAACCTAAAACTGTAGTATTTCTTTAAACTATATATATATATATATATATATATATATATATATATATATATATATATATATATATATATATAATATATATATATCAAAATTTCTCAATTCATGCGAAAAAATGCAGGACGTGATTGCCCGTATGAAATTATGATGGGTCTTACTTTTAAAAACATTTCCTCGGCCCAGCCTCCTCCGAGATATCGCCAATAAAAGGTGGTGAGTAAAATTGAGTTTTTATTTTTTTTCCAAAATTTAAGTAAAGATTGAAACTTGAAATCTTCATTGCACTCGCAAAGGGCTAACCACCGATATTTTTTCAATATTCCTGTTATTTTATAAGGGGACGAAATTAGCAACCCTTACTTTATTTAATATAAAATCTTTTTTTCGAGATTGAGTTTTGTGTAATAAAAATTTTACTTAAAATCCCTGTTTATTTAAAAACATTTCTTAGTCTTAAAGTTTCTTCCTAAAACCAATAGATTCGGAGAAAAAAAAATACAATACCATGATTTGTATTCTTTATTAAATAATAAACTACGTATTGAGAATGTAAAACAGTAAAGATGTAAAATGCAAGAATAAAATACGATTCATAATAGCTGTTAAAAAAATACCGGTGGTTAGTCCTTTGTGAGTACATGGAAATTACAAAATTTCAAGTTTCCATCTTTACTTAAATCTGAGAAAAAAAAAAGAAACTCAATTTTACTCACCACCTTTTGGGGAGATATTTCGGAAGGAGGTGGGCTGAGGAAATTTTGTTATAGGAAAGATCCATCATAATTTCATACTGGCAATCACCTGCTGAATTTTTTCGCATGAATTTAGAAACACCCTGTATATATTTGTCTATATCATATATATATATATATATATATATATATATATATATATATATATATATATACATAAAGTGTCCCGGAAAGACCTTTACAACCCCCTTCCACATAGAGTCCGTATAGAGATCAAAGTTGAACAAATAAATCACATTTTCTTTAATATCTTTGGACTAATTCGAGCTAATTTCACGACATTTGGTATGTATGGGTTTTTTGGGATGAGAAATTCAAATCTGTGACCGATTTTGTTGTATTTCCTAGAGCGCGCCACAAGCGACCTTAAAATCACTATAATTTCTTTGTGCCACGGTGTATGTCATTTTGGGTTTAATAAATCATTTTCCCTACCTTTTTCAGTTAAGAAAGGTATACTTTATTGAAATCATTAGAAGCAACCCTTTCCGAGAAAAACGCATCTGAAGATGATGACGCATGACGCATGTAAGTGAGTCGAAAGCTATTACATGGTATTGTAATTTTTTTTGAAGACTGGCAAACGTAAAATTTTTTTCTTGTTTGACACCTTGTGAACTCTGAAACACTCTCGGTATTTCCTTGACAATATCCAAAAACCAATTATATATTGTGCTATGTCTGCTCGTGGCGAGTAGACGTTATATACAGTTTCCTGTTTATATTTTTGAAAAATCATTGTTGTTACCTACCAAAATGAATACCCGAAGTAGTAGTGTTGATGACGTGTTAGTACAAGAAGTAGTCGAAAATGTTTTATCTAACTCCGTATTTATGGAAAACCTATTTTCTTCATTCATGGAAAAGATTGGAGATCAAATAAAATCAATGTTCAGTGAATATGAAAAGAAGGTGGACTCACTTGAAAGTAAAATTAAGCTTACGGAAGAAACAATGGATAGCCAGGAACAATACTCCCGCCTGAATAATATACGGTTTTATGGCAGAAAAACAATCTGAATGCACAAGCAACGTAATTCTTGATTTATGTGCAGCTAAATTAAAAATAAGCATAACTGAAGGGGACATTGACTGCAGCCATCGACTTCCTTACAAGGTAGGTGAATTTAATCCTATTATTGTGAAATTCTGTCGTCGTGATGTAAAGAATGCTATATTTCGAGCAAAAACCAATCTCAACGAAACTAAAATTATAATGTCCGAGGATCTTACTAGACGAAGAATAGCGATTGTTAAGGAATCCAAAATTAAACTCGGTTATAAGAATGTCTTTACCAGCAACGGCAATATTTTTGTGAAATCTAAAGACCGTATATATAAAATAAACAGCAGCAATGGTTTGAAGTTTATTCTTTTCATACGCGTGAGTTATTTTTGATTTGATACTCAGTTATTAAGTTATCAATATATTCTATATTTATATGTGCATTACACTGATTATGTGCTTGAATAGATAATGCCCATTATGTTAATTTTATAATATTATCAATTACTACTGTTCCTTTTGAATCTTCTTGTGTAAATAAATGATTGATTTTTTTTTATAATAAGTTATCGGTTTGCAGATTGCATTACTTACGTATTATATAATTTCATCACAGCGATATAATGACAAAAAATACCATTAAACTTGCTCATATAAATATAAGATCGCTACTACCTAACATTAATGAGCTAAAAATGTTAGCACATAATGATATTTCTACCATGACTGTCTCTGAAACATGGCTTACGGATAATGTATGTAATAGTGCGGTACATATAGATGGCTATCAATTTATCAGGCAATATAGTGGATCAAGGGCGTAGCCAGGATTTACAACGGGGGGGGGGGGGGGCACACCATGGTCCATGGTCGTTCAAAATGTAAAATTTTAGGATAAAAAGAAAAGGCAAATGAAAACAAAACTTTGAGATTTTAATTATACTTAAATTAAACTAATAACATTTTTCTTGGGTTTAAACTAAATTTATCCAAAACTTTCTTCACTATGCAGTCCTGATTTTCCTTCAAAAATTTTCGATGCACACTCATCAAACACAACCCAGTGAGTCTGTCACCACCCACTGTACTCCTGAGCCAGGTTTTTACCCTTCGCAGGGTACTGAACGATCTTTCCACGGTAGCAGTAGTGGATGAGAAAGCACTTAATATTAGCAGTGCGTGCCTTGTTGCAGGGAAAAAAACATTAGCTTCCTCCAAAAGTGCAGCCATTTCAATGTCCTTTAATTTGTCTTCTGTTAAATTCTTTTTCTTCCACATATTGTACCACAAATCTAATTCTGCAGAGACATCACCCAACTTATAAAATTCCATGAAAGATTCTGCATTATTTTTGAAATCTTTTGAAGCTATTTTGAGCATGCTTGAAGGATGAAGATAAGTTAAAGCAAAAGCAGGTGTATTTTCGTTGGAGAATCTAGCATCCAAAGACGAAGTTAAAGAATCAAGATATGGGGATGATTATTGACCGCTTCCAGTATTCAACTGCAGACTCAGATGGTGGATTACTTCTGTGTACTTGCTTTTGAGTGACTCGTGGTACTGACAACTCAACCCCTACTTTCTCTGCGATATCAAGTGATTTTTTAAATAATTCATAAGAAACATGTTCGACATCTTGTCGATCTTCTTTGATTACATTTAGAATATCATCAATATGTTTCTTCACCATAACCAAATCCATACTTTTACCTTGTAAAACGTTCCAAAAAACGGGTTCCAAAATTGCAGAGTATCTTGCAATTATGTTTAAGCCTAAGATGAATATTGGTTTAGTAACTGCACAGTGCAATTGGTAGGCAGATTTTCTTGTTGCATAGCTTCCTTCGACAGATAGATGTTCTAGTGCTTTAACAATGTCAGTGAAGCTTTCTGAAAATTTTTTTATGCTCTTATATTTTTCCGACCATCTGGTCTCACAGAGCCTTGAAAGATTTGGAACCGATTTCCTACGGGCTGGCGATTCACGAAAGAAGGTTATTGTGTGTTTAACCGTTGCAATTGTGTTTCTTATTTCTGGTAGCTTGCTAGTATCATTGACCACAAGATTTAGTCTGTGGCTGGAGCAATGGAAAAATAAAGATTTAGCGTACTTTTTTTTTAAGAATGGCCTGTACACCACCTTCTTTGCCGGCTATCGTGGAACACCCGTCAAATCCGAATCCCACACAATTATCGGCGGAAAAATTATTATCTTCTAAAAAACTTTGAATTGCGCTAGCGATTGTAGAAGCATCTTGACATTTTAACTCAATGTAGCCTACAAATTCCTCCCTGATTATTTTTTGGCTTTCATCATAGAACCTTAATCCAATAGAAAGCTGCTCTTTTCCAGCGATATCTGCTGTTTCACCAGCCATTACAGCATAAGCTTTTGCCCGTTTACAGTCTTCGATTATTTTTTCTTCGATAACTTCACCGCATAATTGTATGATTTCATTTTGAATTGTTGGTGAGGTATAGACTGCGTTTTTTTGACATTTATCCAAGTGGCTCTTTAGCTTCTCATCACCAGAGTCAATCCTCAAATTTAAAAGATCAAAGAAAACTCCCTCATTTCCTTGTTTTCCTCTAAGCGGCGAATCATGAATTCCACAAAATATTATGCATGAAATAATTGCTGACAATATTTGTTTATTTTCTGCAATCGTCTTATGGTGCCCTATTTGCAACTAGACATCAACAGGAGCATTTTCAAGAAATGCTTTTGCAGTAGCTGTTGAAGATTTGTGGTAATGGCTGCCAACGTGCTTTCTACAATCTTCATGTATATCCTTAAACTTCATGTAAGGGCTTACCATAAATGACCCCAAAACTCCATTAAATGTAGCAATTCTTGGCGGAAATAAAACACAATACAAACATAGAGCACCTTTCAAAGGACTTGAGTACACCAGCCATAGAGTATATTGATCTAACCAGCGATGGTTAAATTTTCTTTTCAAGTGAATGGTATCAGAAGCAAAATCGTAATTGGATGATGGAACCCAAGGGTTTGTCAACAATTCCTTCTTTTTTTCAGAAGGCAAGTTATTGGCACAACTAACATAACGACCAATGTCATTTTCATGGTAGCCATCGCGTTCTTCAGTTTGTTTAGAGGTCCCAGTTCCAGAGACAGCTTCATGTAGATTTGAAGAACTACTTGAGCCTCCTTCATAAATAGATCCCGATTTTGGACCATTTCTAATGGAATGACTCTAAAGTTTTAATCAAAAATTTAATTTTCTACTGAAATTATTTAACTTACCTTTTTGTAACCAAATTTCTTATATCCATATTGTCTTTTCTGTGATTTTTGTCTCTTTATTCTGTGGTAAAACTATTGTTACGGATTTTCCCTCTTGTTTCTCAGGCAATAATTTAACACTGATAACTATTCACACCAACTTTATTTAAAACCAATAAAGTTAACAAAACAACACAAATATTCACTTTCTCAACACTTTTTAACTATTCCGCTTTTAAATCTCGCGCCTCGCTTTCTATTCGCCGTGTGCAACTTCGTATCCTGCACTATGTACTGTACTGTACTGTCTGTCTTCGCGCCGGATAGGCAATTTTTTATACCCTTTTTGAGCCTAGAAATTGCCAGAACATTCGCATCGCCGGTTCGCGTAATTTCCTCACTTGTATCTCGATTTTTCTCGAAGAAAACCAGTGGCGTTTCGTTACACTATTAAATAGGACACTGTCGCTAGACAAGAGCACTTACACACCAACTCAATAGTTGTTGCAAAAAATATTGTCCTATGTTAGGATTTGGAGCAAGTTGTGTTTTAACCACTTGATAGTTTTGCACGAACTGCACTCGGGCGTGACATTTTTCCGTACACTGACGATCCCGAGTCTCGTTCAGGAAACTTTTGTTTTAACTTGTTGGTGCAGGTCTTACGTACGTTATAAGAGTATTTATTTCGGATTCTGATGTAGGATTGTGTATTGAATGTTTCAAAATATTTCACACTAAAACTACTTATTGAGTAAATTTATTTTAATTAATTAATAGGATTAAAAATGTAGTTAAATGAAAACAAAAAAAAAGTGACAATTTTTTTACCATTTTTCTCAAAAATGTCCGACTGTTAAGTGGTTGAATCGAACACTAAAAATTGACGTATCCTGAGAGTAAATCGAACACTCGTTTTTATCCAATTCTGGTGTGGGGCAATTCTGGTGTGCATCAATGTATTAAATGCATAGATCGAAAGCGCTAGTAATATATATTTAGCACTATGTCAGTTTTTCAAACAGCTTTGTTTTTTGCTGATGAAATATATTTTAGTGACAAAGGACACGCGAATAATTTTATTTATTCGAGCTTATTAATTAATTTTAAAATGTTCATAAAAGCAACCAAACGACCACAACAACAAACAAAATATATAAAACAGATAACAAAAAAAATACGCAGAACAGAAAAATATGTATATTTTAGATCTAATTTTTTGTTTATTAAAATTTAAAAATTATTTATTTTATTTTTGCTCTTCCAGGGGGGGGGGCAGTTGCCCCTCCCTGCCCTTCGCTGGCTACGCCCATGTCGTGGATGTAGAGGAGGTGGTGTAGGATTGTATATCCACAAATCAACCAATTTTTCTAGGCTTAATATCAATGTGACAAATACTGAACAATTATGGATTGTTGCAGAATCATTTAACGTGAAGTTCGTGGTAGGTACGGTATATAGTCCTCATCAGCAGCACTATAAACATTTTCTTGATGAATTAGAAAACACCATATTTGATTTGTTGCCCACTTATGATAACATCTTTTGTCTTGGAGACTTTAATATAGACCTTCTTAAACCAGATCACCCAGCCACTGTCAGTATAAATTTGGTAATGGAGTCCATTAGCATAAAGCAGATAATTGATCAACCAACTAGGATAATGTCAAATTCCATATTGTTAATCGATCTTATAATAACTTCAAATGACTCTATGGTAAAATCTTCTGGCGTAATTCAGTGTCATAACATAGCGGACCACGACGTGGTATTTTGTGAGTTAAACCTACAATTACATATCAATTCCGGGGTCACTAAGAGATTTAGAAATTAAAAAAAAATAGATTGCAATCAATTCAAATATGATTTGGAGTTAATTCCTTTCTCTAATATACTACAACTTCAGTACATAGATGATAAAGTTCAGCTTTTTAATCAGTATATTTTAAATTTATTCGGTAAGCATGCTCCCATAATCAAACAAGGGACAAACACCGTGGATAAATGATAACCTAGGTCTGTTGATGAAATTGAGAGACTCGAAAGGCACTGGATTTATTATAAATCTTTGCGAAATTTAGCAAATCTCACCTTAAAAAATGAAAAAAAAGCTTACTTCCAGAGTAAACTAAAATATAATGATAGTAGAGCGTGGTGGAGAATACTTCACTCTTTAGACTTACGCTGCAAAGGTATAGCGGAAATTCCATCTCACTTGCAGGACGCGAATCAAATTAATCAATACTTTGTTAACGATTCACCTTCACTAAGAATACTAATTCAATTTTTTTTAAATTATATCAATCCAATTCAAACCAATCCAGAGATTTTAACTTTTCTACAGTAGACACGAACTATGCTATGGAAATTATTGACTCTATTTCCTCTAATGCAAGTGGCTGGATTGTGTTGTCCTACAATTGTCCCTTTTATTGCTCACATTATAAACTCACGTATCACTGAAAGCGTTGTTCCTCAAGGTTGGAAAATTGCGCTTATTAAACAAATCCGCAAAAATAGTACTCCCAATACTTTTAATGACTTAAGACCTATTAGCTTACTGCCAACATTATCTAAAATATTTGAAAAAATCATATTTAAACAATTACTTGCATTTGTTAACATGCACAAACTCTTACCTGCTACTCAATCGGGTTTTAGGAAAGGCTACAGTACGACTACCGCTGTGTTAACAATACTGGATGATATTTTAGCTGCGAACGCTAGAGGTGAGATTACTATCCTGACAAGTTTAGACCACAGTAAAGTCTTCGATACGATCGAGCATTCTACATTACTGCAAATACTGCGATTCATAGGACTGGGGCGTGATGGAGTTGACTTAATACAAAATTACCTATTATGCAGGCAACAAATTGTCATGGTCAATAATCGAACTTTAACTCCCCTGCCAATAAACTGCGGTGTCCCGAAAGGCTCTATTCTTGGACCTTTACTATTCTCCATTTACGCTTCGGTTTTCTTAAAACAAATTAATCACTGCAAATACCACATTTACGCTGATGATACGCAATTATATCGTTCCTTTAAACCCTCTGATTGGAAAGTTATCGAAAATGAGATTAATTCCGACCTAGATGTGATTTACAAAGCCTCAAGTGCTCTTTCACTATCGCTGAATCCTGATAAGTCAGCAATAATTTTATTTGGAAACAAAATTACTTGTGACCATCTAACTAACTCTTTTAAAATAGGTATTAATAATAGCAGCGTACCGTTTGTGAATAAAATCAAGAGTCTTGGTTTTGTACTTGATAACACCCTCCGACTTAAAGAGCAGATTACGCGTTATATCGCTGCAAGCTATACTCAACTCAAGCGACTATATCCTCATCGAAGCTATTTGAATGTAAGCACTAAATTGAAATTGTGTAATGCACTAGTTTTGTCCAACCTCAACTATGGATCTCCAATTTATCATTCTTCAATAGATAATACAACTGCCGAGCGCATACAAAAGGTACAAAAAGCGTGTTTAAGATTCGTCTATGGAATAAGAAAGTATGAAGATGTAACTCACAAGCTGGCAGAGGCTGGGTGGTTGTCAATGATCAACAGAAGAATTGTTCAATGCCAAGTGTTGTACCATAAAATTCTAATGTTTAAAACGCTTCCCTATTTACATGAAAAAATAAAATTCAGAATAGACGTACATAATGTACATACATACTAGGTTTAGAGGTCATATATCCCCTCCAGTGCATCAAACATCTCGGTTTAAGCGTTCATTTTGCTACCAAATCTACTGTATGTACAATAATCTACCTGATGAACTGAAAGATAGCTCGGTTACTGCTTTTAAGCACAAGCTTATTAAGTTGATGTTTCGGAGACAGGTTTAATGATGGTTTATTAGTAGTCTGTTGTTTTCATCTTATTTGTACTTAGTTTATTGTAGACTATTATGTAATGCAACCAAAGTGGTTAAATCATTCAAGCACACTACCGTTTCAGAGCAGAATTTCTTTCCCTTTTGATTGTTCACCTCGTATACTATATTTCTTAGTTGTAAGAATTTGTTCTCTAATTGTACTCATTGTATCCAGAGTTAGATGGAAGAGCAGAAGGTATGTCCCTACCTATCTGAATCTCGCCTTGTGATTAAAGGGCGATTAAGTTTAGGTCTAGCTGTACTATGCCTTAAGTACCTATATATGTATATATATATATATATATATATATATATATATATATATATATATATAATTGGTATGTTCTACATTGGTATATTGCCATAATTTCTACTAAATAAAACTACTGGCACTTTAAGTAACATTTTATCTAAATTTTCACCATGGCCGGGCAAGATACCAATGCAGAATATACCGATATGTTATTGGTTTTTGAATATTGTCAAGGAAATAGCAGAGAGCGTATCAGAGTTTACTCTAAAAGGTTCCCAAATCGTCATACACCAAATCATGCAACGTTTGCTGCAGTGGAGAGACGTCTTCGAGAAACCGGTCGCTTAGCTCTTGAAACGGCTGATTATGAAAGGTAGACAAAACTAAAAAAAAAGGATTTCAAAATGAAATAATCATTATTAGACCGCATTTTGTAAGAATTCCTGAAATCGAAGAAGACATTTTAGAACGTATTAGAGAAGATCCAGAACTAAGTAAGAGACCATTAAGTAGAGAAATAAGAGTATCTACAACTATTATTAATAGAATAATTATAGAACAACTGCTACTTTCATACCACCAGTACCTAGTTCAAGACATCTTGCCCCCATGATCCTGCAGTGCGATTAGTTTTTGTCGATTTATCAATGCCCAAGGGGACATTGCTTTTAACCTTCCAAAGAACATTGTGTTCACCAACGAAGCGTATTTCACATGAAGAGGGCTAATTAATTTTCATAATGAACACATTTAGGCAGACAAAAATCCGTACGCAATCAAAGTTAGACATTTTCAACAGGAATCTATAATTAATGTGTGGACAGGGTTAATAGGAAATATTATTTTTGGTCCTATCATTTTATCGCAAAGATTAACCGGTGAAATTTACTTGCAACATCTTCAAAATACGCTGCCATGTTTACTGGAAGATTTACCTCTACAAGTTCGGAGAGATATGTGGTTCATGCACGATGGGGCCCCACCCCAGTTTTCATTACCTGCTCGAAATTACTTAAATGAACAGTACTGAAATAAATCGATAGGTACAGGTAATGATGCTACGTGGAATTGGCCACCACGTTCTCCCGACTTAAATCCATTGGATTTTTTGTGGGGACATGTTAAGTCCGTGGTTCGCATGACTCCAGTAGAAAGTGAAAACCAACTGTGGGAGCGTTTCAGGATCCAGCAAATAATCTTCGAGATATTGCAAAAATTATGCAAAGGGTTAGTTTTAAATTTCTCCGTCATGTAAATCTTTGCAAGCGTGAAAACGGCGGGCATTTTGAACAGTTTTTATGACATATTTTTGTATTTTATTTAAGTTTTCAGTTTAATTTTTGTGTTAAAATTGCTTTTATATTATTTTTTATCCTTAAAAACAAGGAAGTAGGACCATAAAGAACAAGAAAATGTTTTTACGTTTGCCAAATCCTTAAAAAAAATTGCAATACCTTGTAATAGCTTTCGACTCTGACAATTAACATGCGTCATCAGCTTCAGATACGTTTTACTCGGAAAGGGATGTTTCTAGCGACTTCAGTAAAGTATACCTTTCTTAACTGGAAAAGATAGGGAAAAAGATTTATCAACCCCAAAATGTCATACACCGTGACATAAATTTGAATTTCGTGAAATTAGTTTGAATTAGTCGAAAGATATTAAAGAAAATGTGATTTATTTGTTTAACTTTGACGCCCTGTGGCGTGGTTATTATCAACTTTTGGACTAAGACGAGTTTAGTTAAATCGACTTATTTTGTGGTGTAATTTATGTGGAAGGGCGTTGTAAAGACCTTTCTGAGAACCTTGTATATAATAAGTAGTCATATAGTTCTAGAGCAGTTCAAGGTCACTCGCCATCTGGTGGCGACCATTAGAAGGGCAGGTTGTTGTCTATGCTAAAAGATAGGTCAGGGTTAAATGGTTCTTACATTGGGTAAATTGAGTCAAGGTCAAATAGATGTCTAAACTAAAAGTAGGGCAAGGAGAATATTTGACAAGTTGAAACATTTTCTGGCACTTACTTAAATCAAGGACACATTTTTCTTGTATAAATCGCAGCGAGGTTTGTTGAGATCAGTGAGTTACAACTTCTAATTGTTAAACATGAAATTAGCGGGGAAAGCGCGTATGGCGAACCCTTTAAAAATGTGTGTTACCTCGAGATATCTAAAAAGTGTAAAGTGATGGAATGGCTGTAATTAATACTAAGAATGCTGAACGTATAGTGATGGAAACAGCTGAATTTAAATGTGTGTTACCTCGGTGCTTTTATGAGTATTTCAAATAAGAAACTCGTATTGAAGTATTTGAAGAATTTAAAACGTTGCTAATCACGAAGGATGTGTTTGTAAGTGGTTTAGGGGCAGCTGGCAAAACAACAAACAACATTTTGTTTTTAATAGTAGTGCTACAACCCCACCATATGTAAAGTTGTTATCTAGGTATAATGCAACTAGCGATAAAATCATTTCTGCAACGATCAACAAGCAGAAGTTCACCTTTATGTATGAATACCCCAGATAGTTGCAGTAACAGTATGAATAATAATTTAACAAGATGAACGTTATTCTTCTAACACTGACTGGTCACTATTTCAACATAAACATGATTTATCAGAAGTCTACAAACAAACAGCTAAGGAATAATTAATTGATTGTGATTATTATAAACTGGTCTCCATTTAGGAATAAATACCCTGCTTTATCCATCTAGGTAAACAATGTTAGCGAAGAAGCAAAAGATTTCATGTGGTTTAGTGAATACTCTAATCAATAAACTTCCGGTTGAATTGCATTTACGTTGTTACCAGTATTGTGGTCCTGGTGCAAATTTAGAGAAATGAGTAGTAGGCGGTGACCCCGCCATTAATCAATTAGATGCTCAACGCAAACTTCATGATATTAGTTACATAAATTATTGAGATTTACAAGTAGACATAAAGCGAACAAAATTTTAGAAGAAAAAGCCTGGGAATGCTGTAAATCATCAGACGCAGCCGTAGGTAAACTTTGACCCCAGCGGATGAAGAAATCGCTATGCAATGGTGGAAATGTATCAAATTTATGCAAAATAATAGCTAAAAAATTAAACCTAATGGAAATTTCACAGACACAATAAAGTCTGCACTTTCAACGGCAAAACGTGTGGTAAATGTTTAGGAGGAAAAACAAACATCAAAGTCCCTTACCTAAACTAAGAGGGTTTTTAGCATTTACTATTCCGTTATTCGCAGGATTATCGGTAGTTAGTGCTTTAGCGGGTGGTGCATCATGAATTGCCAAAACAACCAATGAAGCTAAAAATTCCAAAAATGTGCAAGAAGAGACAACAGGCCATAATTGTATGATGGAATATATTGCTATAGGATCCGTGAATAAGATAGGCACCTTATCTAAAACCATACAAATCCGGTGGTGGTGCGTTATACTTAAAACCGTTTCCAAATCAAATCTATTCAGTTATTTCTGTAACATTCAGTTTAGAAGGTGTTGGTAATACAGATAGCTACAACTTTTATCCACCGATAGAACTAGATTATGGGGAAGAAATACGTTATAAGATTGGTTGGATTTTACGGCTGCAACAACATTAGAATCATTTATACAGGCAACGGTAGATCTTATTATAGAATAAGTTCATTTTATCTACAAGTGATTAATATTCTACACGGTACATATCTAAAATATAAAATACCCACAAATAAGTTTATCATTAAAGCAACAGTAACACTTGAATGTGATATGAACGGTTCATGTGAGATCAACTTTACTAAAAAAGATAGCATTAGTCCCATGCTAGGGTTTGTGTCGAAAATGTTATAACCAAACATTTTACACACGTCTGCATTATACATCCAAATACTTCAACACACTAATCTACATGTAGCGTGCAAAATTATAAAAGGAGCTTATCGAAACGAAAAACCTGCAAAAGTATAATATGAGATTGATGTCTCAGTTCCACCAGGTTATCGTCTAGATAAAACTCCTAGCAATACTCAATGTTTAGAAGTAAACACCGACATAATTAGTAATATAACAATTGATTTGACGAATAAAAAGGGCGGATTAATAGGCTTTGGTGAAAGAGAACCATTCACAGTACGCTTAGAACTAAAAGAACATGTGTTTGGGAATAAATCAAGGATCAATTCATCTTTCAAAAATTCATATAAAAGACATCATCCCTACAGTAAGTCGTTAATTAGTCATAAATCTTCATTGCGGTTAACATCTGTAGAGAAATACTTTTTAACATCATTTGGTTTAAAAGTTCTAACCCAATTATGACCGAATCATTAAATGTCTTTCAAAACGTACATTTTTACAATACTACATGGTTCGGCATAGCACTGTTACCATTCTTTAACACTAAATATTTATTGAACGAAACACAATACATTTTTTATTCTTACCATAAATTAAGCTACATATTTTTGAATTTTCTGACCTAAAGATATAATCTTTCAAACGACCACCATTTTCTGCTATGCAAGATTGAAGACGTTGCGGGAAAGTTGCCATAACTCGTCGTAATGTTTACGCAGTGATAGCTTCAATTTCGGCAGATAGCTAGTCAGGTAATATTGCCGAAACGTGAAATCAAACGTCCAGGGAACATGTTACGTAAAGTTTATAACGATCGGCGGGCGGTATGAGCGGTGGCTCCATCTTGCTGGAAAGAACATTCTCGATTCCTTGCTGATGTAGCTCTGGTTGCAGAAAACTTATCTACATCTCAACATAACGCTCTGAATTTACCGTTACCGATGGATTATTAACATTTTCAAAGAAGTGAGGTCCCATGGTTCCTATTGATCGAACAGCACATCAAACAATTACCTTTGGACTGTACAGTAGTTTCTCATGTACTTCCCTAGGATTTCTGTCAGACGAATAGCGATAATTCTGTTTATTGACAAATCCTGATAAATAAAAATTGGCTTCGTCAGACATTACGGCTGATTTGGCAAATCAGGATTGATTTCAATGGCGCTGGGAATATTCTGGCAACATTGCAGTCTATTTTATTTGCGACATGCATTCGGTTCTTCAACAATTTGCATTTCGTATGGATGAAAATTTAGATCCAAGTGCAAAATTCTTCGAAAACTTCTTTCAGAAATATTAAGAGTTAAGGAATGTCTTTTAGCGGAACGTTTAGGACTGTGCTCAAATGCATTTCTCACCCGTTCAATATTTTCTGCATTTCTGACAGATCTTCTGCGACCCATTCCTTTTTGTTGCGAACGGACCCTTCATCTTGACATTTCCTGATCCATCTGCGAATGGTCAGCCGAGATTCCAATTTCCAAATTCCGCACGAAACGCACGTTGTACTGCACAACAAAAATTTTTGATTGCAAAGTCCAGCGATCCATTTTCTAACTGCCACTACTGACATATAAAATCTAAAGGTATGTAGATCAATTTACGATAAGAATAAAAAATGTATTTTGTTTCGTTCAATAAATATTTAGTGTTAAAAATGGTAACATTGCTATGCCGAACCCTGTATATTTAAATCAGATATTCACAGTTATCTTCCGTAAGGATCTTCTAAATATGGAGAATTACGCATTTTAATGCAAAGTCAAGATGTAATTAAGGCTACCTACGATACTTTTCTGTACATAAAAGGAAAGCCTGAGCTCAAAAAAAATGATGATAAAAAATCATGCAACTTAACCAATAATTTTCTCAACTTTCTTTTCGAAGAAACACGTTATGGTCAAAGAGTGAAAGTTTGCAGAAATCCTTATACCGTAAGCAAGAGCAAATCACCAATCCATTTGGGGTGGTCACCAAAGAATGAAGAACCATTACACGTAGAATTAGATGAGCAAAACGGAGAAAAATCTTTTACAGTATGTATACCATTGAACAACATATTTGGAAAAATGCAGGATTATCTTCAAGTAATTGTGAATATGCGTCAAGAGTTGCTTTAATTCGATCTACTTCATCACTTAGTGATGCTGCACAACTTGATTTGTCTGAAGGAATCAATAAAAATTCTATTATTACTGTTCCATTTCGTCAATGGGAGTTATATGAATTATCAGCCTTCAAACAAGCAACCTCAGATACACCACCAATAAAAACATCAACGCAACTGGAAAAACTACGTTGGATAATTGTTGCATTGTTGAAAGTTGAAAAGCACACAAAGCCGGCAAGGCCTGTAAATTTTGATTACATTAACATCAAAAACCTTAAAGTACATCTGAATTCTGAATATTATCTATAAGAAGCAATGCATTTGAATTTCAATACTACTCAATATATACCAGCCTACCACAATTTTTTGAAATTCCGATGTGATTACTACGGTGAATATGATAAATATAAACTATTCCCAATTCAAATCGTGCCCAGTATTTGTAATGGATTGCTCTAAAAAAATGAATCCGTAAAAAACTTAACTGTAAGACATCAAATTGGAAATGGAATCCCTAATACCTTTCGATAATGGAATCGTTGTCAATGGTCTTATTCTCCACGATGCTATTGTGCAATTGTGCAGTGCAATTCACCCAGTGGAGAAGTGAAAAAATTATAATTATTGTAATGTGCATCCCAATATGCTTAGTGTATAAATAAAAATGTAATTATCCGTTAAGATTTATTTCATCAACTAACGATGAAAGTAGTTGCTCAGAAACAAAAACTTCCAATTCAAAATCACGCCCTAGTTGAGGGATCTAGTATTCCAAAACATGGTGATTAACTTCCTAATAGTGTAAGTGGTATTATATGCGGTTCCCCCAATTGCGACAAAACAAACATAATGATTGGTCTGCTTACAGAGAAAATGGTCTGAAATTTAAATAGGTATATTCATACTAGTAAGGATATAGGTTATTTTACCTTCAATGATAATGATGATATGATTGAGCCTAATTTAATATTTCGATTGAAATATCGCTTTAACATTACACATTATAAATTTACTACAACCTCACTTTTGTTTAAGTAGTTTAAAAATTTGTTTCGTTTTTTTATATGAATTAGGTTATGAGATAACTTTACCAATCTTAATTTTGATTACATGTTCTAAACAAAATTAACATGCTCTCACCTTCAAAATTGTCAGCAGACTCTTAAGAAAATTTTCAAACGTAGCATCATTTTCTTCTAAAACACCAATTAAAAATGATACATTATTTAAGAATTTTCACATACAAAAAATTACTTGTATCTAACCGTTGATTGAGGAATCGTATAAGATACGCAACGGGATGGTAATATCCGTAGCCAAAGTTGGGTCTCAACTAGAGACGGCGCTGGTTGTAATGTGGGTCTCAAATGTTTAGTTGCTCGTTAACTCTCGTCGTGAAAGTGTCTATGTACTCTTAATTGGCAAGCGTGTTTGACGTCAGGTTTCTCCTACAAACTTTTGATTATTTGTGTTTTTGTAAAGCGTGTCATTTTTCAAATAAAAATTTAATTTCTGAACTAATTGATTAATAAAATAAATTTTGTTTTTCTTTATAATTAAAATCACATTGATTGTAAGAATTGAATAAATTAAGAAGTAGACTATTCATGTTGTTTGAAGATAAATTATTGCTGCGATTATTCATCCTATATGATTAATTGATGAATAAGCTAAAATTTTTCGTATTCTAATTTGATTAAATGCTATTAATCCTCTTACAATTATTGCTATTAGGATAATAATTATTATAAAAGATTTGAATTTAATATTTAGTATAAACAAGACTATAGGGGCAATTTTCTGTCATGTTAATATTAATATACAATTTATTCAATCTAATCCTTCAAGAACTTCTGGAAATCAAAAATGGAACGGGGTTATTCCAGCTAGGGGGACGCAGGGTTGCCATCCCTGTCCTCGTTAGATACGAGATCCCACGTGGACTGGTCCACGACACCTTATTCTCTAGAGCTAACAGTGGCGGTTTACCGCCACGAGCTCATATTTCGGTGCTGGCCTTGCATCACTTACGATCATTTGCAAGGTCGTTCCCCTATCCGCCACCTGGGGACGCGCCTAGTAGGTAGTCCAACCCCTAGGATTATTAGTTATTATGATTAAATTAGTAAATTTGTTTTTAAAGATAAAAGATTTTTTAGATTATAAAAAGGAATTCGGCAAATTAATTTTCTGCCTGTTTATTAAAAACATGTCCTTTTGAGAATAATTTAAGGTCTAATCTGCTCAGTGATAATTAAATAGCCGCAGTATTTTAACTGTGCAAAGGTAGCATAATAAATAGTTTTTAATTGAAATCTAGAATGAATATGAAAGAGGGGATTTGCTATGCTTTTTATGGCTGAATATTCAAGAATTTTGTTTATGAGAATAATATTTGTTTTATTTTTTTGGTAGATTATTTTTAATTATTTTTGTTTGTTTGTTTTATTTATTTCTTTTATATTTATTTGAACTCGGGGACTTTACCTCATTTTCGATATGATTATATACTTAGCTTGAAAAGATTTTTACCTATTTCTTTAAATTTTTTAATGTTTTATTTAGGATTGAAGTTGTTTATTTTTGTTCAAATTAGTTAGTTAATTAATTATAGTAAAGTTAATAAAGTAAATTAACTCTTTATTATATTTTCAAAATATATACTTAAACAAGATCATTAACTTAATTGAATATAATTTTATCTCATAATTTTGATATTAAAAGTATAAGAGGAAAAAATAAGAAATATAACGTAGTTAAAATTTGCCTGTTAAAATGAAAGGATCTTCAACTGGTTTAGCTCCAATTCATATTAATATTAAAATAATTGTTAAAAATCAACAAATTAAAATTTTATTTAATGGATAGAATGAGTTTCTTTGCATTTTTTTTTTAAATATTGGTATAATATTTAATAGTTCGTTCTTATGGAAATGATTATTTTCAGTCTTTTAATTATTTTATGATAAAATTAATTTTTTTAATAGTTTTTATGATTCCTTTATGTTTTTTAAAAAATTATTTTTGAATTAGTCAGTTTTAATTTTTTATTATATTTTAGATATTTTTTCTTAGTTTTAATTTTACATTTTTTATAGTTCAATTAGATATATATTTGGGTGGGATTATTTAAAATATTTAATAATTTTACTTAGTATTTGAATTTGTACTTTAATAATTATAGCTAGAGGAAAAATTTATATTGAGAAAAATTATAGTGATTTTTTTTTATTATGTTGTTTTAATAATATTATTTTCATTATTTATAACTCTTAGTTCAATAAATATATTTATTTTTATATATTTTTTGAAATTAGATTAATTCCAACGTTGTTATTAATTTTAGGTTAAGGTTATCAACCTGAACGTAATTCAATGGTATATATATATATATATATATATATATATATATATATATATATATATATATATATATATATATATATATATATATATATATATATATAACAGTTGACTGCGATAGTCCGACACTTGATAGTCCGACACGCTCGGTAATCCGACGCCGTATCAAGCCGCATTTCGCGCCTCGTGTTGTGACAGGATTCTCAAGTCTTCCTTTGTTAGTAGCTCGCTGTCTTTACTAGTTCAGTGAAGTGTTAATGTCAAGTGATGGCAAGTACAAGTGGAATCACTATAAAACGTAAACAAAAAAATTAACTCTTTCTGAAAAATGGAAATAATTAAGAGGTTAGACCGTGGTGAAACTCCAACAACTATTTCTAAAGCTTATGACATCGGGCGACCAACCATCTATGACATCTTGAAAATCGAAAAAATTGAACATTTTGTGAAAACTGTTGAAGACGACTCAAAGAGAAAACTCTTAGATTGGCTGAATTTCCCAAGTAGAAGAAGCTCTTTATTCTTGGTTCAAACAGCAAAGGAACAGACAGGCTCCGATTTCTGGGGATCTTTTGAGGGAGAAAGCAAAATTCTTTTATCGTGAAATTACAAAAAAAGATGATTTCCGCGTCAGTGATGGGTACAATTTTTGTTTTTTTAATTAAAATTCCTATATATTCTGTTCATTTATGGTTACCCAAGGCTCATGTAGAGGCTCCAATTTCTGGGTCAATAATTTTGGCTGGCGTAATGTTAAAGTTAGGGGGATATGGATTAATTCGTTTCATAAAATTTATATAATTATAGGTTTAAAATTTAATTTTATTATTATAATTATTGGTTTAATAGGGGGTTTTATTATTTCTTTAATTTGTTTACGTCAAATGGATGTTAAGTCTTTAATGGCATATTCATCAGTTTCACATATGAGATTAGTATTATGAGGTTTAATAATAATAAATATATGAGGTTTATATGGTTCAATTGTAATAATAATTTCTCATGGTTTATGTTCATCAGGATTATTTTGTTTAGCTAATTGTTCATATGAGCGTTTATCTAGTCGTAGATTGTTTTTAAAGAAAGGTTTAATTAATATTATACCTAGAATAAGACTATGATGATTTTTATTATGTTCTTCTAATATAGCAGCTCCTCCTTCTTTAAATTTATTAGGGGAAATTATATTAATTAATAGTTTGGTTTCTTATAGTTGAATTACAATAATTTTAATTAGAGTAACTTTATTTTTTAGAGGTTTTTTTTTTTAATTATTTATTAGGCATCAACTTCTAAGGTTATTTTGCCTTTAGCCTGTTATGAATTATTTACTTGTTCCAAAACGTATTCTGAATATGTGCATATTTGTTGGTTAAATTTTTCCGTGTAATTCTGATAAATGTAAAAATTCAAGCAGCCTTTTCATTTTTCTTTCATTTACTTCTAGCATTTTAGGAAATGGGCCTCTTATATCACAGATTTCTCGTTGTGCTTGCACTGCTTGACAATCAGTGAAGAGATGTCGGATCGTTAATTGTACGTTGCATGTTTGGCATATTCCTCGGGGTGATCCTGTAAGTATGTGTTCGTGGGTCAACTTTGTATGACCTATGCGAAGTCTTGTAATGACTATACTGTTCCTTCTTGAGAATGCTGGGTATTTTTTGCGTTTTTTGATCAAAGGTAGATGTTCTTTAAGGGCCCTATTTTGTTGATTCCAAGTATTTTGCCATTGGTCTAATATTTTATCTCTAATATACTCCTTTTTGGTCGCTTCTTGTGATGGGATCTGTAATGTGATCCTTTGTTTTGTTAATTGTACATATATGAGCGTATTTAATGTCCTGCACGCATTTTCATTCTTAGTGATGATCTCGTAATTAAAATGTGTTGACTTCATGCTGATTTTGCAAACATATTTTTGTAACAGCCACGTGCGCCTGAACTTTAAGGGTAGAACACGAGCTTCAGCGCATAAACTATATGAAGATCTTGTGGGGAAAGCCCCCATGCAGTATCTTAGTGAGACATTTTGGATTGTGTCTAGTTTCTTCAAGAGAGATATGCATGCAGATCCGTATGCATTGCATCCATAATCTATCTTTGAAAGAACCATTGTTTTATAAATCCGTAATAGAATTTCCCGGTTTGCACCCCAGTTTGTGTTATTATTATATTCAAGACTTGTTTGGATACTGTGTATATATATTCTATGTGGTTTCTCCACGAGACGGTAAGGTTAAGAATTATGCCAAGAAATTTTGTTTGAGACACAACTCTGATTCGTTTATTTCCAAGGTAAAGTTTAGGCTCGTAATGCGGTGTTCTTAGCTTGCAGAAATGCATAGACACTGTCTTTGAGTGAGAAAACCGGAATCCTACTTTTTGTGCCTGTTCCACTATGGTGTTAATTGCTTTCTGTAGCTCGTTGTTAATTGCAGCGCCTCTTTTCCCGGACCTATAGATCGTGATATCGTCAACGTATATAGAGCGGCCAATTGTTGGTTTTAGTGTAGTTGTGATATCATTTACCGCAATAGCAAACAAAGTTACGCTAAGTGGAGAGCCTTGAGATATTCCATTTTCTAAAATATGTTCGTCGGACACTGCTTTCCCTACCCGCACTTTAAAACGTCTATCAAACAGAAATGACTTTATGGTATAGGCTAATTTTCCCTTTACCCCCCATTTATGTAGCTTTTCCAATGCGGCATATCTCCAAACTGTATCATAAGCCTTCTCTATGTCGACAAATACAGCTGTTAGGTGGTCTCTTCTTCCGAAGCTTTCATAGATGGCGTTGACAATTGCACCAATTTATCATTTGTGCTATAATTTTTCCGAAACCCCGCCTGATAATGATTTATCCAGTTATTTTCTTCCATTAAATTGACCAGTCTTTTATTGATAATCTTTTCTAAGAGTTTTTCCATACAGCAACATAAAGAGATCGAACGATAGCTGTCCGGTTCTAACGGATCCTTACTAGTTTTTAAGACAGGTACTACCATTGCAGTCTGCCACAATTCTGGATACTTGCCTTCGTGTTGGGCGAGGCTGAAAAAAACCCTTTATTGGCACAACGAATCTACAAAATGAAATATCCTGAACGTCGAATACCTACTACTGTTGGCTTGGAAAATTTGATGGATAGATTTGATTCTAGCGGTAGTGTTAAATACTTCAAAAGTAAAGTTGTTAATAAAAGGGCAGCAAATGAAGAAAAAGAACTTGAAATATTATTAAATATTCAAGAAAATCCCCAAGTAAGTTCTAGAACATTAGCGACGATATGTGATACCTCCAAATCAAACGTGAATCGAACATTTGTCGAATAATCCATAATTGATACAAGAATTGATAACAAGTTAAATGCGAAAACGACAAATTTGTTTATTTTGACAAGTAGGAAACCTTTGTATCTTAGTAACGCAATTATTATTTTCCATGGCTACCAAGATCCATGCAATGCAATGTTATCGAAAATAAAGTAGCTAGTGTGAAAAATCGAAATTACTCGAAAACTATCAAAGATAGATATAGGATATATTTGACAAAATGATAGATTTTTAATCCCGAATAAAATGAAATAAAAATATATAGGGTGTGCAATTAAAAAACTGATTTTTTAATTTGAGAATTTTCAAATTTGAATGGTTATAACAAACACCCTGTTGAGAAAATTAGAAATACTACTCGGTCTAAACGTTAGTATAATATCACTCATTTTCACACGAAATATCAATTTTTTTATTGTGAAATAACGGAACAATTGCCCATTCATCCACCCACGAAAATGACCATAATAATCTTTAAACGCGAATATCTCAAGAACTAAAAACTTTCAGCCAATCTTTTGTATGACAAAATATGTTTGTATGGACACGTAGAATTAAAAACTAAAATCAAATACGGGGTGTTCTATTTAAAAAAATCATACTTTTTCACGTCCTGCTTTTCTGGCACACCCTGTATAACTTCCAATATTTTAAAAAAATGCACACTTCTTACCTCTACCCCATGGTCCATACAATATTTACACAAATAATTCTAGTTAAGCATAAACTTACTTTACTCTATCGTTGGGACACCCTGTACATTTATAAATAATCATTGGATACACAGGTAGCTATTTATTTGGTATCAATTTAGTTTCATATATTGGAAATAAAAATATTATTTCAAAGAATAATAATAGCTAGGGAAACAATACCGTTTATAGTATGTAAGGTTTTTATTTATCTATGAGTATGTAGACGGATGGCGCCGACCCGACAATGACAATCAGTCTCGTCATGACTCGTGCAGTCGAGTAATCAGTTCAGAAAATTTGCAACGATGTCGTTAGTTTACAAGTCAGAAGCTTGTGGGTGGTGGAGAGCAGGGGTTCCATTAGAAACAGACAGCATGTTGGGAACGCAATTTAACATTACACTTGCGTGTCTTAAAATTTTTTAGTCAATGATCTAACTTATTCTACTTTCCACAGGAAAACTATGATCATAATTGGATTCTACGACGCGAAAAACATAAGGTTACACTATTTTAACTTCAACGTAGTCAAAAATGTAAAATACTATCTCACTATCGGAGTTCGAAATAGCCATAACCGATCTTCTCATTACATTTAGTTAATTTGCACCAACAATGTTAATTTATGTTGCTACACTTCCTTTTAACACCACTGTAAGTTACTTTTATAGCAATTGTTCAGCATAATCTTCCATAATTTCATAAATTCATTGAATCTTTCTACATTGTTTTTTTTTAACTATAATCATACAATTTACTCATCGACATGTTATCTAGTACAAATTTTGTTTTATTTTAGAAGCAGATGATGCTACCAGAACTGGATTTCTTTTTTAAAAATGGATATCATGAACGATACTCATAATTTATACCTTCCGAATGTGATCGGAAACTACTAATGTGAAAATTTTCTTGTACACCCATGATTAAAATGCAATAACAATAAACTTGAATTATATAGCTCACAATATGCTGTATAATCACCTATGTACTCAGTTATATGTTATTATCAATTTATATAACTTGCGATGTTACATATATGCTTAACTAATTCAATCACAATAACTCAATATTTATTATGAACTTATTTCCTTATAATAATCATATTTAATATCATCTCAACATATATATATATATATATATATATATATATATATATATATATATATATATATATATATATATATATATATATATATATATATATATAAATTAACTTAACATTCACGCCATTCCCATGCGCGGTAGGCGAAACAATCCCTGCCTGTTATTTATTTTTTGTTCACAATCCTTCTCCATGCTTTCCTATCTCCGCATACGTCACTAGCTTCCGCAAGATTCATATATTTTTATATATATTTTGTATTTTTAAAACTTCTTAACTTTCTTTCCTTTATCATATATTCTAATACATTCAGCCAAGCTTTATGCGGCCTACCAGGCCCGACCTTTCCTCTAACCTAACCCACATTTATTTGCTTCGTTAATCTTGCGTTGTTCATTCTTTCAATGTGACCAAACCAATGTAATGTACTACTTTTATATCTATCCATCATCGTCCTTTCCTCGCCACACTCCGTCATTATGCATTCATTCGTTAACTTGTCCCTTCTCGTTTTACCACATACGTTTCTTAGGAACCTTATACACACAGCATTTATTTTTCTTTCGTGCTTTTTTTACATACCTATGTCTCACTTCCATACAGTACTGATGGGATAAATACGCCATTATAGATTTCTCGTTTCGCAGCTAGGATCATGCTTTCGTTTCTCATTATCGTCCACATGCTTCCAATCACTTTCCTTCCAGCATTGACCCTTCGTCCAATCTCGCCCTCCATTGCATGATCTGCAGTAAGCATTCTACTCAGATATACCAGCTCGTTTACTTGCTCCACAATTTCATCGTGCAGAGTAAATACTCTACTCTCCTTTCCACCTTCCCGATTGAACAAACTTTCTCAAAGTGGTTTGTAGCTCATCCGCACTGTCGCTTAATAAGACTGTGTCATCTGCATACACCAGAAGTCGTACATTTACGTCACCAACCATTACACTATTTGTATAGGTACATGCTTGTCTAACACATTTATCCATGTATACATTGAACAACCACGGTGACATCACACAGCCTTGTCACACTACTTACTCAATATTAAAGTATTCACTCACACCTCCTCTCAGCCTACACATGCTACCGTTGTACACTGCCCTTATCCCATTTATTAGACCTTTATTTATGCCATATTCGTTTAATATTTCGCACAGCTTTCCCTATTCACTCTGTCGTATGCTTTCTCCAGATCTACAAACGCACAGTACAGCTTCCTTTTTACCCCTAAACACTTTTTGATCACCTGCTGGAGAGCAACCATTTGATCGACACATCCTCTCCCTGGCAGGAAGCCAATCTGCACATCCCAAATCTTAGTTTGTGTGTATCAATCAGTATTCTTCCAAATACTTTACCACCCACGCTGAGCAAACTTATTCCTCTGCTAGTTCTTGTAATCACTCTTGTTCCCCTTACCCTTATACAGTGGTACAATGATGGCGCTCCTCCAATCCCTTGACACTTTTCCACACATAAGGCATACATCGAATAATTCACACAATGTTCGTGTAAGCTTTGCACCCCCATACTTTAGCATTTTACCAATGATTTCATCTACGCCTGCTCCCTTACCGTTTTTCAACCTTCCTACCGTTTTCTCTACCTAATTTATCCCAATGTCCTTCTCACTTTCATTTACCATTCCTTCTACATTCTCTCTATTTAAGCCTTCAGTCTTACTTTCCTCACTAATGTACAGCTTTCCGAAATATTGCTGCTAGCATTTCCTCACTTCACAATCGTCCCATACTATTTAGTTGCTCATATTCATCACTCCTGCAGCGTTCTGTTTTGGGCCACGTTTTGTATTTTTGACCCATTTCCAGAAGAGTCTTTTGTTTCCCTCAAAATCATTCTGCATTTTCTCTTCTTCCACAGCCATCGCTTCGTCTTTACTTATTCTCACTGCCTCCTTCGCTTCTTTGTTTCTTAATCTGTACACCTCATACAATCGCTTCTTATCAGTCTCATTTTTTGCAATAATCATTGCCATGTACGCATCTTTCTTCTTACATACTGCCTTTTTACCGATTAATTACACCAAGCACATTTTTCTGTCTACCTGCAGTCGCTTTTCCACATATCCGCACGGCACAATTAACAACACACTTTTTCAAGATTATTCATGCACTTTCAACGTCAGTGTACTTTATTTGTTCGGTCCACACTGTTTCATTCACATTCAACTCTTTACTCTCATCATCTGCGTGTTTCAGTCTCGCACCATTATCCACTAGTTTGTTTATCCTAATTCTGGACATTTGCACTACGTTTGCTTTCCTCCTCCAGACCCACTTTTGCCCTAATCATAACCAAACAGTGGTTCGATCCACACTCCGATCCTCGCATTACTTTGTGTCTTTCACGAGGTTTCTAAGCCGTTCATCGTACACTATCAAGTATATCATACTTTTAGATTCACCTCTTTGCCATGTATACATATGCACATTTTTATGTTTAAACCACGTATTGGATACAAACAGGCTTCCCTCTACACAGATGTTCACCAGGCGTTCACCGTTCTCATTGACTCTTGGGTCTCCGAACTTTCCTAGAACGCGTTCAGTATGTTTTCTCTGTAAACCCACCCATCCCTCCATATCCCCCACTATCATCACTCTTTCGTTTGGCTTACATACGTTCAACACGTTCTGTACTTCATTCCAGAAGTTCTCACGCTCTTGGTCTCTTTCTCCATTCACCGGTGCACAGCATGTAGTAAGAAAAATTCTTTAAAATTCCACTTTCATTCTAACCCATATTAATAATAATAATAAAAATAGTAATGGTTAATGTGGTTATTGGAAAGCAAGCAACTAATACCTACCTACCAGACAGGGTTTCGCAAATTTCATAGTACAACAGAAGAACTAGTGTATTTAGAAAACCACATTCTACACAGCTTTATAAAACAAAGCCATACGGTGGCCGTCAGTTTTGACCTTCACAAGGCGTATGAATTAATGTGGCGTCACAGTATAATTAAGCAAATGCAGGAATGGAATTTTAAAGGTAATCTTCCGCAAATTATCAAAAGTTTTCTATCATTCCGTAGTTTTGTTGTACGAGTGGGAACTGCAACTTCTAATGTACAGGACCAAGATAATGGTATTCCTCAGGGATCGGTTCTTAGCTGCACATTATTTTTAATAGGAATTAATCAAATGTTGGCAGTAATTAAACCGCCAATAAATAAGTGCATGTACGTAGACGATTTAATTATATCTTATGCAGATAATTCAATGGAAAATATAGAGAAGGAACTGCAGACAGGGATTGACGATATTACAATGTACGCTACAAATAAAGGTTTGAGGTTCTCCGAAAGTAAAACCTCAGTGGTACATTTTTGCAGGCTGAGAACGGAACACAGGGAACCCAAACTATATCTAAATGGAGCTCTATTACCAACTGTAGATGATCTAAAGTTACTTGGTGTTACGTTGGACAAAAAGTTATATTTTAAAAAACATACAAATAATTTAATTGTAAGGTGCAAAAGGAGACTAAATAATAAGATGTATGAGTTGTATAAACTGGGGGACAGAAAGACAAGTGCTTCTCCAATTATACAAAGCATTTGTATTATCTGTCATAGATTACGCCAGTGCAGTATACTCATCGGCCAGACCTTTTACATTAAAACCTTTAGATACAATACACACAAGTGGAATAAGAAAAATTACGGGTGCATTTAGGACGAGCCCGCTGACGTCAGTTTTGGTCGACGCCGGTATTCCATCTCTAAGTATCTGTCGACAAGTGCTACTCTGCAATTACTGGACAAACATTATAATAACACCAAAACACCTAAACTACACACTATGGGAAAGCAATGAGAACATAGAAGACTTTAGGTCAAGACCAACGTGCAGTAAACCGGCAATGGCTAGAATTAAAGAGGTCCTAAACACTATGGAGATAGAAATACCACCAGTAATGCACAACAAACTCGAAGAAGTTCCGCCATGGAGGACACCTGAAATATTATTAATAACAGAATTAGCAGAGACCAAAAAAGACAATACGTTACCTGCAATGTACCGAACAAAATTTCGAAATCTATTATGCCAATATAAAGGATATTTACCAATATTCACAGACGGATCAAAAACATCTTCAGAAACAGAAAGTGCTATCTTTGTACAACAAAAACTTTACAGTTGGTCACACGACAAAAAAAAAATGCGTGTATACGGCTTAATTGTACGCCATATGGAAAGCCGTTCTCCTATGCGAAACACACAAAGAATCCAAATTTATAATATGTAGTGATTCCATGAGTTCTTTACAAGCCATACAGAATGGAAAAATCGATCCTCTTCTAAACCCCATATATAAACAACTTGACACTGTGGTCAGGACCAACAAACACACACTATTTATGTGTATACCAGGACACATCGGAATACATGGAAATGTAAACGCTGATGATGCAGCAAAAGAGGCTACAAATAAAGTCGTCATTAAGAACATGTACCTAGCACAAAGTGACATACGAAACTACCTTAACATCAAAAACATGCAAATGTGGAACACGAACACTATATGGGACGAGCCTGACAATGCACTACAAAGACATAAAAAATACACGACATCATGGAAAACTAAATATCATTTATCAAGGAGAGAAGAAGTAATAATAACGAGAGTAAGAATAGGTCGTACTAATATAACTCACTCCTACTTACTGGACAGAAGCGGTCAAACGATCTGCAGAACATGTAACGTGGCTTTAACGATCAAACACATTTTTATACATTGCCCGTTATGTAATCAAATTAGGGACCAATTAGGTTTTACGGACAGAATAGTGGACGTATTCAAAGACAGCAAAGAAAGCGCTTTAAAAGTAATTGAATTCCTTAAAAAGATCAATCTATATAAGAGAATTTAAGATTAAAGTTAATTAGCAAAACGTATAGAAGGCCATATGACCAAAGCAGTCGGTGCCTTACACAATACAAAAAAAAAATAATAATAATAAATTTATTTATGCTTTGTAACAAATATGTTCGTCAAACATTTAATCAAAATAAATAAAACTTATTGCTCTTATTGCATTAAATCTAAATCAAAGTTTATAAATTCTTCATAAGAATAAAACACGTTATTAATAAGAAATCTTTTGAGTTTTTCTCTGAAAGCATTATAAGGTAGAGGTCTTTATGTGTGCGGGATAGCATTATAAAATTTTTTTATCCAAAACTCAGAACCGTCGTGTGTTTTAGATAAAGGACAGTATGGAACACATGTTATTTTTAAGACGAGTATTGTATAAATGAATATCCGACTGTAAAATATAATTGCAGATATTACGCTTAGCATGACAGAGACAGGTAAGTATAAATATAGAAGTTACAGTTAGAATTTCAAAATGAGAGTAAGCCTCTTTATAATCAGCCCTATAACCAAGATTTGCTACAATTCCTAAAGCCTTTGTTTGACACCTAAATATTGTTTTCCAAGCAGCAGAATGACCACTTACTATTATCAAGTAAGATGCATGACAATGAATCAGAGTAAAATAAGCTGATGTTAAAACAGTACGTGATACACTATTTGATAATCGTCTTAGAACGTATAAATTATTACAAATCTTTGCGCTTAAATAGTCAGCATGATCCGAAAAATTTTATTTAGTATCTATGCAAACACCTAAAAACTGAGTGTTGGTGTGCTGTGAGTGTGGGTGTGCGTGCGCGAGCGTGTGCGTGTGCGTGTGCGTGTGCGTGTGCGTATGCGTGTGCGTGTGCGTGTGCGTGTGCGTGTGCGTGTGCGTGTGCGTCTGTGCGTGCGCGTACGTGGCTTATGCTTGTGTGTGTGCGTGAGCGTGAATACATGAGTAATATGACATGCTGTGCTTTAGTAAAAAACGGTTTCTTAAACTTTATACTTTATACTTTCTTGAAATTTGATTCAAATTTGTTTTGTACCAGAATGATAAAGATTTTCTGTATCCCCTTAACAGAAGTGAATTGTGAAGTATTATGAAGCATCGAAAGCAACAACGGATTTTCGAAGTGCGTTGAGCCCTTTCCTCTAAATTTTCTACAATAGTGTCTTATACATTCTTGTTGGTCAGTATAATTTCAAACAGGAGCCCAGTTCCAAAGTTTTGGCTCTAGCAAGATGTGACTATTTATTAATAAATTCAAGATAAGCTATGTGGTTCAAATTGTTTACACTTTTATCGTAATATAGCAGCTGACTAAAATTACTTACATTTGGGGCTATATGTGCCCAAAAACTGTATACTCCAGCTTGGGGAAGCAGTAGGTTCAGTAGTTCTAGGTTTGCTGTCCACAACGTCTAAATACTAATACCAATTTTATGGATAAAACGGCCAAACGCAGTGTATTTATGGTTTTAAGGTTTGATAGCAAAATTATCCATAACAATATGTATGGACGAATTTCATTTGGAAACGACCGAATGCATTGCCTCTATAAGAGAGACGAATTTTGTGATTTTATGTTGTTGGTCATCATTTGGTTGTAATAATATCCAAAAACTTATACAACAATTTTGTTGAAAAAATGGACTTACCATACTATTTTGATTAGCAAGAATGAAATTTGTTTGGGGCAGAGATACCTAAAAATGTTATTTATCCGCCAATTTGATGACTTGGGGCGTTGGTCATCTTCTGGGGCTGAAATTTTATTTAATTAATACACCAATATCGTTAGAGAAATGACCACAGGAACAAAACTTTAAGGTTTTGGGGCGTTGGTCACCTTTTGGAGCCACAAGTAGCGAACAATTCATTATTTATGCTACAATTTCTTTGGGAAACTGACCAAACGCGTTGCTGTGTGGGCAAGGACAAAATTTCGTTGTCTTAGGCGTTGGTCATCATTTGCGATTAAAGATGCCCAAAAACTTAATTTATACACAAATTGCTACCTATAATATTTTTTATAACTAATTTTGTTTGCAAAATTGTAAAACAATAAAAGTTTTAAGTATCTTCCCTGTTTTCAAGCAGAAAATGAAATTTCCCCTAATTAATTTTAGCAACTGCAAATCAGCAAGAAAAATTTCCGGGTTGTATGAATATTGTGAGTAGTAGTCCTGAAATTGGTCTTTTACTGGACTAGTAGGCAGTCCAGTCCAGTAAAGGTATTTTTGGGACGTATTACGTACAATATGTTTTTTAAAACAGGCACTGTGTTGTACCGTAAACATCATACTATTCAATTTACATTTTTATAACAAGAACTCTTTATTAACTAATTTTAACAGATTTGGTAACAATCGTAAATTTTTGTTTCAAATACATAAACATTATTTTTGAATAGTTATGTTAAACGTAGAATTATTAGCATTGCTTATCAGTCAGCACGGTATACTAAAATTATTCGTTGTGAGATTTTTCGAACTGCTTACATTATAATGAGTTTCCGAGATAATTTCTTTCTTTGAGCTACCTGCTTTTTGAATTCTGTTAGCTATATCAATCTTATTCTGAACTTAATATATATATATATATATATATATATATATATATATATATATATATATATATATATTGTGTGTGTGTGTGTGTGTGTGTGTGTATACACATCTAAATTTGAAAAAGGCACTAACTTTCATAAACACGATACGACACACAAGAATAAACTTATAGAAACTAAAAGTGAACATTTCTATTGTAACAAAACGTAGGTTAATGCGGAAATTCCGCTTTATAATAAACTACCAATAGGCTTGATCCTTGTAAAATTTATAGGGATTTCTAGCGACAGCTAAAAGATCTAATAAATAATTGTTTTTATACCCTCAATGAATTTGAAATGTTTCTGCTGTAAATTTTCTAGTTAGACATTTATGTATTATATATTTAGTTTATATTATTATTACTATAGTAACGCGTTTTACAATTTTTCTTTTTTCTTGTAAAAAAATGTAAATTTTTGGGAGAGGAAGAAAGTTGCTGGACGATACGGAGCGGAGTCCCGAAAATGCAGTTTTTGTACGAATAAAATATAAAATTTTTTCAGCCACCTTTACCTTTATATTCAGTCATTTATTTGCAGTTCGGACGGTTGCTGGACGACGCAAACAAGTTTCTTTGTCGTCCTAAAAATTGACAATTTTATACTAATGGAACAAGTTACATTTTTTTTACATTAGCACAACTACAATTACCTATATAGCTATCAAGGCAATACAGTGCAGTTAGTTATTTACATAAGACTTTCCATTAAGATTTTAAATCACTGTGAACCTGTATTTACTCGTAAATGCACAAATATATCTAAACTGCCGTATTGAAGACTAGTTCTTCAATGACTTTGTTAATTTAATAAAACATATACGTGAAAAACTAGACAGATAACGTCCGTGTATTGTATGTACATTATACTATTACAAGTACTCTAAAAATGTAGTACTGAATTAATGACATAAAAAATAGTTTTTATAGCCTGAAAATTTTTGTGCGTTTTTTTTCATGTTTGACTAATATATTATGTAAGTGCAAATTACCTGTTAAACTACAGAAGAAAGTATATATTATAGATCCTAATAAAACTAATAAACGGCAATATACAATTAATAATCTCGCAAGGAACCTAATAAGCATGGATATAAGTCTTGAAAAATCAAATTATCGAAGGCGTACCTGCAACCCCTAAAATAAGGGCATGCGCCCTCAAACAGAGATGATCCTAGGCGGAGCGTCAACCCCCACAGTGCTCTCCAATCACTGTAGAAAACCACCCGCCACAAAATTGATCAGATAATAATGTTACACATGATCACATACCTACTCCCTATCACATTTTCCCAAAGGTGTATGCAAAAAGGAATTTTTATCTTGCCGCATAACAACCCTATGATGGTAGGTATTCATACTTAAATAAAATATGTTTTAATTACTTACTTTTAATAGAACTAATTATCGAATATCTAAGTATTACAGTTCTTATTTTTAATTCCTTGTTCAGGAGGTAGAATTGTACAGGAGAGGAATTAACAATACAAATATATACAAAAATATAAAGAGTAAACTCACTGAAAATTAAAGTTGAAATGAAAAATGTTCAATTTCAGTATAGTTAAAAACCAATAAACAGAGAGGATAAGGGACAATGAAACCCAATTATAACATAATTACGAATTCAATCTCTGATAACGAAATTATCTCTGCCTGCTTCCTGCAATATAAGGCAAATACAAGAATCCATTTTTATTGTGTATAGTAATGTAAATGATTACTGTACGCAGAGGATGAAAAATCTTGTGCAAAACTAAAGATATAGTAATTACCTTATTTAGTGTTTTATTTATTGGCTTACGTCACTGTATTTTACTTACATACTCAAATTGCAAAATAGTAGCTTTATAACGTCTTACCTATCTTGCTGAAAATGATTAGGCCAGCCTGGCCAGCGCAACCTACCGCAGTTGTCGAAATACGAAAAACCTGAGCTGTAGCAGAATGAAACGTTCTGAGAATCTCAGAAAAATCAATATAGAATATTTGTTTCTAAAAATGGCGATTAACGTACATATATATGCAATATAGTTTTGAAGTGTGGTTATAAATAATATTTTTGAGCTGCCAATTGATTCCTATACAGCTTTAATACTCTGTTAGTCGTGGAATTTTGTTCAACTACCTAACCAAGCGTGTTTCATAATAGAGAATAATGTGAAAACGCCATCAGAAACTTTGCGACGACTAGCTTTAAATAAAATTAAAAATGAAAGCAGTAATTACACCATATAGTAAAACAGTTTCACAATATTCATACAATCCGGAAATTTGTCCAGTCTTGCCGATTTTTAGTTGCTAAAATTAATTAAGGAAAATTACATTTTCTGTATAAAAACAGAGAAGATATTTAAAACTTAAGTGTTGCCTGTTGTTTTACCATTTTACAAACAAAATTAATTATAAAAAAATATTATAGATAGCCATTTGTGTATAAATTAAGTTTTTGGACCTCTTTAACCGCAAATAATGACCAACACCTAAGACAACCAAATTTTGTCCTGCCCACACAGCAACGCGTTTGGTGAGTTCTCCAAAGAAATCGGAGTATAATTAAATAATTTTTCGCCATTTATTGCTCTAAAAGTGGACAAGCGCCCCGAAACCTTAAAGTTCTATTCCAGTGGTCATTTCCCTAACGACATTGGTGTATTGATTAAAAGCAATTTCAGCCCCAGAATATGACCAATCCTAAACCATCCAATTGGTGGATAAATAAAATTTTTAGGTATCTTTTGCCCCAAACAAATTTCGTTCTTGTCAATCAAGACAATCTGGTAGTGGACCTACCAAACAAAATTGTATAAGTTTTTGGATATTATTACATCCAAATGATGACCAACACCATAAAATCATAAAATTTCTTCTTTTTTATCGAGGCAATGCATTCTGTCGTTTTTTTCATGTGTACATATTGTTTTGGCCAATTCTGCAGTCAAACCTTAAGATCATAAAGGCGTTGCGTTTTGCCGTTTTATCCATAAAATTGGTGTTGTGCAAAGTATTTAGAAGTTTTGGACATCAAACCTACAAAATCCCGTTGGTGTCTATCGAGGCAGTGTGTTATATAGTTTGCCCAAGTTTATGTACAGTTTTTGGGCATATGTAACACCAGATGAAAGTAATATTAGTAAGCTGCTATATTGCGATAAAAGTGTAAACAATTTGAACTAAATCGGTTATTCCGAATTTATAAATAAATTGTCACATCTCACTAGAGCCCAAACATTGATCCATTAACTTTGCACCTGGGCTCTTATTTGAAATTATATTCAATACTGATCATACACAATGTATGAGACACTAGTGCAGAAAATTTAGAAGCAAGCAGTCAACGCATTTTGAAGATCCGTTTTTGCATTCGCTACTTAATAAAACTTTATTACCTTAAAATTCAGTTTTGTTACGGAGATACAGAAAATAATCCTTATCATTCCGGTACCAAAGAAATTTAGTTTACGACCGTTAGACCCTTTGTGGTGATACATAACGAAAGCTTCTATTATGACCGTCATATTTGATTCTCATAGGTATAAAAAACCGTTTTTCAATAAAGCACAGCATGTCATGTGACTCATTTATGCACGCTCACGCACACCCACGACGTCACGCACGCAACGACTAACACATCACACACACACACACACAAACACACACAACACACACACACACACACACACAACACACACACAACACACACACACACAAGCGCACACGCAAACCCGTACAGTCGCAATTACACACGTAAACGCACACGCACACACACACGTACACGCACACGCACACGCACACGCACACGCACACGCACACGCACACGCACATGCACGCGCGCACGCACACGCACACGCACACGCACACGCACACACACACACACTCAAAACACACACATACCACATCCACGCAGACACGCATGCACGCACAGACGCAAACACATCAACACAATAACACACCAACACACCAACACAGCAGCAAACAAACACACCAACACAACAACACACTAATACACAAACACATCAACACACCATAACACCAACACGCCAACACTGCAATACACCAACACACCAACACACCAACACACCTATCCCCCAGGACACCATCACACCAACACACCAACACACCAACACACCAACACACCAACACACCAACGCACCAACTCACTCACATACCAACACACCAACTCATCAACACACCTACACACGAATACACCAACATACCAACACAGAAAACACAATAACACACCAAGACAACAATACACCATCACACCAACACACCAACACTGCAACACACCAACACACAAACACGCCAACACACCAACACACCACCACACCAACAATCCAACACAGCAACACAATAACAGACCAAAACACCAACACACCATGACATCAATACACCATCACACCAACACACCAACACTGCAACACACCAACACACAACCACACCAACACACCAACACACCAACACACCAACACACCAACACACCAACACACCAAAACACCTACACACCAAGACACCAACATACCAACACACCAACACACCAACACACACCCACACCCAATCACACACACACACACACATCCACACATCCACACAACCACGCACGCACGCACTCACGTACGTACGAACGTATTCACGTACTAAAGCACATCAACACACCCACACACGAACACCCAACACACCAACAAACCAACACACCAACACACGAGCACACTAGCACACCAACACACCAACAAACCGACACACCAAGACACCAACACACCAACACATCAACACACCAATACACCAACACATTAACACATCAACAGAATAACACATCGACACCACAACACAGCAACACACTAACACTCCAACATACCCTAAACACGAAAACACCAACACACCAACAAGCCGTCAAACCAACAAACAAGCACACAAACACACCAACACCTGACACACCAACACCCCAATACAACATCGCACAAACACCCCAAAACACCAACACACCAACAAACCAACACACCAACACACCAACACACCAACACACCAACACACCAACACATGAGCACACTAGCACACCAATACACCAACATACCAACACACCAACACACCAACACACACCCACACCCAATCACACACAAACACACATCCACACATCTACACAACCACGCACGCACGCACGGACGTACGCACGAACGTACTCACGTACTAAAGCACATCAACACAGCCACACACTAACACCCCAACACACCAACACACCAACTCACACCAACTACCAACACACCAACACACCAACACACCAACACATGAGCACACTAGCACACCAACACACCAACAAAACGACACACCAAGACACCAAAACATTAACACATCAACAGAATAACACATCGCCACCACAACACAGCAACACACCAATACACTAACACGTCAACTGACCAACACACTAACATCATCACGCCAACACGCCAACACACCAACACACCGACACACCAACACACCAACACCAACACACCAACATACCAAAACACAAACTCACTCACACACCAACACATCAACACAACAACACACCAACACACCACCACACCAACACACCAACACACCAATACACCAAACACCAACACACTAACACGTCAACTCACCAACACACTAACACCATCACGCCAACACACCAAAACACCAACACACCAACATACCAACTCACTAACACCCCAACACACTAACACATCAACTCACCCACACACCGACACACCAACACTACAACACTAACACACCAACACACCAACTCACACACACACCAACACATCAGCACAACAACACACCAACACACCAACATACCAACACACCAACACACCAACACACCAACACATCAACACACCTTCACACCAACAGACCAACGCTACAACACACCAATACGCCAATCCACCAGGACACCATCATACAAACACAGCAACACACCAATACACCAAGACACCAACACACCAACACACCAACACACCAACACACCAACACACCAACACACCAACAACATACCAACACACCAACACACCAACACACCAACACATCAACACACCATCACTCCAACACACCAACACACAAACACACCAACACACCATCATACCAACACACCAACACACCAACGTACACCCAGACCCAACCACACACACACACACACCACACACCCACGCACGTACGCACGCACGTACGCACGAACGTATACACGTACTTATGCACACAAGCACACACACTCACACACCAACACAACTCACCAACAAGCGAAAACACATACACACCAGCACACCAACACACAAACATACCAACACACCAACACACCAACTCACACCCAATCACACACACACACATGCTTACATCCACACATCGTGCACCCACGCACGCACGCACGCACGTACGCACGCAAGTATACACGTTTTTAAGCACAAAACGCACACACACACACCAACACGCACACCAACTCAACAACTCACCAACACAGCAAATCACCAACACACTAACACACCAACACACCAACACGCCAACACACCAACACACCAACACAACCAACCACCAACCACACCAACACTCCAACACACCAACCTCAACACCCAACACACCAGACAACACAACACACCAACAACCAAAACACAAACTCAACACACCAACACACCACACAACAACACACCAACACACCAACACACAACACACCAACACACCAAACACCAACACACCTAACACGTCAACCACCAACACACCAACACCAAACACGCCAACACACCAACACACCAACACACCAACAACCAACTCACTACACACCCCAACACACTACCAACACACCAACACACCCAACACACACAACACCAACACACCAACACCACACACACCAACACACCAACATCCACACACACACCACACACTCACACAACACACCAACACACCAACACACCAACACAACACCCACACCCAACACACCAACACCAAAACACCAACACACCACATACCAACACCAACACACCAACTACACCCAACCCAACCACCACACACACACACCACACCCACCACACCACCACACCACAACTAACACCAACACAAACACACACCACACACCAACACAACCACCAACAAGCAAACCAACACCCACACCCAACACACAAAACCAACACCCAACACACCAACACACCAACCACACCAACACACACACACAAACCAACCAACCACCCACCACCAGCACCAACCACGCAACACTTTTAACACAACACACACAACCAACACGCACACCAACTCAACAACCACCAACACAGCAAATCACCAACACACCAACACACCAACACACCAACACCAACACACCAACACACCAACACCAACCACCAACACACCAACACCCAACACACCACACACAACACACCAACACACAACCAAACAACACCAACACACCAAACAACCAACAACCACACGCAACACACAACACAACCTCAACTAACCACCCCAATACACCAAACACAACAAACCAACACACCAACATACCAACACACCAACACCAACACACCAACCACCAACACACCAACACACCAACAACACCAACACACCAACAACCAAAACAACCAACACGCCAACCACCAACACACCACACACCAAATACACCAACACATAACACCAACAAACCAACACTTAACACAAACCAAACCAACCACCAAACACGACACCAACACACCAACGCAACCACCAAACAAACACCCAACACACCAAACAAACCAACACACAACAACCAACACCCAAACACCACACACCTACTCACCAACACAACCAACTCAACCAACACCCAACCTCCAACACACCAACCACCAACACCCCAACACACCAACACCACAACACACCAACACACCAACAAACTAACACTTTAACACACCAAATACAACCAACACACGACACCAACACACAACACAACCACAGACCCAACACCCCAAACACCAACACACCAACAAACCAACACACAACAACCAACACACCAACACCAGCACACCACCACCAACACACCAAACACAACCAACACACCAACAACCAAAACAACAACACCCAACCCCCACCAACACACCGACACACAAAACCACCAACAACAAACACACACCACACACCAACACCCATAACAATACCAACACAAAACACCCAACACCACCCAACACCCAACACACCAACACACCAACACCAACACACCAACACCAACACACCAACACCCAACACACCAACACACCATCAACCCAACCCACCAAGACACACCAACAACACCAACACACCAACACCCCACACCCAACCACCACACACACCAACACACCCACACAACACACCACACACCAACACAACCACCAACACCAACCACCAACTACAACACCAACACAAACACATCCCAACCACACCCACACACCAACAACCCACAAAACAAAACACACACCAACAAACCAACACACCCAACACACCAACACCAACACACAGCCACACCCAACACACCAACAAACCACACACCAAGACACCAACACACCCAACACACAACACCAACCAAACACCAACACATTAACACACCAACAGAATAAACACACACACCACCAACACAACCAACACACCAACACAACAACCCTAAACACAAAACACCAACACACCAACAACCTCAAACCAACAAACCAACACACAAACACACCAACACCAACCACACAACACCCCAACCACAACACGCACAAACACCAAAACACCACACACCAACAAACCAACACCCAACACAACACACACACACCAAACACCAACAACCAACACACCAACACACCAACACACACCCACACCCAATCACACACAAACACACATCCACAACAACCACGCACGCACGCACACGTACGCACGAACGTATCACGTACTAAGCACACAACACACCACACCAACACCCAACTCACCAACATACCAACTCACCAACATACCAACACACCAACACACCAACACACCAACACATGAGCACACTAGCACACCAACACACCAACAAAACGACACAACAACTCACCAACACACCAACACTCCAACACACCAACTCATCAACACCCCAACACACCGACACACAAGCACACCAACATACCAAAACACAAACTCACTCACACACCAACACATCAACACAACAACACACCAACACACCACCACACCAACACACCAACACACCAAACACCAACACACTAACACGTCAACTCACCAACACACTAACACCATCACGCCAACACACCAAAACACCAACAAACCAACATACCAACTCACTAACACCCCAACACACTAACACATCAACTCACCCACACACCGACAAACCAACACTACAACACTAACACACCAACACACCAACTCACTACCACACCAACACATCAGCACAACACACCAAGACACAAACACACACAACACACCAACACACCAACACACCAACACACCAACACACCAACACACCAACACCAACCACCAACACACCAAACCCTTCCACCAACACCAACCTACAAACACACCAAACACCAACCACCAACACCACAACACACCAATACACCAAGACACCAACACACCAACACACCAACACACCAACACACCAACCAACATTCCAACACACCAACACACCAACACACCAACACACCAACACACCAACACATCAACACACCATCACTCCAACACACCAACACACAAACACACCAACACACCATCATACCAACACACCAACACACCAACGTACACCCAGACCCAACCACACACACACACATCCACACACCCACGCACGTACGCACGCACGTACGCACGAACGTATACACGTACTTATGCACACAAGCACACACACTCACACACCAACACAACTCACCAACAAGCGAAAACACATACACACCAGCACACCAACACACAAACATACCAACACACCAACACACCAACACACCAACTCACACCCAATCACACACACACACATGCTTACATCCACACATCGTGCACCCACGCACGCACGCACGCACGTACGCACGCAAGTATACACGTTTTTAAGCACAAAACGCACACACACACACCAACACGCACACCAACTCAACAACTCACCAACACAGCAAATCACCAACACACTAACACACCAACACACCAACACGCCAACACACCAACACACCAACACAACAACTCACCAACACACCAACACCCCAACACACCGACACACAAGCACACCAACACACCAACAAACTAACACTTTAACACACCAATACAACCACACATCGACACGTCAACACATCAACACAACCTCAGACTAACACCCCAATACACCAATACACCAACAAACCAACACACTAACATACCAACACACCAATACACCAACACACCAACACACCAACACACCAACACACCAACAGACCAAAACAACAACACGCCAATCCACCAACACACCGACACACAAATACACCAACACATACACACCAACAAACTAACACTTTAACACACCAATACAACCACACATCGACACGTCAACACATCAACGCAACCACAGACTAACACCCCAATACACCAACAAACCAACACACTAACATACCAACACACCAATACACCAGCACACCTACTCACCAACACAACAACTCACCAACACCCCAACACTCCAACACACCAACTCATCAACACCCCAACACACCGACACACAAGCACACCAACACACCAACAAACTAACACTTTAACACACCAATACAACCACACATCGACACGTCAACACATCAACACAACCACAGACTAACACCCCAATACACCAACACACCAACAAACCAACACACTAACATACCAACACACCAATACACCAGCACACCTACTCACCAACACACCAACACACCAACACACCAACACACCAACACACCAACACACCAACAGACCAAAACAACAACACGCCAACCCACCAACACACCGACACACAAATACACCAACACATACACACACCAGCACACCAACACTATAACATACCAACACAAAAACACTCCAACACACCAACACACCAACACACCAGCACACCAACACATTAGCACACCAAGTCACCAACACACCAACACGCCAACACACCAACACACTATCATGCCAACCCACCAAGACACCATCACACCAACACACCAACACACACCCACACCCAATCACACACACACACTCACACACGCACACACACACATCCACACATCCACACAACACACCACACAACACGCACTCACGACACGAACGTATTCACGTACCACAAGACACCATCACACACACCAACACGAACCCCAACACACACAACACACACACACACACCAACACAACCACCACACACCAACACACCAACACATACACACACACACACCAACACACCAACACAACACGACACACCCACACAACACCAACACACCAACACACCAACACACCAACACCAACACATTAACACATCAACACCAATAACACACATCGACACCAACAACACACGACACCACAACACACTAACACCCCAACATACCCTAAACACGAAAACACCAACACACCAACAAGCCGTCAAACCAACAAACAAGCACACAAACACACCAACACCTTGACACACGAACACCCCAACACAACATCGCACAAACACCCCAAAACACCAACACACCAACAAACCAACACACCAACACATGAGCACACTAGCACACCAAAACACCAACATACCAACACACCAACACACCAACACACACCCACACCCAATCACACACAAACACACATCACAACAACACGCACGCACGCACGGACGTACGCACGAACGTATTCACGTACTAAAGCACATCAACACAGCCACACACTAACACCCCAACTCACCAACATACCAACTCACCAACATACCAACACACCAACACACCAACACACCAACAAAACGACACACCAAGACACCAACACATTAACACATCAACAGAATAACACATCGACACAACAACACAGCAACACACTAACACTCCAACATACCCTAAACACGAAAACACCAACAAGCCATAAAACCAACAAACCAGCACACAAACACACCAACACACAAACACACCAACACGGCAAGACACCAGCACACCAGCACACCAACACACCAACACACCAACACACCAACACACCAACACATCGACACACCATCACACCAACACACCTACACACCAACACATCAAAACACCATCAAACCAACACACCAACACATCAACACTCCAACAATCCAACAAACTAACACACCGGCACACAAAGACACCAACACACCAACACACCAACACACAAACACCAACAAACAAACACACCATCACACCAACACACCAACAGACTAACAAAACAAACCACACACCAAACACCAATACACTGACACGTCAACTCACCATCACTCTAACACCATCACACCAACACACCAACACACCAAAACACTAACACACCAACAACCAACAAACCAACAAACCAACACACCAGCACACAAACACGCCAACACAATAACTCACCAACACAACAACACACCGTCACACCAACACACCAACAGACTCACACACACACCAACACACTAATACACTAACACGTCAACTGACCAACACACTAACATCATCACGCCAACACGCCAACACACCAACACACCGACACACCAACACACCAACACCAACACACCAACATACCAAAACACAAACTCACTCACACACCAACACATCAACAGAACAACACACCAACACACCACCACACCAACACACCAACACACCAACACACCAAACACCAACACACTAACACGCCAACTCACCAACACACTAACACCATCACACCAACACACCAAAACACCAACACACCAACATACCAACTCACTAACACCCCAACACCCCATAACATCAACTGACGCACACACCGACACACCAACACTACAACATTAACACACCAACACACCACCTCACACACACACCAACACATCAGCACACCAACACACCAACACACCAACACACCAACACACCAACACATCAACACACCTTCACACCAACACACCAACGCTACAACACACCAATACGCCAATCCACCAGGACACCATCATACAAACACACCAAGACACCAACACACCAACACAGCAACACACCAAGACACCAACACACCAACACACCAACACACCAACACACCAACACACCAACCAACATACCAACACACCAACACACCAACACATCAACACACCATCACTCCAACACACCAACACACAAACACACCAACACACCAACACACCATCATACCACCACACCAACACACCGACGTACACCCAGACCCAAACACACACACACACACACATCCATACACACACGCACGTACGCACGCATGTACTCACGAAGGTATACACGTACTTAAGCACACAAACACACACACACCAACACACCTCACCAACAAGCGAAAACACATACACACCAGCACACCAACACACAAACATACCAACACACCAACACACCAACTCACACTCACACCCAGTCACACACACACACACATGCTTACATCCACACATCGATGCATCCACGCACGCACGCACGCGCGTACGCACGCAAGTGTACACGTTTTTGGGCACAAAACGCACACACACACACCAACACGCACACCAACTCAACAACTCACCAACACAGCAAATCACCAACACACTAGCACACCAACACACCAACACGCCAACACACCAACTCACCAACACACCAACTCACCAACTCACCAACACTCCAACACACCAACTCACCAACACACCAACAGACCGACACACAAGCACACCAACACACCAACAAACTAACACTTTACACACCTATACAACCACACATCGACACGTTAACACATCAACACAACCACAGACTAACACCCCAATACACCAACACATCAACACACCAACACACTAACATACCAACACACCAATACACCAGCACACCTACACACCAACACACCAACACACCAACAACCCAACACACCAACAGACCAAAACAACACCAACCCACCAACACACCAACAAACCAATACACCAGCACACCCACACACCAACACACCAACACACCAACAGACTAACAAAACAAACCAACACACCAAACACCAACACACTAACACGTCAACTCACCAACACTCTAACACCATCACACCAACACACCAACACACCAATACACCAACACACCAACAACCAACAAACCAACAAACCAACACACCAGAACACAAACACGCTAACACAATAACTCACCAACACAAAAACACACCGTCACACCAACACACCAACAGACACACACACACACCAACACACCAATACACTAACACGTCAACCGACCAACACACTAACATCATCACCCCAACACGCCAACACGCCAACACACCAACTCACCGACACACCAACACACCAACACCAACACACCAACATACCAAAACACAAACTCACTCACACACCAACACACCAACAGAACAACACACCAACACACCACCACACCAACACACCAAACACCAACACACTAACACGTCAACTCACCAACACACTAACACCATCACGCCAACACACCAAAACACCAACACACCAACATACCAACTCACTAACACCCCAACACACCAACACATCAACTGACCCACACACCGACACACCAACACACCACCTCACACACACACACACCAACACATCAGCACAACAACACACCAACACACAAACACACCAACACAGCAGCACACCAACACACCAACACACCAACACACCAACACACCAACACACCAACACACCAACACACCAACACACCAACACACCAACACATCAACACACCATCACTCCAACACACCAACACACAAACACACCAACACACCAACACACCATCATACCAACACACCAACACACCAACGTACACCCAGACCCAACACACACACACACACACACACACACCACACACACGCACGTACGCACGCATTTACGCACGAACGTATACACGTACTTATGCACACAAACACACACACACACACACACATACCAACACAACTCACCAACAAGTGAAAACACATACACACCAGCACACAAACACACCTACATACCAACACACCAACGTACACCTCTACCCAATCACACACACACACACCAGCACAGCAACATACCAGCACACCAGCACACCAACACACCAACACACCTACACACTAACATACCAAAACACTAACACACTAACGGACACCCAGACCCAACCACATACACACACATCCATACACACGCACGTACGCACGCACGTACGCACGAACGTATACACGTACTTATGCACACAACACACACACACACACACACACACACACACACACACCAACACAACTCACCAACAAGCGAAAACACATACACACCAGCACACCAACACACAAACATACCAACACACCAACACACCAACACACTCACACCCACACACCACACACCAGCACACCACACACGATGCACCCACGCATCGCACGCACCAAGTATACACGTTTTATACACAAACGCACACACACACACACACACACACCACACCAACCAAGCACACCAACTCACACAACACAGCAAATCACCAACACACTAACACACCAATACACCAACACGCCACACTCCAACACACCAACAAACCAACTCACCAACACACCAACACTCCAACACACCAACTCACCATCACACCAACTCACCAACAAACTAACACTTTAACACACCAATACAACCGCACATCGACACGTCAACACATCAACACAACCACAGACTAACACCCCAATACACCAACACACCAACACACCAACACTCTAACATACCAACACACCAATACACCAGCACACCTACACACCAACACACCAAAACACCAACACACCAACACACCAACAGACCAAAACAACAACACGCCAACCCACCAACACACGAATACACCAATACACCAGCACCCCTACACACCAACACACCAAGACACCAACACATCAACACACCAACAGATCAAAACAACAACACGCCAACCCACCAACACACCAACACACCAATACACCAACATATACACACACCAGCACACCAACACGAAAACACTCCAACACACCAACACACCAGCACACCAACTCATTAGCACACCAAGTCACCAACACACCAACACGCCAACACACCAACACACTATCATGCCAACCCACCAAGACACCATCACACAAACACACCAACACAACAGTTCACCAGCACACCAACACACCAACACACAAACACACCAACACACCAACACATCAACACACCAACACACCAACACACCAACACACAACACACCAACACACCAACCACCAGGACACAATCACACCAACACACCAACGCACCAACTTACTCACATACCAACACACCAAATCATCAACACATCAGCACACACACACACCAACTCGCCAGCACACAAACACACCAACACACAAACACACCAACACACCAACACACCAACACACCAGCACACCTACACACCAACACACCAACACACGAACACATCAGCACACCAACACACCAACGTATCAGCACACCAACACACCAACACATCAACACACTAACACGCCAACCCACCAAGACACCATCACACCAACACACCAACACACCAACACACCAACACTCCAACACATCAGCACACCAACACACCAACACACCAACACAACAAAACGACAACACGCCAAAACACAAACACACGACCACGCCAATCCACCAGGACACCAGGAAACCATCATACCAACACCCCAACACACCAACGCACCAGCTTACACACATACCCACACATCAACACATCAACGTACCAACAGACTCACTCACACACCAACATACCAACACATCAACACACCAACACATCAACACATCAACACTCCAACACGCCAACACACCAACACACCAACACACAAACACACCAACACGGCAACTCACCAAGACAAAAACACACCAACTCCAACACACCTACTCACTCACATTCCAACACATCAACACAACACACCAACACACGAACACACCAACAAGCCAAAACAGCAGCACACCAACACACTAACACACCAACTCACCTACACGCCAACACACCATCACACCAACACACAAACACACAAACATTCCAACACTGCAACACTCCAACACACTAACACACCAACACACCAACAAAACGATACACCAACACACAAAGGCACCAACGCAACAACACACCAACACTCCATCACACCAGCACACCAACACACCAATACACCAATATACTAATACACCATCACACAAACGCTCACACACATCCTCACTGACACGCAAGCACGCACCCACGCAAATACGTACGCACACACAACACGCACACCAACACACCAACACACTATCACACCAACACACCAACACACTAACACGCCAACTCACAACACAATAATACACCAACACACCAACACATCAACAAACCAACATACTAACAAACCAACATACCAACTGACCAACACACTAACACAGCAACACACCAACACACCAACACACCAACACTCCAAGACACCGACATACCGACACTCCAACTCACACCCACGCACAAACACATACATCCACACATACACACCCATGTACGCATGCAGGCGCGCACGTACGTACGTCCGCACGCGTGCACCCACCTACACATGCACGCACCCACACACACACATAGAAACTCACACACACTCACACCAACCACCAACACCTCAACACACCATCTCACCAACACACCAACATACCAACGCACCAACACACACACTTACCAACCCACCAACACACACCCACACACACATCGACATACACATACACACACACACACACGCACGCACGTATGTACGCACCACGCATGCATGCACCCACGTACACACCCACCAATACACCAACAAACCAACACACCGGCACACCAAAGCACCAACACGCCAACGCACCAACTTACTCACATACCAACAAACCAACACAGCAACACCAACACACGAACACACCAACACACGAACACACCAACACACCAGCACAGCAACACACCAGCACACAAGCACACCAACACACCAACACACCAACACACCAACAGACCAACACACCAACACACCAACACACAAACACATCGACACACCACCACACCAACACACCAACATACCAAAACACCAACACACGAACGCACCAACTTACTCATATACCAACAAACCAACTCACCAACAAACGAACACACCAACACACGAACACACCAACACACCAGCACAGCGACACACCAGCACACCAGCTCACCAACACACCAATACACCAACACACCAACACACCAACACACCATCACACCAACATATCATCACACCATCACACCAACATGCCAACACTGCAACACACCAACAGACCAACACACCAATACACCGACACACGTACAAATTGGTACCCCCGCACAGAAAGCCACTAACACACCAACGCCCCGCACACCAACACACCAACACACCAAAAAACCAACACACCAACACCCCAGCACAGCAACACACCAGCACACAAGCACACCAAAACACCAGCACACCAACAAACCAACACTCCAACACATCGACACACCATCACACCAACACACCAACACATCAACACAACATCACACCAACATACCAACACTGCAACACCTCACATCCTCACATCCACACATCGATGCACACACGCACGCACGCACGTACGCACGCAAGTATGCACGTCTTTAAGCACACAAACACACACACCAACACGCACACCAACACAACAACTCACAAACACACCAACTCACCAACACACTAACACACTAACACACCAACACACCAACACACCAACAAACCAACACACCAACACACCAACACACCAACACACCAACACACCAACACACCAACACACCAACACACCAGCACACCAACACACCAACACGCCAATCCAGCAGGACACCATCACACCAACACACCAACTTACTCACATACCAACACACTAACACATCAACACATCAACACACAAACACACCAACACGCTAACACACAAACACACCAATACACAAACACACCAACACACCAACACACAAACCCACCAAACACACAAGCACACCAACACACCAGCACACGAGCACATCCGCACACCAACACAGCCACATATCAGTACATCGGCACACCAATACACCAACACACTAACACGCAAACCCACCAAGACACCATCACACCAACACACCAACACACCAACACACCAACACACCAACACCCCAACACACCAACACACGAACACACCAACACACCAGCACACCTACACACCAACACACCAACACACCAACACACCAGCACACCAACACACTAACACACCAAAACGACAACACACCACCACACCAACACACCAACACGCCAATCCACCAGGACACCATCACATCAACAAACCAACACACCAACGCTCCAGCTTACTAACATAGCAGCACATCAACACATCAACGCGCCAACACACTCACACACACACACGCACACACCAACACACCAACAAATCAACACATCAACACATCAACAAAACAACACACCAACACGCCAACACACCAACACACAAACACACAAACACACCAACACGGCAACCCACCAAGACACAAACACTCCTACTCACTCACATACCAACACATCAACACAACACACCAACTCACGAACACACTAACAAACCTACACAGCAGCACACCAACACACCAACACACCAACACACCAACACACCAACACATCAACACACCTTCACACCATCACACCAACACTGAACACACCAACACACAAACACACCAACACGGCAACACTCTAACACACTAACACACCTACACACCAACACACAAAGGCACCAACGCACCAACTCACCAACACACCAACACACCAACACACCAACAGACCAACACGCCAATACACCAACACACCATCACACACCCTCATACAAACGAACACACACGCACGCACGCACCCACGCAAGTACGTACGCATACACAACACACACACACACACACACACACACAACACACCAACACACCAACACACCATCACACCAACACCAAGACACAAAACACCAACACAATAACACGCCAACACACCATCACTACAATACACCAACACACCAATACCATAGCACATCAACAAACCAACATACCAACTGACCAACACACCATAACACCAACACACCAACACACCAAGACACCGACAAGCCTACACTCCATCTCACACCCACACACAAACACACACATACACACCCATGCACGCACGCAGGCAAGCACGTACGTACGTACGGAAGTACGCACGCACCTACTCATGCACGCACACACACACACACACAAACTCACACACACACACACACACCAACCACCAACACGTCAACGCACCAACACAATAGCACACCAACACACCAACACCCCAACACTCTAACACACCAACAAACCAACACACTAACACACAAACACATTAACACACCATCTCACAAATAAACCAACATACCAACGCACCAACACACACACTTGCCTACCACACCAGCACACCAACACACACACACATCCACACACAAAGACGAACGCACGCACGTACGTACGCACGCACGCATGCATGCACCCACCCACACACACACACACCAACACACACACACACACACCACACACCAACAAACCAACATAACAGCACACCAACACATCAACACGTCAACACACCAACACACAAACACACCAACACACCTACATACCAACACTCCAACACTCTAACTCACCAACACACCCACACACCAACACCAACAGACTATCACACCAACGCACCAACACACTAAGACACCAGCTCACCAACACGTCAATACACCAAGACACCAGCACACCAACACACCAACACACAAACACCTCAACACGTCTGGACACCAACACTCCAACACACCAACATTTCAGCACACCAACACACGTACACACCAGTACACCAGCACCCCAATACACCAACACACCAGCACACCAACACACCAATACACCAACACACCAACACACCAACGCAATAACACACCTACACAACATTACACAAAAACACCAACATACCAGCACAGCAACACATCAACACAGCAATACACCAACACACCAGCACACCTACCTCCCAACACACTTACACACCTTCACTTCTACACACCAACACACCAGAACCCAACACACCAACACACCAACACACCAATACAGCAACACTCCAAGACAACAACACATCAACAAGCTATCACTCCAACACGCTAACACGCTAAGACACCAACACACCAACACGTTTATACACCAACACAGCGACACACCAACACATAAACACACCAACACACCAGTACAACAACACACCGCCGAAATAGCTCACCTACAAATCAATACACCAACACACCAATACTCCAGCACACCAGCTCACCAACACATCAACACACCAACACTCTAACACACCAACACACCAACGGAGGAACAGTCCAACACAACCACACGCCAACACAACAACACACCAGCACGTCATCACACCTACACACCAACACTCCAAGACCACAATACACCAACATACTAAGACTCCAACACGCCAGCATACCAACACACAAACACTTCAGATGCCTAACACACCAACGCTTTAATACACCAGCACACGAACACACCAACACACCTACACACCAACATACCAACACACCAGCACCCCAACACATCAACACCAAAGCACAAAACGCACCAGCACACCAGAACACCATCACACCAACACTTCAACAAGTCAACACCCACACACCAACACAACCACCAACACACCAACACCCACATCCATCCCACAGCTTCAACTCAAACACACCAACACCAAGAGCATACCAACACACCAACACGTTACAACACCCAACACACCACACACTCCAACACAACACAAGCACGCCAACACACAACACACACACAACACACACCAACAACACACACCAACACACCAGACACAACACCTATCACCACAACCACACCAACATCCAACGCACATTCACCACCAACACCCAACAGCACCAACACGTCAACACCAACACACCACACCACACCAACACACCAACCACATACCAAGTCACACACACCACACCAACACCACACATCAAACACAACACACCAAACAACACCCAGACACCAACACACCAACACTCAGACACCAACACACCACAATACACCAACACATCAACACACCAACACCCAACATACCAACATACAACACCCAACACACCACACACCAACACCCCAAAACACCAACAAACCAACACACCAATACAGAAACACATCAACACACCAAAACACCAACGCAATAACACAACTACACATCAACACCCCAATACTCCTACACACCAACACTCCAACACTCTAACACACCAACACACCCACACACCAACACCAACACACCAACAGACTATCACACCAACGCACCAACACACTAAGACACCAGCACCAACACGTCAATACACCAACACGCCCACACACCAACACCAACACACCAACAGACTATCACACCAACGCACCAACACACTAAGACACCAGCTCACCAACACGTCAATACACCAACACACCAGCACACCAACACACCAACACACAAATACCTCAACACGGCTGGGCACCAACACTCCAACATACCAACACGCCCACACACCAACACCAACACACCAACAGACTATCACACCAACGCACCAACACACCAACACACCAGCACACCAACACACCAACACACAAATACCTCAATACGGCTGGACACCAACATTCCAACACACCAACACACGTACCCACCAGTACACCATCACACCAGCACACAAACACACCTACACACCAGCACCCCAATACACCAACACACCAGCACACCAACACACCAATACACGAACACACCAACGCAATAACACACCTACACAACATTACACCAACACACCAACAGACCAGCACAGCAACACAGCAATACACTAACACACCAACGCAACAACACGCCAACCCACCAACACACCTGCACACCAACTTCCCAACACACATATACACCTTCACTCACACACCAACACACCCAGACACACCAACACACCAACACACACACACCACACCAACACACAAAACCAATACACACCAACACCAACACACCAACACACACCACCAACACCATCACACCAGCACACAAACACACCACACACCACACCCCAAACACCAACACCACACACCAACACCCAATACACAACACACCAACCAAACACACCACACACATTAACCAACACACCAACAACCAGCACACAACACACAATACACTAACACACCAACCAACAACACCACACACCAAACACCCAACACACTGCACCAACCCACCACACAATCACACTCACACCAACACACCAGAACCCAACACACCAACACACCAACACACCAACACAACACACCAACAGACCGACACACCAATACAGCAACACTGCAATACACCAACACACCAACACTCTATCACACCAACACGCTAACACGCTAAGACACCAACACACCAACACGTCTGTACACCAACACAGCAACACACCAACACATAAGCACACCAACACACCAGTACAAAAACACCCCACCGCAATAGCTCACCTACAAATCAATACACCAACACACCAATACTCCAGCACACCAGCTCACCAACACACCAACACACCAACACACCAATACCCTAACACACCAACACACCAACACACCAACGCACGAACAGTCCAACACAACCACACGCCAACACACCTACACACCAACACTCCAAGACCACAACACACCAACATACTAAGACTCCAACACGCCAACATACCAACTCACAAACACTTCAGATGTCTAACACACCAACGCTCTAATACACCAACACACGAACACACCAAAACACCTACACACCAACATACCAACACACGCTCCAACACACTACACTCCACCAACGCACCACACAACACCACACACCACACACACACAACACACCAACACTCCAATACCCCGACAGTCCAACTCAATACACGTCAACACAAGAGCATACCAACACACCATACACCAACACACCAGCACGCCAACATAAAAACACACCAACACACACTCACTCACACGCACCCTCGGACACACGCAAGCACGTATTTACGTACCTATGCACGAACGCACAAGTGCACGTATATACGCACCCCCACAATCTCCAACGCACCAAGACGTCAACACAATTACACACCAACCCACCAACACACCACCACTCCAAGACACAAACACACCAACACACAATCACACAAACACACTAAGACACCAGCACACCAACACGTCAGTACACCAACACCCCAACACACCAACACATCAACACACCAACACTCCAACATACCAACATACTACACCCCAATAGACCATCTCACCAACACCCCAAAACACCAACAAACCAACACACCAATACAGAAACACATCAACACACCAAAACACCAACGCAATAACACAACTACACATCAACACTCCAACACACCAATACTCCTACACACCAACACTCCAACACTCTAACACACCAACACACCCACACACCAACACCAACACACCAACAGACTATCACACCAACGCACCATACACACTCAATAGACCAGTTCACCAACACCAAACACACCACACACCAATGCACACAACACACCAACACACAAACACCTCAACATGGCTGGACACCAACACTCCAACACACCAACATACCCACACACCAACACTCCTACACACAAACATTCCAACACACCAACACACGTACACACCAGTGCACCAGCACCAACACACTAAGACACCAGTTCACCAACACAATACACCAACACACCGCACACCAACACACCAACACCAACACACAACACCTCAACGCTACACACACACACTACCAACACACCAACAGACCAGCACACAACACCACACACAACACCAACACACCAACAACACGACCAATGCACCACACACAACACACCACACACAACTCCCAAACACTACACACCACCACACCAACACACCAGCACGTCAACACACCAACACTCCAAGACCACAGTACTCCAACATACTAAGACTCCAACACGCCAACATACCAACACACAAACAGTTCAAATCTCTAACACATCACCGCTCTAATACACCAACACACGATCACACCAACACAACTACACACCAACATACCAACACACCAGCACCCCAACACATCAACACTCCAAGACCACAAAACACAGACCCAGACACGCCAACATCCAACACACAAACAGTTCAAATCTAACACACCAACACTTCAACACTTCAACGCACCAACACACCAACACTCCAATACCCCGACAGTCCAACTCAATGTGTGCACCGTCAGCTGAAACGTGCCCGCATGTGTGTGGTGCACGCAGAACGCCATGCACCGTGCAATGGCAGGTGTGCGTGTCGGTGTGTGACAAGTGCACACGTGTGTGCGTTACACGTGTGTGCAGTGTGCACGTCATCCCGCGTCGAACCAGTGTGGTGTGTGTGTGTGTGTGTGCGTGTGTGCGTGTGCGCGTGGTGCGCTGTGGGTGTGTGCGTGTGCGTGTGTGCGTGTGTGCGTGTGCGTGTGTGCGTGTGTGCGTGTGTGCGTGTGCGTGTGGTGTGTGCTGTGTGCGTGTGTGCGTGTGCGCGTGTGTGCGTGTGCGCGTGTGCGTGTGCGTGTGCGGTGCGTCGTGTGCGCGTGTGCGGTGCGCGGTGCGCGTGCGTGTGCGTGTGTGCGTGTGCGTGCGGTGTGCGTGTGCGTGCGTGCGTGTGCGTGGCGCGTGGCGGTGTGCGCGTGCGCGTGTCGGTGCGGTGTCGCGTGTGCGTGTGTCGCTGCGTGCGTGTCGGTGTGTGCCGCGTGTGTCGTCGTGCGTCGTGTGCGTGCGTCCGCGTGCGTCGCGCGGTGTCCGCGTGTGTCGCGTGTCGCGTGTGTCCGCGTGTGTCCGCGTGTGTCCGCGTCGTGCGTCCGCGTGTGCGTCCGTGTCCGTGTGTCCGTCGTGTGTTCGCGTGTGTGTGTGTGTGTGTCGTGTGTGCGTGTGTGTCGTGTGTGTGTGTGTGTCGTGTGTGTCGTGTGTGGTGTGGTGTGCTGTGTGTGTGTGTGTCGTGTGCGTGTGCTGTGTGCGTGTGCGTGTGTCGTGTGCGTGTGCGTGTGCGTATGCGTGTGAGTGTGCGTGTGCTTGTGCGTGTGCGCGTGCGTGTTGTGCGCAACTGCATGTGCTGGTGCGCGTAGGCGTACGCCTGTAAGTGTGCGTATGCGTGTGCGTGAACGTGTGCGTGTGCGTGTGCGTGTACGTGTGCGTGTGTGTGTGCGCGTGCGCGTACGCGTAAGTGTGCGCGCGTGGGCTTGTACGTTGGTAGTTTTAATAATTTGTCATCATTAGCACTTAGATTGATTTAGTTTGTAAGTTTTCCTTTAGTACTAATATACATAATTTTATTGGTCAAACTTTTCATAATCGTAGTTTTCGTAAGATTAGTTGGGGGTATTGTTCAATAAGTGAATTTAAGTAAATGTAGGTTGCATTACTATCGGAGATCGCGTCAAACATTTGTAGTTTTACACTAAAAATGTAACTGTTAAGGTTTTTATTAAGATTATACGATCCGGTTTCACAAAACGAAATGGACATGAAGATCACTTTTGTGTTGTGTGCATATTTTAAAGTAGTTTTCAAAATGTTATTGTTGATCGTACTACCTCTTACAGCATTATTTATACCAGTCCAAATAACTGCGTAATCGTTTTTGTTATAATCTCTCCTAAGTTTGATTTGAAAATTGAGAATGTGTGGAAGTGTGGGAGTTAGAGTGTGTTCTGATTTGTCATCTTCATGGTAGTTTAATAGCATTATATAATCAAGGATCTGATTATTAGCATTAGCGTAAGCAGGCTTATTTTTTCGTTTTCATCTTTTTCATATTTCACAAACTTATTCTCAAATAGTTCTTAAAGATATTACTATTTACTGAGGACTATAACTATAATTGTAACCGAAACGTAATAGTCTATACAAAATATGAATAGAAGTATACAAGATTAAATACCCAAAGGTAAATATCTTATTAAGCGTAATATTCGTGAATGTTTACATTTTCATGCATCTGACCAATCACATCATTGAATACCATTAAGTGCGCGTGCGAACATCAAAATTTGCTGTAATCTGATAATAAATTTGCAAGATACATGGCGTATTTTGAAAAGAAAACGTGTAAATCTGTGATTACATGAATTTTATTTCTTATTATGATCTCTCCCACCAAAACACTCTATGTAATGGTTATATTATTGAAATTTCTTTTTTTCTATTTATTCTTAAAGCGAACATGTATTACTACACAAAATTTACATTACAGAATAATTGCACATCAGTATTCTTTTGGTCGTAGCTTTAATTTTAATTATTACCTTCCAACCTAATACATATACGTAGCAGTATAATGTTATGCAATCGAGTTTTCACATCATTTCACAACGAGTGTGTGTGTGCGCGTATCAGTGTGGGCGTGCGTGCGATGGCGCGCGCCTGTGTGTGTGTGTGGGTGTGAGTGTGCGTGTATGTAGGAGTGTGCGTGTGCATGCGTGCGAGAATACTTGCGTACGTTCGTGCGTACGTGTGTGCGTGTGTACGTGTGTGCGTGCGTTCGTACCTACGTGCGCGCGCGTGTGTGTGTATGTGTGTGTGTTAGTATCCACTATAACTCCAGAACCATCATAATACTGTTGTAATGTGTGTAATATCTGAAATTTTGTATTTAAGCTTCATTTGGTTTCTCCTGGGGCTGATTAAATTTTGAAGTAATTCAGCGGCGGCGAGGAGTGGTTATTAGTGGTAGTTTTTGGTTTTTCTCAAATATTTTTGAAACAGCTGCATATTTCAAAAATGCAAAAATACATAGATATAGATCTCGAAAATAACGATTAATTACGTGATATACAATTTGATAGGATGCGTAATTTGGTGGCAAAGAATCCTAATGTGGAATTTAAGTGTTTGTTCAATTTTTTTTTCAATATCTGGATGTACGACGCCGGAATGAATTAAAAGCTAATTAAACAATATTGAAACTTCTTAACTGTGTTATCGATATTTTTATAGAAGAGGACGGTTTCAGAATTTCTCTTTCAAGTTAGCATACGTGCGTGTGTGTGTTATGGTTTTTGTGTTTCCAATATTGCCTATTTTCGTTATGAATATACTAAAAAGGTTGTGGTATAATTATCCTAAAAAAATATTTGTGTGAAAGCACGCGCGCGTGTGTGTGGGTGTGTGATATTGTTTTTCTTTTGACCATGTTGCCTGTTTTCGTTAAGAATATATTAAAAAAGGAGTGGCATAATTATCCTACAAAATATTATTAATATTAATAGTTATTATTAATTTTGTTAAATACATAAATAAAAAGTTTACCTCGAGTAGGATTTGAACCTACGACATGTACTTTGCTAGAGTACCGCGCTAACCAACTGCGCTCTCGAGATTCAAGCCCCATTTGATGTAAATTTTGTCTTTATGTATGTAGAACTAATGAAAATTCTAAATATAATGAGATTACAATCAAATTACTTATATTAAAGGAATGTGAGCCTGCAATATCGCAAGGACTCACACATACCAAAGCAACTTGACTAATATTAATTTATTATAAGTTTTGTTACGAACGAATAAGTTCAAAGGTAAATATGTAATTAAAAATTATTATTAATTTACTTAAATACACAAATAAAAAGTTTACCTCGAGTAGGATTTGAACCTACGACATGTACTTTGCTACAGTACCACTCTAGCCAACTGAGCTATCAAGTCCCAATCAATGTAAATTTTGTTTTTTTGTATGTAGAACTGATGCAAATTCTAAATATAATAATGAGATTATAGTCAAATTACTTATATTAATGGAATGTGAGACTGCAATACCGCAAGGATTCACACATACCAAAGCAACTTGGCTAAAATTAATTTATTATATTATATTGCAGGCTCACATTCCATTAATATAAGTAATTTGATTGTAATCTCATATTTAGAATTTACATTAGTTCCATATACATGAAGACAAAATTTACATCTATTGTGGCTTGAATCTCGATAGCACAGTTGGTTAGCGCGGTACTCTAGCAAAGTACTGGTCTTAGGTTCAAATCCTACTCGAGGGAAACTTATTCGTTCATAATAAGATATAATATATTGTTAATATTATTTCATATCTTTCATTTTCCACTTTGTAGGTTGTTCTACACCAGTTATTTATTACAAAATTATCATATGTAATACTACTAGTGGTTCCAAAATTATCGATAATTCGATAAGCCCGACTCCGAAGGAGAAGAGCTCTTCTTTTAACCACAGAGAAAACCAACGAACGCGGTTCCCTTTCGCAAACAACGCTTTTCCAGGATTATCTGATTAATTTTGATGGGCATTCGGTAGAATATTTCCAGAATAGATATATATATATATATATATATATATATATATATATATATATATATATATATATATATATATAATTAATTATGTAAAAAGGTTACAAAATTTAATAAATGAACAAAACCTTTATTTAAATAATTAAAAATTTAAATTTAAAAATGGACAAAACTTTTTAATTAATAAGCATGTAACAAACATTGGAAAACGAACAATACTTGTGTCCAAGAAAGTGTGATTTTTCACTGTATTCTTCGGAACACTCTTTTCAATATTGCTATTAATGGTTTCTCACGAAATTTTACCAAATCGTTTCATTTTTACAATAAACTTAACTTACATTTTTTATACTGGCTGTCATAATTTGACAAATGCGTCTTGTTCATGATTAGAATAGCTCTGTTACTATGGTTTTTTTTAGTATGACGTCATTTCAGTTGCATTACCACTGTAATTCATAACGTACAATGGGATTATCGGTGTAATCCTAACGAAGTTGCATTGCTATATAGGAGTAAATTATACATGAGGGAAATATTTTAAATAATTTCAAAAACGTCTTAAGATAATTCTTAAGTCAGATTTGGACTTGGATTAGGAACATTTTGTGATGTAAGTCATAAATTTACAGGTTAAAGGTTAGCAAGCGTAAAAAATGAGACAGCGATGAAGGGTAAAGTTCCAAAGTTATAATGTTATAAATATAATTAAGATTTTATTCACACATTATGTTATTATATTGTCCATATTAGTAGACTAACCCAAGAAGCTATGAACGTCGTAAGGTACACTTGTTTATTGAATTTGTTGACAAATCTACAACGAAAACTTGTTCATTAATTGCCTAATATAAAAACAATCTTAATATTCATTTTAGCAGATAACAACACTTAAGGTTAGCATATCCCAGAGAACAATATAAATCATTAGTGTTAAAAAAATTTATGGTTTTGGATCATCCAACTCTTAGACACAAAAATACTCGTTTTTCTTTTTTTAACGTTTTTTTTGTAAAAATTTACTAATAACATGTTATGCTAATCATCTATATAATTATTTGAATTTTATATTGTCAAGTTTAGAACTAATATTTTATTCACTTTTTATACCCAAAATGTGTTGTCTTATCTACGTTATTAGTTTTTTTATTATAACCGTAAGATCTGAAACCTGTGGTAAGTACACGCTTATCTGTTTAATTTTCGTGTACAAACCATAATGATTTTAGACCCTTTTAATGGAAATAGACAATCCCCTATAAATATAAATACAAACCATATAAATTACCTTGGGGCTCCTCCATTAAAATGGAGTTATGGGTATTCCTTAACCCCCAAAGCAGTACAATTAAGAAATACTGGAAATTCATGTAAGTAATTTTAATAAATGGGTTAAATACTGTACACCAAACACATTTCACAATATATAATAACACTTTATTATTTAATTATTTTGCGTTAAATTTGAAATATACTTACTTGTAAAGAAATGTACGTTAATTTTGTTTTCATAAATTAATATTTACTGTAATATTATAAATAACAAAAGCGCCAGTCTGTACAATGCGGAAGAAGTCAATGTCACCCACTCCAAAAATGTGTGCTAATTAATTCATTGAAATCTACGATTATTATGACATGATTAATTTTGTTAAATTAAAATTTACATAACTATTTGCAGTTTGCTAAAGATGTTACACCTAAAGGAAAATAAAATTAATAATTATTATGATGATCAATTAATCCAAATAATGTTTGTAATATACAGAATATCAGGAAATATCTCTCTGAACATGATTTCCGTGAATTATTTACTTTTTGGGACTTTCTTTATTTTTCACGCAATTTGGTTTGTTCGTATTCAATGAGAAACGTAGTGATGCATAATGTTCTTTAGTATAATCATAAATCAGTGCCACTTTTACCTTGAATTAAAAAGACATAATACGGTTGTTATATTGCATTGTAGTAGAGAAACAAAGATAATTAGAAAGAATTAAACAGCTACAATCCAGATTTGACTTGGTTTAGACGATTTTCAACTTTAAATGCCTTGCGTGATAACATATTAACGGCTATAAAACTTAGAGCTGTGAAGTGCATCAAAATTATAAAGGGTGACTCAAAAAGCGCGCCGGTTTTAATTATAACAAAAAACAAAGTTTATTTTAAAAAATAATTTACAAAAGACATAAAGCTGTTAATCAAACCTTCCCAATTTAGGAATGGAAAATCACATCGGGCATCTGTCCCCCTCTACTTTGCTGGCATGCCAAAACTCTCTTCCTGAAATTGTTGATTACAGCTTCACAAACTTGCACGTCGATTTCGTTGATAACTCGTCGAATTTCTTCCTTTAACTCGCGGATGTCTCGGGGTTTATTGACATAAACCAATGATTTGACATAACCCTAAAAAAAAAATCGCATCGGGTTAAATCATACGACCTTGGTGCCCATTGCTGGTCACCACGAAGTGAGATGAGTCAATCCGTGAATTTCTCAAGCAGCAATGCAATGGTTTCGGCGGAAGTGTGACATGAGGCGCCATCTTGCTGAAACCATAATTGCTGAATGTCCATTGCATCGATATGAGGCCAAAAAAACTCTCTTATCATCGTGCGGTATCGGTCTCCATTAACTGTTGCAGCTTGTCCTGCTTCATCTTTAAAAAAATAAGGACCGATGACCCCACCCGTCCAAAATTCACATCAAACCGCCACTCTCTGCGGATGCATTTCTCTTTCATGAATCGATTGAGGTTTTGCTTATTGACAAATCCATTTAAATGGAAGTGGGCCTCATCGCTGAAAATGATTTTCTTCGCAAAGCCGTCGTCCTCCTGTTGCCTTTTCAGAACCCAGTCAACAAATTCTCGTCTCCTTTGGTGATAGGGCACCTTAAGTTCGTCGGTTAATTGGATTTTGTAGGTATGGTAATGAAGATCCTTCACAAGAATTCGCCGCAGTGAAGAATACCCTATGCCTAATTGTTAGGAACGACGTCGAACCGATTTCTGTGAGCTATTATTGACACTATCACGAACTACAGCAATGTTTTCAACAGACCGGCCAGATCTAGGACGACCAGAATTTTTAATGTTGACTGTTGATCCTGTTTCAATAAACTTTGTCATAAGTCTGCGCACTGTTGATTCATTCGGAGCTTCATTACGCCCGAAAATCGCTCGAAGTCGTCGGACTGTTTCTGCAAAACTTTCTCCGTTTTGATAAAACGTTTTCACGATTAACACACGTTGTTCAGTAGAAAAGCGTTCCATTTTGACATACAGAATGAAATCGGAATATTAGCAGATGTCAACTTTATAAACAACTATGTTGCTAAGCAACAAACAACAAAATGGTGAGCGATTCAAAACCGGCGCGCTTTTTGAATCACCCTTTAAATTGGTCCCTCAAACTAGCAGCAGGCCTACACCGTCCCACACAGCTTACACAGCAGATTGATTTAAATTTAATATTTATCAACTACAACCTATGAGGTAGTCAGTGTACTGACCAGGTTTGAAAGCTAATGTAAGTGGAAAAATTCAAATAGCCACTTTTTCCAGTTTTTTGCATTTCACCATTGTTATATGTTCGATTACAAAAATAATTAATATAGTGAAAGAAGCAAAAAACTGAAAACTGATGAATTTAATTCATTATCGCCATATCAATTGTTTTTATCACAGAATTGCATTGAATCGTCTAATGTGTTCTTCGTATTCGGGGCATTATTTAGCACAATCGGTGGAAACGTCATTATTATTATTATAGCCATTTATTGAACAATAAATACAGTTATTTACAAAAACAGAAACAAAATTTAAATTAATGGGTAAAAGGTCGTAAGTTTAGTCTTGCCAAATGTGAAACTACTTGGCGACTGTTCCGTCAGTTAAACCTAAAAAAAATTTAATTACAGTCTGCTCATTAACAATTGGCAGAGACGAATTTTAAATTTACTAAACGGTGTTGAAAAATCTAGAACACTCGAACTGTGGCGGGACCTGTAACAAACAAAATATACCCGGGTACCACACAAAATTAAAAAAACACCGAACGCGTTTTAACAGGTACGCTATCATCCTCAGCGGTCGATTAGGGTTGAACTAAAGGAAATTTCTAATATATACACCATTAGCGAGTAACGCTTTGTTGCTTATCTGGTGAAAGTGAAAGTCTAATGAGTTCTGAGTAACCTAAAGGTCCTTTCATAACAATCAAGTTCGTGCTTATTACTAACATGTTTGATTAAGGATACTTTATCTACTACATGATATTTATCAGACATATGTAGGGCTACGGCAGACTTGCCCCAACGTTTGTATTTTATATAATCTAGATGTTCTTAAAAGCGAATTTTGATAGGTTGTTTAAGTTTCCCCATACGTTTGTTCACAATTTTTACAATTAATTTGATAAATTCCCTACCCTGGTTATCTGTATCTGTGTGTCTGTGTGTCTGTGTGTCTGTGTGTCTGTGTGTCTGTGTGTCTGTGTGTCTGTGTGTCTGTGTGTCTGTGTGTCTGTGTGTCTGTGTGTCTGTGTGTCTGTGTGTCTGTATGTCTGTGTCTGTGTGTCTGTATGCCTGTGTGTCTGTGTGTCGGGGTGTGTGTGTGTGTGTGTGTGTGTGTGTGTGTGTGTGTGTTGTGTGTCTATGTGTCTGTATGTCTGTGTGTCTGTGTATCTGTGTGCCTGTGTGTCTGTGTCAGTGTGCCTGTGTGTATGTGTGTCTGTGTGTGTGTGTGTGTGTGTGTGTGTGTGTGTGTGTCTGTGTGTGTGTGTGTCTGCGTCAGTGTGTCTGTGTGTCTGGTCGTTGTGTCTGTGTGTCTGTGTCGTGTGCCTGTGCTGTGTGTGTGTGTGTGTGTGTGTGTGTGTGTGTGTGTGTGTGTGTGTGTGTGTGTGTCGGTGTGTCTGTGTCTGCGTCAGTGTGTCTGTGTGTCTGTGTCTGTGTGCCTATGTGTCTGTGTGTCTGTGTGTCTGTGTGTCTGTGTGTCTGTGTGTCTGTGTGTCTGTGTGTCTGTGTGTCTGTGTGTCTGTGTGTCTGTATGTCTGTGTCTGTGTGTCTGTATGCCTGTGTGTCTGTGTGTCGGGGTGTGTGTGTGTGTGTGTGTGTGTGTGTGTCTGTGTGTCTATGTGTCTGTATGTCTGTGTGTCTGTGTATCTGTGTGCCTGTGTGTCTGTGTCAGTGTGACTGTGTGTATGTGTGTCTGTGTGTGTGTGTGTGTGTGTGTCGGTGTGTCTGTGTGTCTGCGTCAGTGTGTCTGTGTGTCTGTGTCTGTGTGCCTATGTGTCTGTGTGTCTGTGTGTCTGTGTGTCTGTGTGTCTGTGTGTGTGTGTGTGTGTGTGTGTGTGTGTGTGTGTGTGTGTCGGTGTGTCTGTGTCTGCGTCAGTGTGTCTGTGTGTCTGTGTCTGTGTGCCTGTGTCTGTGTGTCTGTGTGTCTGTGTGTGTGTGTGTGTGTGTGTGTGTGTGTGTGTGTTGTGTGTCTGTGTTGTATGTCTGTGTGTCTGTGTATGTGTCTGTGTGTGCTGTGTGTCTGTGTCTAGGTGTGTCTGTGTGTTGTGTCTGTGTGCTGTGTTGTGTGTGTGTGTCGTGTGTCGTGTTGTGTCGTGCTGTCAGTGTGTGCTGTGTGTCTGTGTCTGTGTGCCTATGTGTCTGTGTGTCTGTGTGTCTGTGTGCTGTGTGTGCTGTGTGTGTGCTGTGTGTGTGTGTGTGTGTGTGTGTGTGTGTGTCGTGTGTCTGTGTGTCTCGTGTGTCTGTGTGTCTTGTGTCTGTGTGTCTTGTGTCTGTGTGTCTGTGTGTCTGTGTGTCTGTGTGTCTGTGTGTCTGTGTGTTGTGTGTCTGTGTGTCGTGTGTGTCTGTGTGTCTGTGTGTCTGTGTCTGTGTGTCTGTATGCTGTGTGTCTGTGTGTGTGGTGTGTGTGTTGTGTGTGTGTGTTGTGTGTCTGTGTGTCTGTGTGTCTGTGTGTCTGTGTTGTGTCTGTGTTCTGTGTGCCTGTGTGTCTGTGTCTGTGTGTCTGTGTGTGTGTGTGTGCTGTGTGTGTGTGTGTGTGTGTGTGTGTGTGTCGTGTGTGTGTGTCGTCGTGTGTCTGTGTGTCTGTGTCTGTGTGTCTGTGTGTCTGTGTGTCTGTGTGTCTGTGTGTCGTGTGTCTGTGTGTGTGTGTGTGTGTTGTGTGTGTGTGTGTGTGTCGGTGTGTCTGTGTGTCTGCGTCAGTGTGTCTGTGTGTGTGTCTGTGTGCTGTGTGCCTGTGTGTCTGTGTGTCTGTGTGTCTGTGTGTCGTGTGTGTGTGTGTGTGTGTGTGTGTGTGTGTGTGTGTGTGTGTCGTGTGTCTGTGTCTGTGTGTGTTGTGTGTTGTGTCTGTGTGCTGTGTGTCTGTGTGTCTGTGTGTCTGTGTGTCTGTGTGTCTGTGTGTCGTGTGTGTCTGTGTGTCTGTGTGTCGTGTGTGTCTGTGTGTTGTGTGTGTGTGTGTGTGTGTGTGTGTCTGTGTGTCTGTGTGTCTGTGTGTCTGTGTGTCTGTGTGTCTGTGTGCTGTGTGTCTGTGTGTCTGTGTGTCTGTGTGTCTGTGTGTCTGTGTGTCTGTGTGTCGTGTTGTGTGTCTGTGTGTCTGTGTGTCTGTGTGTCTGTGTGTCTGTGTGTCTGTGTGTCTGTGTGTCTGTGTGTCTGTGTGTCTGTGTGTCTGTGTGTCTGTGTGTCTGTGTTCTGTGTGTCTGTGTGTCTGTGTGTCTGTGTGTCTGTGCTGTCTGTGTGTCTGTGTGTCTGTGTGTCTGTGTGTCTGTGTGTCTGTTGTCTGTGTGTTCTGTGTGTCTGTTCTGTGTCTTGTCTGTGTGTCTGTGTGTCTGTGTGTCTGTGTCTGTGTCTGTGTGTCTGTGTGTCTGTGTCTGTGTGTCTGTGTCTGTGTGTCTGTGTGTCTGTGTTCTGTGTCTGTGTCTGTGTGTCTGTGTCTGTGTCTGTGTGTCTGTGTGTGTGTCTGTGTGTGTCTGTGAGTCTGTGTGTTCTGTGTGTCTGTGTGTCTGTCTGTCTGTCTGTCTGTGTGTCTGTGTGTCTGTGTGTCTGTTTGTCTGTGTGTCTGTGTGTCTGTGTGTCTGTGTGCCTGTGTGTTTGTGGGTCCGCGTGTCTGTGTCTCTATGTCTTTGTGTGTGTTTTCTCAAGGTTCTAGAACCTGCAATGGTTTATAATCTGATGGTAATTCTTCCTGTTTCTATAACAACTGAAAGATACGTCGGTAAGTGCACTTGAAAGAGTTAATTGACTTGCCCGATAAGCAACCAAATTGATTTGCTAAGTACGATCATTGCTTAAATACATACAACGAAACTCCTGTCCTAAAAGGTAATTTAAATAAATAATTATAATATTTAAGAACTCAAATATTTTTTATTAAAAATTCATATATTATCATGTGCTTTGTTCTTTTTAATTATCGTTATAATACACAGTTGGAAACAGAATACCATTAACTTAGACTCTAAAAAGTTAAAACTTTAATATTTATTATGTAACATCCATATACAGCGTTTTATAACAGAAATAATTTAGTCACAATTAGAATACTGCACGAATTGTATACAATTGGAATATAATAATATTTGTCATGTCACGCTCAACATACAAAGTTGTCATTTTTTCTAGTTATTCTTGCATAATGTGCACTTCATATTTTCTAGGCAGAATCAAAATTATTAACAACATTTCGTTTGCTAGACTAGCATAAGTAATAAAAACGTATCATTAAACAATCACTTATAAAAATGCAAATTTTCACGATTATCATTCATACTTAAAATATTTGCCTTTTGGGTATGAAATCGAGTAGCTTTATTAATTTATTTTACACATTTAAACGTTTCGGTAACAATTACAGATACTCTCCTCATGCATGTATATGTGCGTGTGCGCGCGCACGTGCGCGCGCGCGTGCGTCTGAGTGTGTGATTGTGTGTGCCTATGTGTGTGTGTGTGTGTGTGTGTGTGTGTGTGTGTGTGTGTGTTTTCATTGATGTGGCATGTGGTTTGACTGCAAAAAATTCCAAATGTACCATTTAGGTATTTAATTATTAAAGTTTTTGTTATGAACGATACATAAAGACAAAATTTACATCGATTGGGGCTTGAACGTTGATGGCGCTAGTTGGTTAGTGCGGTACTCTAGCAAAGTACAGGTCGTAGGTTCAAATCCTACTCGAGGTAAACTTTTTATTTATGTATTTAATAAAATTAATAATAATTTTTAATTACATTTAGGTATTTGTCTCAATGTTTTCATTATTTCATTCACGAGCAAGGTAATAATAAAATGTGTATGTTTTAAAACAATGAATATATTTAGACTATTTTTCTTTGTGTCCAGCACATCTTGAGCAACACAGCATTGATAACAAACTCTAAAAGCTGAAAAACACACATAATAGGAATTTATTGCGAGCGCTAATTTCCTCGGTAAGAGGTGAAGATGATTTTTCACTAATAGCTTATATTTTATTTACTTGACTTTCTAACTATATGACAGCTTTTTTCTTTTTCAACTTAGTCATTGTATCTGGGACATATCACTTCTCTGCCTTATTCTCTATTTCCGATTCGGTGACATCTAAACGTGTGGAGTGAATTGACATGTATAATCACGACTACGTGCACTATTACAAAAGGAGAATCATCTACTAAGACGTCTATTACTATATGTGTCCCGCCATAGGCCTCCAAGTCTTCACGATTCCTATTTGACTGCATTAGTTTCAGTGTCATCCTCTAGTATGTCTGTGGTTACATTCATTTGGATGTCATACTATAGTTTTTTGGCTGACTATTGCAAACCCATACGAGTCTGTCTCCCAAACATTGCCTGATAAGGGGTCCGCTGTATGACTCAATAAAATGCATTATTTTTTTCTTAACTGGAAGACCCTAGGCCATTCACTCCTCTGTGTTATTTTCCTCCATTAATTTCATTAACACGTTTTCCACGTCTTGATTGAACTGTACTGTTTGAACCGTCTTTTTCCTTCGATATTTATAAGCAGTACACTGTACTCTATACTTAACACACTTAAAGAATTAAAACTATTTAACTTTAAAAAACAAATCATTAAAATCTTCAATTAATATCATTTCCATAACTAATTTAACTACTTTCTTATGAAGAAGCAACTTGTGTATGTTATACTTTACTTCTACTCTTGCTGCTAATTCATTAGTTAATAATAATTTAATGTTCACTACTAACATGCAGTGATTCATTTTTGATAAATTTCAAGGTTTAAGGGGAAGAGCAAGAAGAAAGATATGTTTTTTTTCTTGTATTCTTGAACTTCACCTTGAGGTTGTTCAGATATGTGTATAAGCATTCTGCTATTATTATTATTATTATTATTATTATTATTACTACAGCTAGAAAGATTGCTACTTTGTGTGTTCTACACATTCTTTTCCTGTACAATAAAGACCTTTATTATTATTATAATTATTATCATTATTTCAGGCTCAATGCTCTGTTATGCAAGTTACTTGATTTATCATAGACAATTTTAAGCACATTGCGCTCGACTCATTGATTATCTCATTTGCACATTCACGGCTATTATCCGATTGAAGTAGACCTGGTGCTCCAAATGAACAAAATATGTCAATTAAGTTATATGATACCTCATAAGCAGTTTTTGTCTTAAGAGTTAAAATACCCTTAATCCCCAACAAATAGTTGACGCATTCACCGAGTATTTTTCTAGTTGCTTTTCTTCTGAGAGTACTGCGCACGTCTTAACTAAATATTTCCCCTACACTGAATTCTACATAAAATCATTTACCGAGGATGAAGTTTTTAAGTCATTAAATAAGGTTAAAACTAGTATTACGTCTGGTTCTGATCAGATAACTGCTTTTTTAATTAAAGAGTGTTCTTCCATTTTTATGACTTCTTTAACTGTTATTTTCAATACAATTTTAAACTCAAACGTATTTTCCACCATATGGAAAACTGCTAAAATATGCCCAGTTCACAAAAAGGAGTCCAAGGCAGAAATTACAAACTATAAACCTGTTTCCTTATTATGTAATTTTTATAAAGCATTCGAAACTCTGTTACACAATCATTTTATGTCTTGGGTTGCTAACAAAATTTCTCCATCTCAACATGGGTTTTATCCTGGTCGTTTAACCATCACTAACCTATTTTGTGTCACCCAGTTTCTTGCTGAACGTCTAGATAATAAACAGCAGGTGTATATTGTATATATATATATATATATATATATATATATATATATATATATATATATATATATATATATATATACCTACGTAAGGCATCACGGTGTACCTTTGAAGAAACTCGAAAATTTTGGTTTTGCTGACAGTTTAATAGTTTACTACAATGGTTATAACTCAGCTCCACATATACAAACCTCAGGTATGCCGCAGGGCTCTATGTGGGGTCCATATATATATATATATATATATATATATATATATAATATTAATAACTTGATTGACAACATTAAAGTAAGTTGTTTAATGTATGCAGACGACATTAAATTGTTTAAAATGATTAATAATTATCATGATGCTTTAATCCTGCAAGGCGCTCTGGAGAGCATTGTCACCTGGTGCAGTTCGCATAATTTGACAGTCATTGAATCTAAATGCTGAGTAGTTTCTTTCTCGCGTAAACTTAACGACATTATATTGTCTTGGGTAGACTTGATACTGTATGTGATCTTGGTGTAGTTTTCGATTAGAAATTGGCATTTCTTGCTCATGTAAATAAAGTTATAATCTCGGCTCACAAAAGCCTAGGCTACATAATTCGAAATACTATGAATCTTTCTAGACAATCTATTATTATTCTGTACAACTCTTATGTTCGTGCGAAACTGGAGTATGGAGCAGTGGTGTGGTGCTCTTTATACGCTGTGTAGTACATTAGTGCTCTTGAGAAGGTTCAAAGACGTTTATTAAAGTATTTGTATATTCACTATCCACCTAGAAACTGTTCTCATGAATGTTTATTGAATGAATATGGGTTTGTATCCTTAAAGGTTAGAAGAAAGATGTACGCTGTAATATTTTTATATAAAATTATATCGCCTTTAATAGACTGAACAGAGATTCTCAACATAATCTCTAGGCAGTAAATAATAATTTATGTTTATTGTAAACTTGATACGGCTTGTTCTGCTTCTAAGTAATAGGGCACAGTATGCCTCTTAAGGAGAGTATTCTAATAAAAAAAAACAACAAACTTAAAAAGATGGTCTTGGTAAACTATACATTTAGTTTTTTAAAAAGCATTGGCTAACAACAGAACCCTTTTTAGGATAAATATACATTTTTTGACATGCTAAGCGAAGATTAAGATATAATATTATTACATTCCTTGTTACGTTTTCATATTTTGAGTTTAAACTATGTTCTACCACCTATCCTGTACGTGGCGATGCTCTTTGTGAAGGCATTACTATAACCGATAACTGCAGCTTTAAGTGTGAAAATACTCATATGTTCAACTTCTGTGATTAAACGTAAACCACCATCGCGTGCAGTGAAATGACTTTAATGACCATTTGTCAATTCACACAGTTCTTGTTTGAATTTATTTCTCATTTAATGTTATTTAACGTTTATCGCATAAGCGAATAAAATACGTGTTTTACAAATTAGAGGTTATAATCACGGGATGAATAATAAATAGCTATTGTTGAATGGTTCCGTGCATATCTATATGAACACACTTTTAAGTCGATGTAAACAGATTAACCACAAAACGTAGTCAGTTACTTTGTAAGAAATTTAATAAATATTGTCCGAAAATTATCTTTATAATTTAATCATTTCATCTATTTTTAGTAAGGTTGACTGTAAACCACTCATACCCTCTTCATATATCTTCTGGTATATTACCTGTTTTATACACGTTTGATCAATTACATTTTCATTGGGGTGAGCACAATGGCATGGGTAGTGAACATGCAATAAATGGACGCACCTATCCACTAGAAATGCACGTCGTCCATTCACAAAAAGGAAACAAGAACGTTGATCAATTAGTGGTACTTGCTTATTTTTTTAAGGTAAGTGTTGTGCTTTTGTTCTATCTTACTAAATAAAATATTGTAGATCACACCATTTCCAAATCCTGGTTTACAAAATTTATTAGACACTGCTATCCAGCAAGAAGAAAGTGTAGTTCCATTTGCGCTCTCTAACTTAACACCTAATATTGTTTCATATTTTACTTATCAAGGATCACTTACCACAGAACCATACACTGAATCTGTAACATGGATTATAGCTTCAACCGAATTATCTATTTCTGACAGTCAATTAGAGGTTTTTAGAGAAGTTGCTAAACTTGATACTAAACTAAAAAATAACTACAGATGTCTTCAAAATATTAACTATCGCCCCATTTATTTTGTAAGTTGAGATATTAAATACAAATATCACCTATGTTACAATAAATATGTCTTTATTATCATAACAGTAATGTGTATTAATGTTATATTTTGTTTAAAGAATATATAAATTAATTACCCAAATCATTTTCGCTGACTCCGTCCATGTGATATTGCATATCGAAATGAATTGTACTTATCCGTTAGTGAAATTGAATATGATCGGGGTACTTCGATAAATCATTAGCGCCGCGTACGCGAACCAGCGCGCTCACACACACACACACACACACACACACACACACACACACACACACACACACACACACACACACACACATACACACTGTCACGTGACCGTCATTTTATCAAATATTTGTCGTTAATTCCGAAATTATAACTTATTCCTTAGTACCGGACTTCTGAAGTGTAGTATAAGTTCATGCATCTAAGGTTAATAACGCGTAAATTCTTGGGAAGCTTTGTGATTGTAACGTTTTATTTTGTTTCTTTACGTATTTGGAAAGTATTCGAAATTTTTACAAATAGTAATCGCGTTTAGAATCCGTTTTTTAAAACAAAGTACAGTTTTAGGTTGTGAGTAAAGTTTAGATGGGAGTTTGAAATTAAAATGTGATTTACGTATTGGTATCAATAGTTAGTGAAACCCTTTTTACTAATTTGTTGGAGAATTGAATAGTTTTTGTGTAAATAAATGTTCTCGTTATTTTACATGTTGGTGAATTTTGTTAAATGGATTTAAAATTGCATCATGTAAAATTGTTAAGTATAAAATTATTACATGGTATGGTACATCTTTTGTGAATTCAAATTCTAGCCGTCGAACTGTCGCCTTTTCTTTTCGATAAATATTTTGGACTTAAACAACGAGTTTCGCTTTTAGATACGAGGCGTTAAGGTCCAGCGTCGCTAGTAAATCTTCAATTTACAGTATATGGGTTACAATGATAACAACCTCGGATTAGGAAATGTTTTTTGGGTGATGCAATTTTCCCGACGGCTCTCGAGTTTGATTAGTTTAGGTACGTATTAGAAAAATTTAAGTAATCCTTTAATGATTGGCTAATTGAGAAGTAGGGATATAAGCGTTCAATGTGTCGGCGAATGGAATTTTCGCGAAGGGACTTCTCATGTAGACGCAGAGGTGTTCACACGTTAGCGTTACTGCGGCCGGTGAATTTTCGCGAAACGGCGTTACCCCAAATCCGTGTTGAAAGAACTTCCGTTAGTACGGGCAGTATCCACGATCAACCCTTGTTGGGATCTTATTCTGCGTTCAACCAACACGAGATTGATTTATCGTTAAGTGCAGTTTGTACAAAGGGACTTTGTCTTAGATCTTAGAAAATGTGTTAAGCCTTAATTTCCTAGTGTTTTCCCTGTTCTTTGGAGTAGTTATCACTTTTATGCAAAAGAAACAAAACATCCGTTCCTAGTTCCCTAGACATGAAGTTCACAGTTCGCCGGTAACGAATAACTCGCTGTAAATAATTAAGCTTTTGTGTATAGTGAAACAAGAATGATAAGTATCAATTAAAACTAGGTCATAAATAAAATAAAGCTAACAAGTATCGTGTAAATATAGATTGAAGTGCAAGCAATTGTGTATTAATCAAAACCGAAGTATTTAGGAGTTGGGTCATATTTGGAGTTCGAACGAGTCCATCCTCTGAGTTTCCACCAGGTGCCTGTATAACAAAAGGGGGCTGTTAAAACTTAAGGTAATCATTCAGTTCATATTTATTTGTATTTTTTTGTATGATCTAACGGTCGAATACGCTGGTTTTTTGGAGCTTAATTTCTTATTATTTTATTGTGTAAATTTTAATACAAGCGCATTCATCCGTGTTGTAATCTAGATTTGGAGGAGTTTTCTTATTTGATTATACTGACGATTTTGTATAACAATTTTGTATGACGAATGCGTTACAAGGGAACGTAATTTTTGTTATAACCATTTTTATGTTGGCATATACATAATATTTACCGAAATTTTAGTAAAAGCCGCCGTTGAAACTAGCTAGTAGGACCGCCTATTAAGTAAACTACATGATTTAATTTGAATGGAGAGAATTTAACGTAACGAGTGCGTGGTTATCTAGGAGGTGATGATTTCATAATACATACCCTATGTTAACGAATTTGTGTTTTTTTTTTAAATATGAATCCAGCTGTGAACCCCATTTATTTATTATACAGCACAGTCTTTACGTGCAGTTTAAGTGTTTGTTTTTCTTTAATTGAGATCATTGAATTAACGTCAATGTTTTTTGTGTTTAATTTAAGTAAAGTAATTACGTTCTAAAGGTCCATAAGTGATTATTTAATTATAACGTAACATTTAGAGGTTGATGCGTTAATGCATTAGTTTTAATGAATTTGGGCATATTCTATAGCGGAATGATTCATTTCAAGTGTGTGTAAATTGAAGTAAAGTGATTTATTTTCTTGGAAATATAATTTCATTGAAAATCAGATTTATTAAGTAAAGTAACGTAACAATAGAATTATTGTTCTTTGATCAGATCAGTGACTGATTTTGGAGGCACGCAATTATTTTAGCTAAACGTGCGATATTATTTGTGGCCTTTCAGGTATATCGAAGACCTGCTGGTCCCAGGACCACCGGTGATTACGTTCAGGTAAGCGAGTTATTGAGTATTTAAGTAAGCTGTGAACTGGCGTAATTAGGCATTCCAACTCAGATTTTGTCGTTTATTGGATTTTAGGATTTTGTGGATATTTGATCGTGTCGATATAGATTTGTTGTGATGTATTTTTCGTTTGAAATTGAATAATTAATTACGGTTTTTAGTAGTTATTTTTGAGTATTTGAGCCAATGATTAGTTTGTCGAAATGTTTAATGAGTTTTGGTTTTATTATCAGAATGTGGCGGCTTTTACATGAAGCCTAAGGTCGTGTTGAAGTTTGGGTGAACTTTGCGTAAATATTCTTGGACTAGAACTTTAGTAGGGGTAAAGTTTTATTTAGAGTGAACATTATGGTTTCCTGTTAGGCCTTTATAATGTCTATTTCATGAGTTTCTCCCGTTATAAATTTTTCTAACAGGAGGCGCTTTTTTAACATTTTTACATGATTTTGAGGTTTTTTGGAGTTGTGACTAGTGCCCTTTCGCAGCATTAAGTAAGAACCCCGCCCACACAACTTAGCTATACCGTGTGCACAAATTGCCTTTACGGGCTTGATGCTCTAATGAATATTTGGCCTGTAACAACACACATACGTACGTACGCACACACACACGCTCTCGGCAGATGTGTCTGACACTTTGATAGTATGCAAGTGTTTATACATGTAAATTTACATCAGTTCTACATACATAAAGACAAAATTTACATCGATTGGGGCTTGAACCTTGATGGCGCAGTTGGTTAGCGCGGTACTCTACCAAAGTACAGGTTGTAGGTTCAAATCCTACTCGAGGAAAACTTTTTATTTATGTATTTCATAAAGTTAATAATAATTTTTAATTATTAAACATTCTTCTGATGAAATGTGGAAACACTTGGAGCTTGGTAAATGGTAACTGTGAATTAAAAAAATAGGTCACTGTATGAGCAAAATTGACACACACACACATACACACAACACACACACGCACACGCACACCCACTCGCACACGTATACGCACACGCACACGCACACGCACACGCACACGCACACGCACACGCACACGCACACTCACACGCACGCGCACGCGCACGCACACGCACACGCACACGCACACGCACACGCACACGCACACGCACACGCACACGCACGCACACCCACACCCACGCACGCAGGCACCCACACAGTCACACACTCACACACACACACACACACACACACACACACACAGGTCAAAGGTTATTGACCTGCAGTGGTATCATGTTACATTTCTTAGAAAACTAAAATTTTTCAAGGTCACAGGAAACGAGAAGGGCGCTAGGTTATTGTATATGCTAATAAGTAGATCAGGGTCAGTAGTCTAAAATAAAAGTAGCTCAAGTGGGTATTTAACAAGTTGCGATAGGTACTCAAGGACACATATTTGTTATATAAACTGCAGCGAGCTGTGTGTGTTGAGATCAGTCAGTTAGCAAACATGGAATTAGCAGGCTTAAACCAAAGCACCTACTGCAAACCCTTTAAAAATGTGTGTAAGCTCGAGATATCGAGAAAGTATAAGGTGACAAATGTAGATGTAATTAATACTAAGTACGGTGAACGTGTAGTGACGGGAACAGATGATTTTAAACGTGTATTACCTGAACGCTTTTAGGTGTATTTCAAACAAGAAAAAACACGAATTGAAGAATTTAAAGCGCTACTAAACGCGAAGGATGTGTTCCTAAGTAGTTTGGGTGCAGCCGGAAAAACAAACAAACATAACATTTTGTTTTTAACAGAGGTGCTACAACCCCACCATACGTAAATTATGCATTGATGCAGAGTACAACATTAATTGACACTGTATAGAAAAATATTGTATTATCTAATGTATAGCATTGGTTTTTTTTTGTGTTAGATATTTTAAATCTAGAAAATGTATAGCATGAATGCAAAAAGTGAAAGTTAAAAAAAGACGCTTTTAAATAGTAAATAAATAATTTTTTTTTATATTTAATGATGATGTCTAATTTTATATATGTAATTTTAAATAAAAAGAAATACAGCAGTGATAGTAGTGTGGCCTAAACAAAAAATTACAGAAAAGTACAATGCAAAAAATTTGATAATGCTATATATTGCGGGCTAATTTGTTATATATACAGGTACCGTCATAAATTTGGGTACATATGGCAAAAATTGTTATTATTGAAATTTCTGAAAAACTCTATTGGCGGTTCGTTTCTGCATGTCTGACAACCAAAAAATCCATTGTGACATTTGTCACGTGACCATAGACTTATCGGGAATTTTGAAAAATGTTAACTGTGATGCCGATAAATGGGTCAAATTGACATCATATCGAAAAATTGTATTAAGAAAATGTATTTAGAATGCAACAAGGATCCCATATACCGATTTTCAACCAAATCAGAAAAAAATAATAAAAAATACCATTTATTCATTTATTAAATTAAAAAAATCGCTAATTTCAAATGTACTAACCAATATTAAATTTAATAAGGATGAATAATGTGTTGTTAAGTTTTAATTACAAATATTAGTTCGTTTACATTTTAGTTACTGTTAAAAATATTAGATCAGCTCATGCGCTTCAATATACAGGGCATGAACACAACCAGCGACGACGCTAAACCGTATTTTTTAAATTTTCCTCTCACAAATTGTCAAACAAAACATCCGTTCCTAGTTCCCTAGACATGAAGTTCACAGTTCGCCGGTAACGAATAACTCGCTGTAAATAATTAAGCTTTTGTGTATAGTGAAACAAGAATGATAAGTATCAATTAAAACTAGGTCATAAATAAAATAAAGCTAACAAGTATCGTGTAAATATAGATTGAAGTGCAAGCAATTGTGTATTAATCAAAACCGAAGTATTTAGGAGTTGGGTCATATTTGGAGTTCGAACGAGTCCATCCTCTGAGTTTCCACCAGGTGCCTGTATAACAAAAGGGGGCTGTTAAAACTTAAGGTAATCATTCAGTTCATATTTATTTGTATTTTTTTGTATGATCTAACGGTCGAATACGCTGGTTTTTTGGAGCTTAATTTCTTATTATTTTATTGTGTAAATTTTAATACAAGCGCATTCATCCGTGTTGTAATCTAGATTTGGAGGAGTTTTCTTATTTGATTATACTGACGATTTTGTATAACAATTTTGTATGACGAATGCGTTACAAGGGGAACGTAATTTTTTGTTATAACCATTTTTATGTTGGCATATACATAATATTTACCGAAATTTTAGTAAAAGCCGCCGTTGAAACTAGCTAGTAGGACCGCCTATTAAGTAAACTACATGATTTAATTTGAATGGAGAGAATTTAACGTAACGAGTGCGTGGTTATCTAGGAGGTGATGATTTCATAATACATACCCTATGTTAACGAATTTGTGTTTTTTTTTTAAATATGAATCCAGCTGTGAACCCCATTTATTTATTATACAGCACAGTCTTTACGTGCAGTTTAAGTGTTTGTTTTTCTTTAATTGAGATCATTGAATTAACGTCAATGTTTTTTGTGTTTAATTTAAGTAAAGTAATTACGTTCTAAAGGTCCATAAGTGATTATTTAATTATAACGTAACATTTAGAGGTTGATGCGTTAATGCATTAGTTTTAATGAATTTGGGCATATTCTATAGCGGAATGATTCATTTCAAGTGTGTAAATTGAAGTAAAGTGATTTCTTTTCTTGGAAATATAATTTCATTGAAAATCAGATTTATTAAGTAAAGTAACGTAACAATAGAATTATTGTTCTTTGATCAGATCAGTGACTGATTTTGGAGGCACGCAATTATTTTAGCTAAACGTGCGATATTATTTGTGGCCTTTCAGGTATATCGAAGACCTGCTGGTCCCAGGACCACCGGTGATTACGTTCAGGTAAGCGAGTTATTGAGTATTTAAGTAAGCTGTGAACTGGCGTAATTAGGCATTCCAACTCAGATTTTGTCGTTTATTGGATTTTAGGATTTTGTGGATATTTGATCGTGTCGATATAGATTTGTTGTGATGTATTTTTCGTTTGAAATTGAATAATTAATTACGGTTTTTAGTAGTTATTTTGAGTATTTGAGCCAATGATTAGTTTGTCGAAATGTTTAATGAGTTTTGGTTTTATTATCAGAATGTGGCGGCTTTTACATGAAGCCTAAGGTCGTGTTGAAGTTTGGGTGAACTTTGCGTAAATATTCTTGGACTAGAACTTTAGTAGGGGTAAAGTTTTATTTAGAGTGAACATTATGGTTTCCTGTTAGGCCTTTATAATGTCTATTTCATGAGTTTCTCCCGTTATAAATTTTTCTAACAGGAGGCGCTTTTTAACATTTTTACATGATTTTGAGGTTTTTGAGTTGTGACTAGTGCCCTTTCGCAGCATTATAAGAACCCCGCCCACACAACTTAGCTATACCGTGTGCACAAATTGCCTTTACGGGCTTGATGCTCTAATGAATATTTGGCCTGTAACAACACACATACGTACGTACGCACACACACACGCTCTCGGCAGATGTGTCTGACACTTTGATAGTATGCAAGTGTTTATACATGTAAATTTACATCAGTTCTACATACATAAAGACAAAATTTACATCGATTGGGGCTTGAACCTTGATGGCGCAGTTGGTTAGCGCGGTACTCTACCAAAGTACAGGTTGTAGGTTCAAATCCTACTCGAGGAAAACTTTTTATTTATGTATTTCATAAAGTTAATAATAATTTTTAATTATTAAACATTCTTCTGATGAAATGTGGAAACACTTGGAGCTTGGTAAATGGTAACTGTGAATTAAAAAAATAGGTCACTGTATGAGCAAAATTGACACACACACACATACACACACACACACAACACACACACGCACACGCACACCCACTCGCACACGTACACGTACACGCACACGCACACACACGCGCACGCACACGCATACGCACACGCACATCAGTACGCGCACGCGCACGCATACGCACGCGCACACCCACGCGCACACGCACACGCACACGCACACGCACGCACACCACACCCACGCACGCAGGCACCCACACAGTCACACACTCACACACACACACACACACACACACACACAGGTCAAAGGTTATTGACCTGCAGTGGTATCATGTTACATTTCTTAGAAAACTAAAATTTTCAAGGTCACAGGAAACGAGAAGGGCGCTAGGTTATTGTATATGCTAATAAGTAGATCAGGGTCAGTAGTCTAAAATAAAAGTAGCTCAAGTGGGTATTTAACAAGTTGCGATAGGTACTCAAGGACACATATTTGTTATATAAACTGCAGCGAGCTGTGTGTTGAGATCAGTCAGTTAGCAAACATGGAATTAGCAGGCTTAAACCAAAGCACCTACTGCAAACCCTTTAAAATGTGTGTAAGCTCGAGATATCGAGAAAGTATAAGGTGACAAATGTAGATGTAATTAATACTAAGTACGGTGAACGTGTAGTGACGGGAACAGATGATTTTAAACGTGTATTACCTGAACGCTTTTAGGTGTATTTCAAACAAGAAAAAACACGAATTGAAGAATTTAAAGCGCTACTAAACGCGAAGGATGTGTTCCTAAGTAGTTTGGGTGCAGCCGGAAAAACAAACAAACATAACATTTTGTTTTTAACAGAGGTGCTACAACCCCACCATACGTAAATTATGCATTGATGCAGAGTACAACATTAATTGACACTGTATAGAAAAATATTGTATTATCTAATGTATAGCATTGGTTTTTTTTTGTGTTAGATATTTTAAATCTAGAAAATGGATAGTATGAATGGAAAAAGTGAAATTTAAAAGAAAGACGCTTTTAAATAGTAAATAAATAATTTTTTTTTATATTTAATGATGATGTGTAATTTTATATATGTAACTTTAAATAAAAAGAAATACAGCAGTGATAGTAGTGTGGCCTAAACAAAAAAATTACAGAAAAGTACAATGCAAAAAAATTTGATAATGCTATATATTGCGGGCTAATTTGTTATATATACAGGTACCGTCATAAATTTGGGTACATATGGCAAAAATTGTTATTATTGAAATTTCTGAAAAACTCTATTGGCGGTTCGTTTCTGCATGTCTGACAACCAAAAAATCCATTGTGACATTTGTCACGTGACCATAGACTTATCGGGAATTTTGAAAAATGTTAACTGTGATGCCGATAAATGGGTCAAATTGACATCATATCGAAAAATTGTATTAAGAAAATGTATTTAGAATGCAACAAGGATCCCATATACCGATTTTCAACCAAATCAGAAAAAAATAATAAAAAATACCATTTATTCATTTATTAAATTAAAAAAATCGCTAATTTCAAATGTACTAACCAATATTAAATTTAATAAGGATGAATAATGTGTTGTTAAGTTTTAATTACAAATATTAGTTCGTTTACATTTTAGTTACTGTTAAAAATATTAGATCAGCTCATGCGCTTCAATATACAGGGCATGAACACAACCAGCGACGACGCTAAACCGTATTTTTTAAATTTTCCTCTCACAAATTGTCTATTTTACAAATATTTAATTAATTTTGACCTAAAATTATGTAATTTATATTATTAAAACTATTTCCATGTAAAACAAGATTTTATGATGTTTCGTAATAAAAGCAGAGGGGAATAAATGGTATTTTATATTTTTATTCTGATTTGGTCGAAAATTGGTATATGGGGTCTTTGTTGCATTCTAAATACATTTTATTAATACAATGTTTCGATATCTTGTCAATTTCACCCATTTTTCGGCATCACAGTTAACATTTTTGAAAATTCCAGTCAAATCTACGGTAACGTGACAAATGCCACAATGGATTTTTTGGTTGTCAGACATGCAGAAGAGAACCGCCAATAGAGTTTTTCAGAAATTTTAGTAATAAAAATTTTTCCTATATGTGTCCAACTTTATGGCGGTCCCTGTATATACGCCAAAACTTACAATATTTGAGTAACAACTTAGTGTTTTATGATAAAAAACGGAGTAATTTTATTAAACTAATAGAAGTGCATCTACATATACCTATATGTTTGTTCAATGCGAAAATTTGTTTTTTTCAAATTTTAACTTTTGAGAAATTTGTACAATGTGAAATAAGATTATTAATTTTTTGTTGTTGCTTATAAAATTATGATGTAATTTACCAAAAGTGATACTTTGTTTTCTGTAATTCATCTTAATAAAACCCTCCCAGCACGGGTTTTCCTTTCATGTCTTACATCATGTACGTAGTGGGGTTAGTAATGCAAACTTTCACAATTTTAAATAGTTTACTAGACCAATTGAGTGTTTCCTTTGGCAAAAATACTTTTAAATTTACTGATTCGTACTACGTCACCCACAGAATAACGACTCCTATCGAATATTTTTATGTAACTGTAAGCCTCTAGCTTTGATTACCGACATCTTTGGGCTTCATCCTGGTTGTTCTATGCTTACGATTGTTATAATCCATCGTTATTGTATCAATTGTATCAATCCATTTGTATTTACCTTGTACGCTGAATGACTTATATAGAGCACCCTTAATGGGTCTGACAACGCGCTCCGCAATCGCAGCCTTCTTCGCCCTATAGGTGGAGTAATGGTTGACTCCATAGCGCTGAATTAGTTAAGCAAAATGCTCATTGTAGAATTCTTTCCTTGCATCTGTCTGCAAATTTTTAGGTTTTCGACCTTGGGTGAAGATTTTTTGCATAATCTTGGCAAGTTCTATGCCCGTTTTCGTTTTTAATCCTTTGGTCCACAAGTATTTTGAAAAATAGTCGATAACCACTAATATATAGTTATAGCCCTTATTTTGTTTGGCATACGCGTTACATTCCTTCAAATCCGCTTGCCACAGGTCATCAAAACCTTTAATTATTGTTCACCTTCGTTTAAAATCTTTTCTTGCAGGTTTGTGCAATTCGTTGACGAATTGTAATTTTAACATGACACTAACTTATCCACATTTTTTTTAAGTTGATGCAATTTTTGCTCCACACTAGATATACGTTAGAGTTTCCTTTAACAGCTTTCTGAACCGCCTGCAGACAAAAATCAAGATATCCCTTACTTATAGCATCACCATCTTCTTCCGGGTCCGCCAACTGTGTCAAACGATTACCAGCCAAATTGAACCTGGTCGATAAATAGTATTGCTTAGTGATGACATCTTGTGGATGTATGGGATTGGCAACATTGCTGAGTCTCTTATTATCGATATCAAATTGATTATTCTCGATCAGTTTAAACTGAGGGGTTAATTTCTTGAATTGATACTGGAACATGCGAACGTCCAAATTTGTCAAGGGGCATTTTAGTTGTGATATGTCGATGTCAATGTATTCTCATTCATACTGTTTGAAAAACGGCTGTTTGGTCTTTCAATGTATCCATCTTCGTACAGTTCTTCTAAAATTGATATTATATCATTTACGATACCGGTGTTTCCCGTTAATTTTTCCGCCCACAATACCTCTAGATTGTGAAGTAGTTCATGTATATCATTCCAATACTTATATTCAATCGATCTGTTTGTTAATTCCTTAAAAAACATAGCTCGACCTCCTTTAATTGTGGGTGATGATGATAGCAAGGGTTTGATAATTTTTTTATACTTTTTGCTGCGGTTTCCCCGAATTTCTCTGGCTTCATCATAATCTGGCCTTACAAGATTCATAGCTTCTAAAATACTTCCATAATCTCTTCTATCGTTTGAATTTACTAGATTTAAATCGGGTTCACTCATAATAAGCAGATCACATAAACCCCTAGTCCCTTTATACGTTACACCTTTAATAAATTATATCATCTCTTTTAATTATGACGGAAGTATTACCAATTGTCCATTTGTCAATGGACTCCTTTTTAGATGGATCTATTTTATTTACTGTTTCAGTTAGAGGTTCTATTAGAGACTTATAGGTATGTTCAAATGTTCGTTAATTATTGTTCTGTGCAGTTTTAAGACTATTATAATTTCTGCCGTATTCTTTTAAGAGCTTGAATAATTTTTTTCTTTAACATCATCTCCTTGTTATCCATTGTAGCAAAACAGGTACCGGTTTACTTCAAACAGACAGCTGTTTACACTAAATAGGTAGCTGTTAATATCTAAGCGGATCAGTAACTACTACTAAACTACAGAAAGCAGTTTCAGATATTATACATTAATCAAACCTTAAAACAGGTCAAAACGGGTACCTGTTTTCCAGAAACAGCTCAAAAACAGGTTAAAACAGCTCAAAAACAGGTATCTGTTTTCCGGAAACAGTTCAAAACAGCTCAAAACCGGTACCTGTTTCTCAAAAACAGGTATCCGTTTCCCACGAAAAGGCTCAACCGAACGGAGCAGTTTAAGGTATTAGATATTCATCAAATCTTTTCCTATAGCGACCAATATTAACCTCAGCATCCTTGTTTATAACATCACACCGAACTGATCTACCCAACACTTTGAACACATGCCTCGAAACAATTTCATGCTTGTGGTGGGACTTATATGATCCTCATACACATGTTTTAGGTTTAATTCATATTGCTCAAATAATATAATTAGATTTGCATTGTCACGAATTAATTGCTTTGGAATTTTACTGTAAGTTTGACTCAAATACAAACAATCAATATCGTTATGCCTACCCATAGAAAAATACGCCTTTATGTTATTTTGCTTTTCACAAGCGAAATCATCGAAGATAAAAATAGAGTTTCACTTTGCACAATTAGGCTCAATCCCATCCTGATTATCACTGAAGGTAAAGTAGCCTATGTCCTTCATTGGAAGTAAGATTTTCTGTAAAAGTTTGTACTTGTTTTGATTCAATGACTTAGAATATACGTATACATGCTTAAATTTCAAACCATTTTTCTCGGTAAGCAGACTGATCATTACGTTTGTTTTACCGCAATTGGATGGACCGCATATAATGCTGCGTATACTATTAGGAAGTAAATCACCATGTTTTGAAGTAATAGACTATTCGTCATGATTAAAGTCATGATTTTGAATTGGAAGTTTTTGTTTTGAGCAACTACTTCCATCTTTGCTGGTGGATATCAAATAAAACTAAACGAATAATTACATCTCTATTTATGTACTAAACTATATTAAAATAAATATAACTTTTTCACTTCTCCAGTGAGCGGGCTGTACTACACAATAACGTCATGGAGAATTAGACCATAGACAACGATTTCATTATCGAAAGGTGTTAGAGATTCCATTTCCAATTTGATGTCCACTGTAGAGCTTTTTAAGGATTCATTTTGTTTAGAACAGTCCATTACAAATACTGGACATGATTTGAATTCGGTGTAGTCGAATAATGCGTCTTTATCATCTTCACGACGCATATTCACGATAATTTGACGATAATCCTCCATTATTCCAAATATGTAATATAATGGCATGCATATTGTAAAAGATTTAGTTCCATTTTACGCATCAAATTCTACTTGTAATGGTTCTTCGTTCTTTGGTGACCACCTCTAATGGTTTAGTGCTTTGCTCTTGTTTGCCGTATAAGAAATATATCCCTTAAGTGCGGATGTTATGCCTGGATTTCTGCAAACATCCACTCTTTGACCGCCTAACTCATAAGGAATTTCTTCAAAAAGAAAGTTGGGAAAATTGTTGGTTAAATTACATGCTTTTCCTTCATCTCCTTTTTTGAGCACAAGTTTATCTTCTATGTACAGAAAACTATCGTACGTAGCCGTAGTTAGATCTTGACTTTGAATTAAGATGTGTATTTCTTCCGAAGGCCCATATTTGAAAGATCCATAGGGAAAGTGTACATTTTGACACACGTTTAATGATTCGTCCATTGTGGCTGAGAACTTTTAAACCAATTGACGTTAAAAAGTTTTTCTCTGCAGATGTTAACCAGAATGCAGGTTGATGGCTAATTAATGACCTACTGTAGGGATGATGCCTTTTAAGTGAATTTTTGAATGACAGAATTGCTCCTTGTTTAATTCTCAGACCCATGTTCTTTTAGTTCTAAGTGTACTGTGAATGGTTCACTTTCACCAAAGTTTTATTTTAGAACGATAACCTGGTGGAACTGGAACATCAATCTTATATCATACTTTAGCAGGTTTCCCGTTTCGATAAGATCCTTTTACAATGTTGCACTCTACGTGTAAATTGGTGTGTTTAAGTATTTGGATGTCTAACGCCGATGTATGTAAAATATTTGGTTCTAATATTTTAGACTCAAACCTTAGCATGCGAGAATGCTATTCTCTTTAGTAAAATAGATCTCAAATGAACTGCGTCTCACATTTAAGTGTATTGTTGTCTGCTCGGACCCTAAACTTTTCTGTAGGTATCTTAGATTTTAGATAATAGTTAATTTCATCTAACTCATATGCACCGTGTGGAATATTAATCACTTGCAAATGAGATCGATTTGTTTTAAAATAAAATCTATCGTTGCCTAAGTAAATGTTTCTTATGCTGTTGCAACCATAAAATCCAACTAATCCAATAACATATTTCTTCCTCAAATCTAGCTCTTTCGGTGGATAGAAGTTGTAGCTAGCTATATTACCGACACCTTCTAAACTGAATATTATTGACATAACTGAGAAAATTTGATTTTGTATCGATTATTTATATAAAAATTGCAGGCATAGGTGTCCGTAAATAATTGCATTAAATACTTGATCTTGGCTGTAATTATAATAAATTTTACATCCCCGAAAGTAGTTAATCACTTCCATTGGTGGTAAAAGATTACCGGAACTATCGTAATACCATACCTTTTTACTACGCTTTTGTAGCAAACCCAATATGTACCTGGCCGGCTTTGGCTATCTAAGTTAATAATTTCGGATTCATCTTTCCGTGATAATTTAAGCATGCTATCTCATAAAATTCAAGAAATTCCAATCTATAGCATATTATATCCTTTAAATTAAATAGTTCTATACTATGGCGTTGAATGTGCAGGAACGACTGTTGTAGTTTTCTATCATAACAGTTTTCTCGAGATTCTGCCATATCCTTTAATCAATTCCCAATTATAATAAATACCAATATTGCTAGATAAAGATTCGTAATGTAGATCATAGATTATATCTTCTTCTTTGTCTACATTTGACCAATCAATTTTGTTTTCAACTTCTTGGTATCGGAAAAATTGTAATTCTACATATGAATGCCATCTTAGATGCTCATTCCATTCCTTCATATCCAACACTACATTATTGCCTTGATCACAGTTGCCACACCCCATGCGCACTACTGGTGCAAGATTGAGGTGTGTATTGTATCCAATTTCCATATGTTTTGCATGATGAGTATCGTTCGATGGTTTATAATAAGCACAATCGATTAAGTACTCATTGGTCGATTGTTTATACACTTCATCAGTATGTTGAGACCGAGTCAGTGTTAGGAGAAGAATAACCTTCATCTTGTTTCTCTTCATTTTTACTACTACTACTACTACTACCATCACTATTTTGATGGCACCAACAACAAAATGTTAAATTATTATTGATATTGTTATCACAATGATGTAAGGTATCCATATATAATGGTGAACTTCAGAGTTTGGATCGTTCGAGAAATGATTTTATTGCTGTTTGCATGGCTGTACTTGCTCACAGTTTCACTAAGACTAAACACACGCTGCAGTTTATAGACGAAAAATGTGTCCTCTAGTACCTATCGCAACTTGTTAAATAGCCCATCATGAGCTATTCCATTTTTAGCTTTCCTATAAGAATATAATGATTACTTTTGCAATTTCTATTTTTAGCTTTCCAATTTTAAGCTTGACAATACCATAAGAACATCATGATTACTTTTGCAATTTCTATATTAAACTTTCCAATTTTTACCTTGACAACACCACTAGAATATAATGATTACTTGTGCAATTTCTATTTTTGGACTTCCAACTTTTGACCTGGACAACACCATAAGAATACCATGATTATTCTTACAATTTCTATTTTTAGCTTTCCAACTTGACCTTGAGAGGACGAGTGACCTTGAAACGAGGGGCGCGTACCTGCACGACGATAAAGCTTACTTGATCTTGTAATGTAAATCCTATACAAAGTGGATTAGAACACCCCCTATATGACTACTACACGCACGCACCACGCACGCACACACACACACACACACACACACACACACACACACACACACACACACAAACACAGGCAGATGAAATGTGGAAACACTTGGAGCTTGGTAAATGATAACTGTAAATTAATAAAATAGGTCACTTTATCAGCAAAATTGACACACACACTTTGTTAACAGGATGTTGTAATGTCTGCTGCCTACGTACCTGTGTGTCTCCGTGTCTGCGTTTGTGCGTGTGCGCGTATGTGTGGTGTGTCGTGTGTGCGTGTGTCGTGTGTGCGTGTGCGTGTGTGCGTGTGTGCGTTTGTGCGTGTGTCGTGTGTACGTGTGTCGTGTGACGTGTGCGTGTCGTGTGTCGTGTGTGCGTGTGTGCGTGTGTCGTGTGTGTGTGTGCGTGTGTGTGCGTTGTGCGTGTGTGCGTTTGTGCGTGTGTGTGAGTGTGTGTGCGTGTGTGCGTGTGTGCGTGTGTGCGTGTGTGCGTGTGCGAGTGTGTGCGTGTGCGTGTGTGCTGTGTGCGTGTGTGCTGTGTCGTCTGTGCGTGTGTGCGTGTGTGCGTGTGTGCGTATGCGTGTGCGTGTGTGCGTGTGTGCGTGTGTGCGTGTGTGCGTTTGTGTATGTGCGTGTCTGCGTGTGTGCGTATGTGCGTGTGTGCGTGTGTGCGTGTCTGCGTGTGTCGTGTGTGCGTGTGTGCGTGTGTGCGTGTGTGCGTGTGTGCGTGTGTGCGTGTGTGCGTATGTGCGTGTGACGTATCTACGCGTGTGCGTATGTGCGTGAGCGCATGTGCGCATTTACGCTTGTGTGCGCTTGATCGTATTAACTTGCGTGTGTGCTTGTGAGTGTGTATGTTGTGCGGGTGTTGTGACTGTGTATGTGTGTGTGTGTGCTTGTGAGGGTGTGTATCTATTGTGTCTTTGTGTGCGTGTGCGCCTGTGTATGTGTATGTGCGTGTGTGCACGTGTACCCGTGTGCGTGTGCGTATATTGTGAGTACGTGTGTGTGCGTGTGTGTGCGTGCGTGCGTGCTTGCTTGATTGGGTGCGCGCGAGCGTGCGTGCGTGCGTGAGTGCGTGCGTGCGTGTGTGTGTCTACATGTCTGTATGTCTGAGTGTCTGCGTGTCTGCATATGTGCGTGTCTGTGTGTGTGTGTATGCGTGTGCGCGCGTGTGTGCGTACATGCGTGCGTGAGAGCATGCGTGTGTGTATAGAATTTATCATTACTACGCTGGACATTTTGTTTTTTAAATCACGCGACACTTCGCGAAGTGTAGTTTTTTCTTTCATTCCGCTGTTAAAATGAAAACGTTTTATTAATTGGCAATTTACTTATAGCGTTCCGAAGAATTGCAAACCTATGATTTATTAGAACATTCGGTAATTGTCGTGTTGATATTATTGTACAGAACTACATATAAATCTATTACAGTATCATAAATAAAATTGTTAGATTATGTGTCCATAGCTTTTTGAAATTCAATAATTTAGTTTAAGTCAGTGCCGATATAATTACACAAAATTCAAACCTTTAGCATACAATATAATAACTTTCCATTTAATAACATATATATTTTCATGGGAAATAACCAGTTTTGTACTTGAATCATGGCCTTACATCAAAAGAAACAAGAAAATTCGCATATTGGTACGCTTTAGAAAATGAAAAGCAAACTTGCCAGAACTGGACAAGGAATGATATGGCTTCATATAACTAGTTTCGACGCTTTATGTCCCGAAACCAGCAATTATCACTCCGAACACCAGACCAACAAGACTTTTACGTGGGACAGCTTTTAACAGGCGCACAGTGGGAGAATTTTGTGATTTATTTGCAGAAGTATTACGTCAATACCAGTTCGAGCCAGATTCCAACTACAATTGACCTGAAATTGGAGTCCAGACCGTCCACAAACCTGGCAAAATAATTTCACAAGAAGCCAGTTCCGGTGAACGAGGTACAACAGTCACAGTCCTGTGTACCATAAATGCAAAGGGATACTCAATTCCTCCGTTGTTTGTATACCCACGTCTTCGTGAACAAAATTATATGACAACTGGAGCACCACCAGGATCCAAAGCTATGACAAACCCAAGTGGCTAGATGACAGCAGACAAGTTTGAAGTATATCTGTTGCATTTCATAAAATTTGTAAAATGTTCACCTGACAAGAAAGTTCTACTGATATTAGACAGTCATTGTAGTGATATATCACGCAAAGGATGGATAGATATCTGCAAGCAAAATGGTATCGTTTTATTGACGATACCCCCACATACTAGTCATAAATTACAGCCGTTGGATGTAACTGTCTTACGAGCCTTTCAAAACAGATTACAATGAAGCTTACGATGGCTTCATGGTGTAATCAACGGGATTTTACCCTAATTAACATAATAAAAGAGTTTTCAAAAACAGGTATTTACATCTTCGATTCGCACCTCTTTATAGATCATGACTTTCTTACTGCAAAGATTACGTATAGACCTAATCCATTACAGCATTACAGAATAAACACCCGAGGCAACAGCATCTCCTTTTGGCGATGAACACCGTACACTGGAACTCATTCCTGAGACCCGAAGGAATAATAGCACTGGGACTTCCCCGCCTTTATAAAACCCCCTAAGAAATAAGAAAACTTCCCCAGACCAACCAAGAAAACGACAAAAAATAGGAAACAAACCTGCAAAAACAAAAATCCTGACAGATACTCCTAATATGGAAGAAATAAACAATGAGCATCAAAAAAGACAAGAACAGAAGAACACTGCTGCCATGAAAAACATCGAAAAAACTTTACTACAGACGAAATATCAACTAGGACTATCAACATGAAAAAGATTGAGAAGCAGAAGAAAGAAAATGCTATAGAGGACGAGTCTCAATCAGATAATCGCGCATTAGACTCATCATCGTCTAGGGAAACTGACATAGAAGAGCAAATTGAGAATGAGAGAGAAGCAGATTTTGTTACAGGGATGGTAAATGTAAATAATTATGTGCTAGAACGATTTGCGACTAAGAAAACCGAGAAAAGGAAAAGGAAAAGGCCACGTATTTCATTCCGTCCCCAAGGGTGAGGGCGGGCTGCTCGAGCTTTCCGAGCTCCTTCAGCCACAATCATAGATTCCCAGCATACATACATACATTACGTATATATCCATGGTGGGATTAAGGATGGGTGTGGTCAGGATAGGATCGGAAGGAACGGAGTTAGGGTTCTGAGAGGGGAATTACTACCCCAGCTTTCGCCTAAGCAGCCGCACATGGTGTGCATGTACGCAGTGACCATGGCGCTACATGTGCATGAGGAAAACCCCCTGAAAAAAATCCATACAAGGTAGACGGTAACGGGAATCGAACCCATTACCTCCCGAATGCTAAGCAGATCGCGTCACCACTACGCTACCAGCTCGGTACCGAAAGACACTACGTGGCAAAGATTTTAGGGAAAGTGGAGGGTGGAGAGTATTTGATAAATTTTATGCAATGAAAGAAACCCGGCTACCATTTTGTTTTTTCTGACATGGAAGATCAGTATATGGTATCTCACGTTTTGTGGGTGAAACTACTAGGCCCAAAAGAAGACGGATGTTTCTTATTAATTTTGATAAATATAATATCGTTAATTACACATGTTTACGTTCTTAATGCTAATATACGCTCATTAAATGCTAATAAATGTTTTAAAAGGCCAAATCTATCTTACTATGGAAGGACTGATACAAGAAGCAAGTATAAGGCAAAAATAAATTATTTGACATTATATCCTGCATCGATAGATTTTAACTAGCTCCACTTAATTGTCGCTTAGTACTACTTAAGGCACCAGCTAGGGAATTTATAGAATTGACATTTACTTATATTTTTCACTTCATTTGTTAGGTGTATCAAACCTCCCCAGTCTCCCCTAAAACATTTATAGCCGCTACATTGTTTATAATTAGTAACGCTCTTTTAACGTTCAGTAGAAACGGTGTGGTATTTTTTTTGTTTCTGAATTAGCGATTTATTTTAACGTTAGTTTCATTCAGGTTCCAAAATTGTTTTTAATAATTATTCCGTAAAGATAATTTATTTAGACCGAATTATCTTTTGGAATTTAATTTTTACCGAAGCCCGTGAATGTAAAGAAAAGTTTGTTCTCGCCATCAAGGCAGTATAATTGTATAACCCTTTTGATTTACAAAATTCCACTATTAATTTATCTACTGATCTAAAGTGATTTTTAGTGCTAGCAACTTTTGGATTGTCAATTACTAGATAGCTCCATTATAATTTAAGCCTGAATAAACGTTAAACTGGGTGATTCCGTTTTCCCACTAATTAGTTTTTTGGGATTAAATCGGTTAGCCTAATGTGAGTTCTTTCTATTTGTCATTTTTTTGTTATTAGCGCAAATTATCTTTTTTTACAGCCACATTTATGCGTTTATAGCCTATTAATACGGTTTTTGTTCGTTATTTTTTTCATGAATTTGATTTTATTTTTCTGCCGCCGTAGAAATTCTTTTTTTATTTTGATGTGATTATTCTTAATCGCTGGAATGGTTATTTTGTTTTAACCACCATAAACGTTTGCTTTACAGCGACAACAGGTGTTTTCGAATGATGACTAAGAATTTTGCTGTTTCTTTTTTGTTTGGATAACCATTTTGTGGTCTTACTTACAATTTAGATAACCCACAGCTGTCTGACTAATTTCTTTATTATTATCCGGCTAGTAAAACATTTGCTTTCGACTCCCGTATCAGTATTTGCTTTACCTAACTTACAATTTTTTTAACTCATACTACTGGGACCGCTCACTCCAACCCAACCGAAACTAAGGTCTAAGGACTTACCGTCACCACCATAAATCTCAAAGACAACGGATAAACCGACCTCTACGCTGAAGCTACTCGGTCCGCTTTTACTTTTACACTTACCGCAAAGAGGAATCTCGTCCTCTAGGGTACCACCCACCTAGATTGGCGTCGGAGAGATTCGATTTTACCGTGACCGTCGCCCCGCAGTTTGCCGCTCCGTCTATGGTAAATAGTTCCTTAAAGAATTAACCGTCCACCAAACGTAAAAGCATTATAACGGGACACTATTTGAGAATATAGTTCACCTAGAACCAGAATAAATCACGGAAGTTCTTATAGTAATGGTAAAATGTATAATCTGAATAATTTTCTTAGGAAAACAGTTCAAGTGAATTACAATACTTATCTTTTGGGTATTGAATCGTGTATCTCTTATTTATCTTTTATCTAAATATAAACGTTTCGATAGCAACTACAGTTATTGTCCAAAGTAAATAGCAATAGTTTTAAGAATTAATTGAGATATCAAGATAAATTCATCAAATATGAAATCGGAAACATAAGCCTTCCATTAACGTTGTTTAACGTATTAACGTATAAAACCAACTGTGTAGTCTAATTCTATTTTAGTAAAGAATAGCTAGATCTTTAACAAATAAAACATCATCAAAATGCCTTAAAGATGATAAATCAGAACACACTGTAACGAACAAAGGCTAACAATGAATAATGTCATAATTAAAGAACAAATTTAATAATATCTAACCAAGTTCCGATGTAAGTGTAAAGTTGTGAAACCTTTAAAATTGATAAAAGCATTCGCTTAAAGATGATAAATCAGAACACTGTAACGGACGAAGGCTAACAATGAATAATGCCATAATTAAAGAACAAATTTAATAATATTTAATCAAGTTAGGATGTAAGTGTAAAGTTGTGAAAACTTTGAAATGGATGAAAGCATTCACTAGTAAAAACTTGATAAACCAGTAAAACATCACGAACACGATTTTATTCCCGAAAAATAAGTATTTTAATAGTATCCATCCTCTTTAGTGTTATTGAGCACCTTAGCGCGTTAGGCTAAACTTAACCTGTTCAGGAGTAAATTGATTTTTAAGGATACGATGGTAAATGAATTGATTGCAATTTATTCTTGCAATATAAAAAACGCTGAAATCTTGTAATATTGGAATGATACATTATTACTGTGTATGATTTTTAAAAATCGCCCATCTAAAAAGTTAGGCACATTTTAAAAATATTTTCCCAAATACAGGGTGGCCCATAAGGCCATGACAACATATACTTATATATTTTTTTAATGGAATACCCTATGTATTATTCCAGATTTGAATTCACCTCGCTTCGTAGATTACCCCAACAAAATTTCAGCATCGTATACCGAGCGCACATTTTAAAAATATTTTCACAAATACAGGTTGGCCCATAACTCTATGACAACACAAAATTATATATTTATTAATGGAACAGCCTACATATCATTCCAGATTTCAATTCTCCTCGCTTCATACACTACCACAACAAAATTTCAGCATCTTATACCGAGTCCTTTCAAAGATATGACAATTTCTTTGTCTGAATGGACATGTGTTGATCACTGCAAAACGAGAATCGTGGATTTTCTCGAAATTTTCAAATGGAATACTTTATAATTTTCATCAGCATGGGATAGCTCATTTGCTACTTTATCAATTTTATTATACAGGGTTGCTCATTAGTGCGTCAAAGTGCGATATCTCAGTCAATATAAATTTTAGAAGGAAATGTTGCGTATAAAAGCTTTTGGCCATTGAGGGGTGCGTATTTTAACATTATTTTCAAATGTACAGGGGGCGTCATAAAAGTGTGGTAGTACCAACTAATTGTTTTGCCATTTTTGGATTTATCGTCAAATTTTAAGGTTAGTTTATGTAAAGAGTCTTATATCAAACACTTACCACTTTCGAGTTATTTGGGAAAATTCGAAAATTTTGATAGCTGCAAGGTCTCACGGAAATCAGTGTTGTGCCCTAACTGCTGTGAATTTCGGAATCCGTCTTATGAGACTGTAAGAGGACCTAATAAGCTACGTTTTGACTTAAAAAAAAAGTTTTCTAAAACCCCCGAAATAAATCTCGAAAGTTGCATGACTTCAATCTTCAATAACTTGGTTATTTCAAGTGGAATGCCCCAATTTTCTCGATGGTGTCGTGTTTAGAATCCAAAAATCTGCAACTTTTGTTAACATTACCCTAAACCCAGCTGTTTTTAAGATTTCGAAAATATCTCCTTTTTAGCTTCTAAATATTTCAACGTTCGCACCGATGACGTCACCATACGCAGATGTTACGCGTTGACCGGTGACGTTCAATGTTATTTTGACGTTTTTCATCAGTATCAATGACTGTATTATTATTTTTATATTATTTATAACAAATTATTATTATTTATTTTCACAACAGTATTTGTATTTACAATAAATTCTCCAAGTGTCCTCCGTTTCGATCATAACACATTTGCAGTCTTTCCAGAAAAGGCTTATTTACTTCTCTTAACATTTCAATACTGTGAAGATTAGTTTTTTTTTCGTTTTACTTCACTAATCATAAACAATAATAAGTCCGTAAAATAATTAATTAGGAACCGTTGAATATTATAAGAAGAAAATTTAAAGATAGCCATTAATTGTAAATAGAAATTTTTCTTTCTTTCAAAATTAAAACTTGTCAAACAACCGTTAATAATAAATAAACAAATAATAATTAACACCGTCCTCATAAATTAATTAACTTAGTAAAAATTGGATTGTTAAATAATAGTTTTGATATAAATGAGTAAAGTTAAACCTCAAATACTTTCTATAAATTTCAACTACAATGAAAGGAATGTAATCTTTTACCATTGTGTAAAATTTTATGTATTTTAAATAATGCGAACACCGACAGATGTGTCAAACAGTAATCAGCTTCATTTCATGATTTTGAATTGATAGAAGTGTTACTAATTATTAATTAATCCGTTAGATAGAATAAGTATTTTTATTAATCGAAATTGGCCGAATTTTATATCAATCGCTTTATGATTTTACAAATAATAGTTTTAGTCCGTTAAAATAAATATTAGATCATTGATTGATTTAATATTAATTAAAACAATTTGTTGCGCTGTCGCCTCATCGTTGAAATTATGGAATTTCCATCCGTTCCCCACTTTTAAACGTCGTAGTCTATATAGGTTAGTGCTTTCACAAAAATCTTCATCTTTTCCTACATTGTTATTGCAGACATAGAGAAAAATTATATTATTTTCAATCGATGAGGTAAAGAGTAGTTTAATAATCGGTTATTCAAATTAAACTTAATAAAGGCTAACCTGTAATTAGTCAAATTTAAATAAATTCGCAGAGTTAATATTTATTAGGAATCATTCATTTTCATCCATCATTGGTGAAGGAATTTTGTTTGTCAAGGGGACCTGTGACCTTTGTCTACCGTATCCGCCTTCCCACCGTATTAATTAAGTTTTAGGTTAATCTTTCGACCGTGAGGATTCAACCCTGAATTTATCCTCCACTGGGTAACCCGAGGTAGCCGTTTGGAAACCGCCCAAGTTCAGGAGTGGACCCAAAGACCGCCTGAACAGTAGATAATCTTTGGGTGGCGCCCGAATCCGTTTAATCCGCTGCAACCCCTGTGACGAAGAACCCGTTATCCGTTTACCGCCCAGGAGTTGACTTTGAAATAATATAAACTACCGTAACTTATAAGTACAACTAATAAATATATTTCCAAACGAGTCTTAATTTTGTGCTGGATTTCGTTGAGGGCAAGCTTCACTTGTCACCACCGAAAACCCGTTACAATACTTATGGTACTTCTAAACGCATGAATTATGCCTTGTCTCATATCTTCTGCAGTAGTTGGAGCAGTTTGGTATACGGGTCCGCCGCGGCCTATCCATCTACCTTCAAATTCTTGATTTAAGTACTGTCTGACATCTGCATCAAAGTTGGGGCAAAAAATGCAAATATTCCACACCATTAAAATGTACGTTAAAGAAATGTGGTCCAATTATAAAATCGCCAATAATACCAACCCAAACATTTACGGTCCACTGCCGCTGCGTGTTAACTGATCTTACTATTTTTGGGTTTTCCGTTGCGTAATAATGAAGATTATGACGGTTAGGTGTTGTCCTTTCCATTTCCAACCCCCACTGCCAAATTTTCCTTCCAATTTCCAAGACAGGCCCCAATAGTTCTTGATGGAAAGATATGCGGTAATCATGAAACCTGTTCCTCTTTAAAATTTTGCTAACGGTAGATCGGGGAACATTGGTTTCGTTGGTTATTGTTGTCGAACTGGTAGAAGAATCCGAAATTACAGACAGCAAAACATTCAACTGATCTTGTAGCTTGTCCTCTTAGTTCTTTCACATTTTTCATAACTTACGTTGCCTGTTCTATTAAATCTCTCCTTAAGTTTTTCTAAACTTCTAACCGAGGATTGCCTTCTCTCAGGATATTTTTGCGCATACATCCTCTGAGTTAGTAAAAAATTTTGATCAGCAGATCCCATAACAAAGATCATGTCCACCAGTTCCGTCCTTTCGAAATTTATACAAACATTAATGTGATATAAGAATGAAATATGCAAAATATCTGAGTAACTACTCACCAAATGGAAAAAGAGCCTTAAAAAATTATGTAAAACAAATTAAAAAAATATTGGAAAATACTAAAGAAATAACGAATGCACAATATAAAACTAATTGTAACCCATAAATACCTACGACATTTATAATATTTTGGAAAGAAAACACAGTCATCAATAGGAATAAATAAAGCATTTGCTTTTGTTTCCATGACAACGGGTAACATTTGCGTATGGTGACGTCACCGGTGCGAATGTTGGAATATTTAGAAGCTGAAAAGGAGAAATTTTCGAAATCTTAAAAACGGCTGGGTTTAGGGACAGGGTAATGTTAACAACAGTTGTAGATTTTTGGATTCTAAACACGATGCCGCCGAGAAAATCGGGACATTCCATTTGAAATAACCAAGTTATTGAAGATTGAAGTCATGCAACCTCGGAGATTTATTTTGGAGGTTCTGGAAAACTTTTTTTTTAAGTAAACGTCAAAACGTAGCTTATTAGGTCCTCTTAGAGCCTCATAAAACGAATTCCGAAATTCGCAGAATAACTCTAAAATGGTAAGTTTTAAGACTCTTTACATAAATTAACCTTAAAATTTGACGATAAATCCAAAAATGCCAAAAAAATTAGGTGATATCATTTAAAAAACATAACTTTGTACTATCACTTTTATGACGCACCCTGTACATTTAAAAATAATTTTAAAATACGCTTTATGTCTAACGTATTTTGACGCAGTAGAAGAGCGTATTAAAAAAAGATACTAGTCCGATTATAAAAAATATCATTTATGTTGTAAATGGTATTATTAATGTTAGAAATCTATGTCTAACAGCTTTTGATGAATATCTCCGAAAATTTGAAACATATTATTGTAATTACAAATATAAAAGATGTTGCGTACGTTATTCCGCACCCAATAGGAATAAAATATATAGGTGTTCCCTGTAAAACATATAACTTTTACGCTTAGTTTTTATTAATAACGGGTAGTTTCGAATAAAGCATTTAATTAAAAAACGAGTGGGTTTGGGTATAGGCAATGCTTATTAAAATTGATAGAGTAGCAAATAAGCTATCCCATACCGATGAAAAATATTGTGATCCATTTGAAAATTTCGAGAGAATCTACGACTTCCGATATTTCGTGTAGCTATCTGTATAAAAATAAAATAGACCATATACATAAAATATGCTACTACAAATAATAATTAATTTCGTTTGTTCTTGAGTGTTCAGAGTGATCAAGACACGTCCATTCAGACAAAGCAATTGTCATATCTTTGAAAGGAGTCGGTATAGGATGCTGAAATTTTGTTGAGGTAATGTATGAAGCGAGGAGAATTCAAATCTGGAATAATATACAGGCCGTTCCATTAATAAATAGATAAGTTTGTGTTGTCATGGACTTATGGGCCAACCTGTATTTGTGAAAATATTTGTAAAATATTTATATATCTATATCGCCTTATTGCTAATATTTTTCTACTACATTTAGATATAGTAGATGGCAGGAGCTAAGATGCAGGACGCTGTATATATATATATATATATATATATATATATATATATATATATATATATATATATATATATATATATATATATATATTCTTGAGCTGATCCTATAGTATCTGCTAAACCAAACTTACTATAATTTTGAAAATTTGGTGACAGGTGATGTTAGGGCTAACTCATCTAAAATATTTTCACGTTCGTGCCACTTCCGGTTATACCCTAACATCATTACCCTGTCACCAAATTTTCAAAACTATAGTAAGTTTGGTTTAGCAGATACTCATAGGATCAGCTCCCAAAGGCGACCCTGTATATATGTTTAAATGTCCTTCTTTTGGTAAATTAGGACGTAGTCGATTAGTTCTAGACATTATTAATTTATAAAACTCCTTGATTTGGTAAAGTTTTTGAGAAAACTTATTCTCATCATTAAAACAGCTATAAAAAGAATTAAACAACTATGAAACACTTAATGTTATGAAAAGTAGGCAAACAATAAAATAAGAATAATAGTATTAAAGGCAATTTCAAACCTTAAAATTAAAATTGACAATACAATGCCAAAAAGTAATGTGATTTAAGACAATTAAAAATGTAAGGATATTATAACATTAACTGATATACAAGCAATTTAACATTAAACCAAAAAAGGTAACAATCAATTTGGTTTGCTATCAAACGAAAGAACATATCTATAGCTTAAGTTGGTCAATATTTGATTTCTTGTTTAAACTGTTATTAGAGTAAACCATTTCTAAAACGCAATTCTTAGATTTATTTGAGAATTTTAACATTATTATAGTGTATGCTAGTGTTTTTCAACCTTTTCATGGCGCGGCCCTCTTAGCACGTCAAAATATTTTGCGGCCCCCTACCCTCTGCTGTTCCTAACCTGTATAGTGTATTAAGTATTTTATTATATTACAAACATCAAATCCGCAGCGAACATGTGAGTCGAATGAATGAGTGAGACACAAGCATTGCGACGGTGTGCGGAAGTACAGAGCGGCACTCACGAATAACGCGACCGATCGGCGACGGTGCCAGTCTGCATTTGTTTGACTATCGTAAGCCATTGTATTAATGTTGAACTCACGTATTTGAATTTATTGAAGTGAATAGAAATATCTTTTTGATTTTTTTTCCTGAGGCTTCGGAACATTCTGTGACCCCTTGCAGAGCCTTTGCTATCCACACTTTAGAAAACACTGATCTGTGCAATAATATTCAAATATAACATGTGCAGCTAAGACACAAAACTGAATTGTTCTTTTAGCGTCACTTTTTTGAGATATTATTTTACTTTATAAATTACTAGAAGTTTGCCCGATACAACGTTTATCACAACTGGTGCAACATTATGTATTCCGTCCGCTTTTTAGGTATATACCCTACGACGAAGAAAATGTATTACTTTTCACGCTAGCATGGTAGGACTTTTTATGAATTTTTCGTTTTTATTACGTTTGAGCTTAGAAATTGTTACGATAAATTAAGTTGAGTAATTTGACCACAGCCAATAATCTTAATTATTAGTAATGTAAACGCAATAACTATTTTTCTTTTGAATTTTAAATAATTTTATACACCCTAATTCACTTTGAAAGTGTTAAATGTTTGGATAAATGCCCTTTACATCAAAAGTAGAATTACCAGAGAAGTAATGGTACCGATGATGTGGGTCCTATAATAAACATAGATTAATTGACGACGTTTCGGCAAAATCATGTTTGTTATCTTCAGGTCACTAAATGTCTCGTTCTACTTCTTGTTATTCAAACTAAACAGACGATGATACATTATGTTGGGTATTTATACGGTTGATGGTATTCACTTTCTCCAATTTCTCTTCTCTGCTTTCTTTTTCATAGTTCTCTGATTTTATTACTATTTTACCAAAACGTCGTCAATAAAAGGAAGATTGTTATGTGAACCACATTATCCGCACCACAGAGGACAATGCACTCGGAAAAAATGGAAATTCACACAACCCTCAAGGAAACAACTAAAACAATAAACAAATAATAAATTATTTGTTTAAAAGTTAAAAACTACACTATTTCATAGAATTGACTATCATTTAATTCCCGTTGGAATCTTCTTCAGGGTTAATTTTTGTATTAAATATATCTGACAATGGCACATCAGGAATTTTTCTTATTAGGGTGTCCGCGGAGTGTGACAACGGAGGAGATATCTCCTTACACAATAGGGATAGAAAAACAGTTTAAACACAAACGTTTTTCCGTAATCAAATCCACATTTAAAGAAAATATTTTCGTTTATACAGGGTGTCTCATATGAACTGGAGAGCATGCAACTTCATTTTTTTTAAATAGGACTCCCTGTATTTTATTACATTTTCTGATTTTTCTATAAATTCTGAATCGGTTTTATTAAGGTCTATTATCATCTAAAATTAATAATTTTGGGATACTTAATGTTTTTTAAAAAAATCGCGATTTTCACGTGTCGTTGCCAAGGGCATGCTTTTTAATTTCACAAAATCATAATCTTCAATTTTTTTAAATGCAATCACATGTTTTTTACGGAAAAATGTTGATTAAGTAATAACCTAACTTTTTTATAAAACATGTCTTATACCTATCTTTCATAGTTATTGAGTTATTTTAGTTTTTAAAATCTATTTTTACTTTCCCGTATACGTAGTATAGAGAAGGTATTGTAATCGTGAAAAAATCGACCTCGAGATTTTGATGGTTCTGGAAGTTTTTGAGGTCCCAGAGTCCCAAAAAAGCATTTTTGGAAAAACGTTTGAGTGTGTATATAAACACGATAGCGCTCGTACGCTTTGAGCTAGACAATTGAAATTCTGCATGGAGGCCGTTTTTCAAAATCGTAGATCTTTATCAAATTTTGGGATAGATCCGGGTGCCGAAAGTGGTACTTTACCTTAACACATTTGTGTCACGCTTCAAATAAACTCCTACAAAATATCAACGTATCTGTTTTAAATTTGGCAAAGGTAAGTTATGTTAGGCGGTACATCTCAATACAATGTTTGATCAAAATCTGTGTACCGGAAGTGGCACTTTACCTTAATAGTTTTGTGTCACACTTCAAATAAACCAGTCTAAAATATGAACGTATCTATTTCGAATTTAGCACGGGTAAGTTACATTAGGTGATACCCTTAAATATGATGTTTGAACAGTATAGTACAGAATACCGGAAGTGGTACTTTACCTTAACCGATTTGTGTCACGCAAACAGATCTTGTGAAATACCCTATTGGTTTTAACGATCGCTTATGCGATTGAGCACAGACGTTTTGATTTTCATTTTCCCTTATTTAAAAGTGTTTTAACATACATCTATTTTTATTTCACTCTACTATAATTGCGTTTATATACGAGATAAACACAGTTCCGATTTTTTAAAATACACACCTCAATTTCAAAAATTTATGTTAGTTGGCCATGGTTGTCCTGGAAACATTAATAAATATGTTTGTTTGACACTGACAGTTTAAAAATTCAATTTAAACAATATTTAGATACTAAATTAATTTTTCAAAAGAAGAATTGATACAAATGAATTATTGCATTGGCGGCGGAAATTGTTTATTAGCGAGTAGAATTTACGCTCAAAAATTTCCAAATATAGGAAGACATCCAAAACATCAATTATGAATCAAATGGCGAAAGATCAACCATTGCAAGCCGTCGTAGAAAACCCGCAAGCTTCTTGCAGGCAAATCGAACTGAACAACAATATCGGAAAATCAACGATAAATAAAATAATTCGCAAGCAAAATTTTCATCCATACCACATCCAAGTAGTACAAGAATTAACGGATCACGATTTTATAAATAGAAGAAATTTCTGCCTCTGGGCATTAAATAAAATAGAGGAAAAACAGGACTTCTTTGATTACGTATTGTTTACTGACGAAAGATGGATTTGTAAATCGTCATAATTTCCATTATTATAGTGATACAAATCTAAGATATGTGATACCATTAGACCATCAACGTAGATGGACACTTAACGTATGGGCCGGTATTATTCGAAGAAGAATTTTGGGACCCTATTTTTTTGATCAAACAGTTAATGGTGAAACCTTTTTAAATTTTTTGGAAAACGATTTACAAGATTACCTAGATAATTTACCGCTTCAAGTTTTACGGCAACTGTGGATTCAATTGGATGGAGCGCCTGCCCATTTTAGTGGTATTGTGCGTAATCATCTAAATTTACAATTTTCAAATAAATGGATTGGCCGGAGAGGGTCAATTTCTTGGCCATCTAGATCCCCAGATCTTACAAAACTTGATTTTTTTTGTGCGGATTTGTAAAAAATCAAGTTTACCAAATACTTCCCACAACAAAGGAAAACATGAAAGAAATAATAAGAAATGTTTTTCAAGGCATAAATAGAGAAGTGCTTCAAAAAGTAAGCAATTCTTTTGTTGAAAGGATTCGTTTGTGTGAGGAACATAGAACAATACTTTTAATTATTTTACGATATGTTATGATTTTTAGTTATATTGTTTTAAGAATATCTAACTTAAATTGTTTTTTTTTTTTGTGTTTTGAAGATTATGATTTTGTGAATAGTTTTGGCAACACCTTGTGTAATATTTTCAAATTTTTATGGGAACACAAAGTAAGTGTGTCTATGCACTAGTAACCTGCAAAATATTTTCTTTTAAGGATATCAAATAAAAAAAGTATGCCCTTTGTCAATGACATGTGAAAATCGTGATTTTGACTTTAATAAAACCGATTCAGAATTTATAGAAAAATCAGAAAATGTAATAAAATACAGGGTGTCCTATTTAAAAAAATGAAGTTGCATGCTCTCCAGTTCATATGAGACACCCTCTATAAACGAAAATATTTTTCTTAAATACGCGGATTTGATTACCGAAAAACTTTTTTTCTATCCCTACTGTGTAAAGAGATATCCGCCGTTGTCGCACTCCGCGGACACCCTATATATATATATATATATATATATATATATATATATATATATATATATATATATATATATATATATATATAATTTATTAAACCAAGTAATTTTATATCGTCAATAATGAAGATTGACAAGGTTGTTGAATGACGAATTTACTCCATGGAGAGGTTACCTAATCACTTTGTGTTGGATTTCAGAGAACCCTATATTCTTTAACCCTTCTACTACCAAGGTATTTTACAATCATTTTCTACCAAAGGGGGTAATATGATTACCCCACGATTTTTTTGACTTACCATCTCTCCAACGTTTGTCTTTGAGTGTGTACTATCTAATTTCGTTGATTATTATTTTAACCAGCATTTTGATTGGCATTCTGATTAACTTTTAAACCAGTAAAGTAAAAATTATTTGTATTAGGATAATTTGAATACAGTAGGTATAACATATAAACATTATTTATAACTAAAAGAATAAACTAAGAATTATTTTGATTACATATGAATTTATAGGATTACAAGTATAAGTAGAATAAAATAATAGTTTATTGCTTATTGCAATCAGCACATTTAGCAATAATGTCTTCAGTGCGGTGAACCTTGCAAACGGGTTTTTACATGCGCCACACTGAAATCTTGTTTTTCTATCATTATGTCTTGGGCAAAACGCACATCTTTTCCCGTTTTCCATTTTGATGATTGGCCAACGTTTGAGTGATCTTCGTGAATTTTATGTGCGTACTCCCACAAAACTCATAGCATCTAAAATCCCTTGATGTAACCCTACTGGATTTTCTGCCCTTCTTTGTACATACGACAGTAGTAATTCCAAACTTAGATCTTGCAAAAACTGTTTTCTTTTCCTAGGATTTTTCTTTTGCCATTCTGGAAATTTAGTAGTCCATATAATATATGCATTTAGAGCTGCAATATCTATACGCTCCATAAAAAGGCGAAATGGCCATCGACAGGTCATTCTAACACAAGAATATTCTCTTGTCAACATGTCTCCGGTGTCCACTCCACCTTTTGATTCATTATAATGATCGATTATTTCAGGTTTTTTAGTTTCGTCGTCATTTATAGCATTTCCATCATGCTGTGTTGATAATAAAATTACAGACTTATTTTTTTTTCGGCACATAAGAAACCAGAGTAATTTTGTCTGTAAATCCAAAAACTGATGATTTTTCTTCTCTTCGGGGATTAGGTAGAAAATCTTTGGGAATATCACGTTTATTAGCACGTAAAGTACCAGTTAGTGTCAGCTGTTTTTCAAGTAGAAATTCTGCCAACGACACTGAGGTAAAGAAGTTATCGGTTGTTACTCCCCTTCCGGAAAGAGAGCGATTAGGCTTATAAATGACCCGTCCTTAACTTCTCACACACAGTCCCTTGAGCATAGAAGGATGGTTTCAGTTCTTTCTTTGTATTATCGTTATTACAACGGCTATTGTGCTGGTGAATTACGTTCTTTGATACCATCTCCGGCTATCTTTACGAGAAACACTCGGTTCGCTCATTCACATCATCAGTATGCAGTACAAATCTCTACTTGTCGTGCCAAACGGGCGCAATCCACATTTTTCTACACGGCTTCTAAACTCTGGAATGATCTCCCTAGTTCCTGTTTTCCTCTCACTTATGATATGAGAAAATTTAAGGTAGCTATTCATAGGCATCTATTGGAAACTCATTATCCCTCCATCCATCCTCCTAAGTGTTCCTGAGTGCTTTAGCACGATAGGCCAAATTTAGCCTGTTCAGGTCCACAATCATAAAAAAAAAAAAAATTGAAATATGGCTTTGCAAGATCTGTGACAACCCTTGCCCTTGATTTATTTCTCTTGTATTATTCATCATACCTGTATAAACTTGAAGATTACAGATATATGCCGTATCCGAATCTGCACACACCCAAATTTTAATTCCGTATCGTCCGGGTTTAGATTTGATGTAAACTCGAAATGGACAGTTTCCTCTATATGTAGCGAGTCTTTCGTCAATTGTTATGTTTTCAATGCATGCTTTAGTAAATATGTCATACACGTTTCGAATGGCTTGTAACTTATCTCCTGTTTCTTCGATTCTAGTCTTCCTGGTAGAAGGATCATCAAATCTTAGCATTACACATAAAAGCTGAAATCTGGTACGGGCCATGGTTGCAGTAAAAATAGGATTACGAAAAGCGGGATGGGCAGTCCATAAGCCTGCTACGTTTACTTGATTTCCATGCATTTTACCAGCAACAATTAGCAAAGCCATAAAAGCGTTTATTTCCATATGGTCTGTGTCTTTCCATTGTTTCTGGTTATCGGGATGATTTTCATTGTATCTGTTATAAGTTTCACGTGCTTTGGCATTAGTATAGTCGCATATGATGTCTAGAATTTCAGTCGAAACAAACAGAAGAAACGATTGCATAAGTGAGTTAACATTTTCACTGCTCTTTGTAAGGCCCGGCTTTTCCTTTACTACATTATGCGCCGGTCGTTTGCTGTGACGACGAGGTTTTGTATGCCATATCATTCCACTTTTCGCTTCCATAACACCTGCAACTGTTTTCGTCTTCTGAACTGTCGTCATTTGATACGTCAGAAGGAATGCCTACTTTGTCGGAAAACTCTTTCTCTACTTCTATTATATCTTCTTCATCGCTTTCGTAATAAACGTTGTATAATGCTCTTTCCTCGTTAGTGAGAGCTGCTGGATCATCGATGTTAATTATTCTGTCGCACTCGTCACTTGTATATTTATTCGACATGATGCTGCAAAATTATATTAGTACAAATTGTAATATGACTTACGCTACGCTTACCTTTCCAATATAAACTACTTCAAGTAGAAAACTGAATAATAGTATCACCGTTGTTGTACAATTATTAATTCAAAACACTAAATAACAACAAGAAACAAAGTACATTATAACTGGAACGAATTTATCAAATAATCATAGCAATGACTACCGATGGGAACTTCAAAACACTAACAAAAAAACAAAAGTAAACTGCACCTGCAACGAATACCGAATGCGCACGCGCACAGTCTAGACTAAACAAACACAACTGGAGCGTAGGAATACAAGAATGCATAAAAAAATAAGCATAGCATCCACTACCGAGGGGGGTAACAACCTTACCCCATTATATTTTCCATTGTAAAATTAATAAGAATGAAAATTTTATGAAAATGTTAATTTGTACTTATCCCAGAAAGGTTAAGAAACAAATACACCAGGTTAAAAAAATATATATGAAAAATTGAGGAAAATGATAAGAAAAATAGATGATGGGGTAAAGCAATTACCCCCCATGGTAGTAGAAGGGTTAAAGGATATGCAGGGTTTAAACGAAATATTACCTTGAAAACAAATTTTGTAACACACTTCAGAAGTGTAAACACAAGTTATATGTTCCTCCTCTAATTGTAATTTCATAGTGAACTACTCATTTAAAAAGCTTTATAAGCCATAATTATATTATATTATACGGTTTTGCTGCGTAAAATTGATTGCAGTTGATTTGGTAATACAATATAATAATTCCTGTATACTAAACAAGGCATCTATATCATTTACAAGTAACCCGATGGAAAGTTTAAGTAGTTTGTCCATACAAACAAGAAATAATGTGAAGCCTTAACTTTACGTTGAGGTACACCACGTTTAAGACTATTAGGAACAGTAGTTGACTTTAAGTACTTACCTTATTAGTTACATAGACCATTGTCAAATGTCTCCAGAAAAATGGCTACTGCTTAAATTATGAAATTAGGTAATATCCTTCTCATTATTTGTTCCTGATTTATTAATTGGGATTCCTTTTGATTGCTTGAGTGGAATAAAACTTTTCACTATCTTGAAATCGTTTCATTGATTTTTTTTTGCATTTATAGCTATTGTCTCAGTTTTCTGTTTGACAATGGGAGAATTTGCCACAGTGTATCTGTTATACATTGAAACTTTTTAATAGGAGATCAAATTTTCTTTTTCCAAAGCCGTCATTAAAGTCCAATAATATCGCCACCAATACACCTAATTAGTATCATAATACCCTGTTTATTATCCTAGTTTGATTTTTCACCAACCATAATATCAAAAACCATAACAACAGTGACGTGATGTCAATGCAATCTATCACATTACTTAATAGATCAAATTTTGACAAACGTTTTGACATTTTTTCTAAATTATTTCGGTTTTAGAAATAGTTATTTTAGCACAAGTCAGCAAAGGAGCTATTTACTCTTCAGCTCTAGATTTGAACACACGAGCGAGCGCAGCGGGCGGGTGTTTCACCTAGAGCGACAGGAGCACAAGCACCTTTGCTCAAGAGTGCTAAACATAGTTTTTTTCATATCCATTATTTAGCTGTTCAATAACTGGCTCTTGTAACTTGTACAGTGACAGATTTATTACAGTTATTGAAGATGCGCCGATGTCATCTTGCATGTAACAGTGACGTACACAAAATGACGGACGTGAAAACTGAGTAAGGTAATGACCAAAAAGCTCAGCCAATAATTTCATTAACTATGTAACAGTAGTACATGTATGCGCTTTAAACATTACACGAAATTTAATACACTAATTGTTTGGTGCGGTGTAAATGTTTACAGTGCAGTTATGGCGAAAGGTCAAAACATTTACAGTATGATTTTCATAGCAACCGCAGGCATAGTAACCGATCAACAAATTTTGCTCACTAGAGATCAAACGCCCGTTTTGCTCACTAAACATAGAGAGCAAAACAAGTTATTACTTAATGATATTGTTGAAAAAAATATTCTATGCGCCTCAACAATAAAGATGATTTTTTAAGGCGAATGTAAAGTTATAAACATAAATTACTATTATGTAAAGGGTGGCCAAATTTGATCTTCCGATTTAATTTAATAATAAATCACTGAAAATATTTCAAATCTATTGGTTTTATTATTTCATTTTGAAGCACAAAAGTTGTGATTAACAATGAAAAATTAATCCCGCAAGTGATCCCCTCTGCTCCTTTGGCATTCTCTAGTGGCGTGAGATCTAGGCGGCCAATTAACTTCAGCTCTGAGAATTATGTCCAAATTTGACCTTACGATTTAGATTCCCCGCCATTTTTATTACTCTTGCTTAAATGTCATGTCATAATGACAGATGTCAAGTCAAATCTTTACGATTAGTTTTGACTTGCTCATCATGGAACGATTTTCCATTGAAAAACGTGTATTTATTTTAAAAACTTATTACCAAAATGGGGAATGTTTTGCTAAAACTGCGGACAAAATATTGCACCATCGGTGAAAGTTATTACAATCAATCAACAGACAACAAGTTTACAGTCGCCATGTCCGACCTGAGGGAAACATTGCTACGGTACGTGCTAGTGTTGCTGAAAACCCGAAAATGTCAATTCGTAAACATTCACAGTAAGTGAATATTAAAAAATCGTCTGCATAACATTTTGAAGAAAGATCTGCATTTAAGAGCCTAAAAGATACAGTTGACATAGGAACTGTTGCTAACCGACCTCTTGTCACGTCGTACATTTGTTAATTTCAAGAGATTGTTGTAAATATAACAGCTTTTCTCACGGTTATGGGTCTTATGGAAATGTAGTTTGTTGTCCCGTAAGATATTTTGGGCAGTGTGTGTATTTAACAAGTTATAGTTCTTGAGACAATTTTTGAATAAAAAGGGTTACTGTTTCATAATTATCTAATACTTTGTAATATCGTATAATGAAGTAGTGTGTAGTTGCTAAAGGTATTATACGTAACGTATGTTATATTATTGGTGTATAAAATTGCATATCTACATTTGTGCGTACTTATTTAGTTTCTGAAAATAACGTTTTGGAAAATGCTAAAGTAGAACTTGACTATATCAGGACAGCACCTTTCTATAATAAGAAACAGAATTTTATGACTTCATAAAAAAAGGACCTTACCAACCTCCAGGTCAATTTAAAACAGTATGGATGACACGACGTGGCAGGGGTTTTAATGCAAAATATTATTCCACGTGGTTAGAATACAGTCATCATATTAATAGTGCATATTGTTTTAATTGTAGAAGCTTTGCTAGGAAATTAAACTATTGATCCTGCATTTACAGAAGATGGATGTAGAAAATGGCATAAACTTAAATTTAAATTTTGTAGTCATAATAATTCTGAGCATCACATCGAAGCAAAAAAAACTGTACGAAGCGTTTTCGAAATCATCCCGGATAGGCAGTCTACTATCAGAAGCAACAGCTCAGCATTTGAGAAAAAAAGAAGATGAACGTGTAAAAAATCGTCAGGTGATGGGACGTTTTATAAAACTTGTAACTTGGTGTCGCAGGTGTTTCCTCTCGTTAGCACAATGAAAGAGAAAATTCTACTTATGAGGGGTTGTATAGGAAATTTATAACTACCTGTACGATTATGATCCAATTTTGGATCAAAACAGACAATATAGAAATAATAAGTTATACGTATCCAAAACTATACAAAATGATTTAATTTCATCTATCCATAGCGTGATAAAAGACGGTATTGGAAGGGATTTAAGACAATACGATTATTATGCTCTTATAGTAGACGAGACAACAGATGTTGCGAAACACGAACGGGTTGCAATCATTATTCGTTGATGTACTGAGATTTGTATCCACAAGAAACACTCGTCAGCATTCAAAGGGTTACCAATACAAAAGCGGAGGTACTTATAGAACATAACTAAAGCTTTAGATTCTGTTCAGATAGAGAAACAAAAAATTAGTAACTAGTAACATGTCTGGTAAAAAAGGTGGATTACAAGCAGAAATTAGTGAACTGTGTAAAAAATGTATACTTTATGTGCACTCTTATGTTCATTAAATTATTATAAGTTTTTGTTATGAACGAATAAGGTCAAAGGTAAATATGTAATTAAAAATTATTATTAATTTTATTAAATACATAAACAAAAAGTTTACCTCGAGTAGGATTTGAACTTACGACCTGTACTTTGCTAGAGTACCGCGCTAACCAACTGCGCCATCAAGGTTCAAGCCCCAATCGATGTAAATTTTGTCTATGTATGTAGAATTGATGTAAATTCTAAATATAATGAGATTACAATCAATTTTTTCTTATGTTCATTGTTTAAATTTAGTGTTAGTTGATAGTATGAAAAGTAATAGTGCGATACTTAGCTTTTTGGTAGTGTTAGAGACTCTTTACGTTTTTATTGAGGGCAGTGCTTCTCATCGTGCTATTTTTGAAAAAATCCTTACGAATAATGCTCAAATTAAAACTTTAAAAAAGTTATCAGAAACACGTTGGGCGTGTAGAGCGGAAGCAGTTAATCATGTTTCTGAGTACTTCGATGGTATAGTCAAAACATTAGAAGAATTAGAAAAACCTGCAACAGACCCCAAAGTAGTTAATGAAGAACAAATAATATATTAATGGATCTTTGTCAGCAACATAACATAAAAATAAAGGAGAAAGGAATAAGGCGCATTGTTCGTATAGATAATGCTCCAGAAACGCAGCATCTTCTTACAACTAAGTGCGAGAAAAACAAAGCTTTAGAAAAGTCTTAGACTATGTAAGTAACGGAATCGAATAGAGATTTTCTGTAAAAGTTTGCTCGTTACTTGACGCTTTTCAAACAACAACAATTTAAAGAAAACGATAGAAAAGCTATTGAAGAAATAGCAGAATTTTTTAACTTAAATTCAGGCTTACTAACTGAAGAATTGCATCTATTTTTTCAAGACGGATTTTAAAGACAAATTAAATATGACTGACATTATTACCACATTTCTGACGGCTCATGCAGCACAGTTGTATACTCAAATACAGGAGGCCCTTAAGTATTTCTTAACAATCCCGGTCACTTCTGTAGAGGCTGAAAGAACATTGTCAAAACTGGTGTTGGTAAAATCTAAAATTCGATCTACAATGAGCGAGGATAGGCTGGAATCTTTGCTAATGATGGCAGTGGAAGCAGAGAGGTGTAAAAATGCCAATATTGATGCATGCATTGCTAAATGTAAGTCGTATGGTCTACGCCGACTTTTAATGTAAAGGAACAGTGTAATATTGCCGATTTCTTATTTTTAAAATAAAGAAAAATAAAGACTTTGATTATCTATTTATTTAATTTTGAACTATGTAAAGTTTCAAATTAGTGCGTATTTACGTATCTGACATACAGATAATGAAATGATATGATAATGTTACAAGGATCGACGATCCTTCACCCTTTGCAACTTAAATCTTAAAAAAACGGCAGTAAATGACAATATTTTTTTTTGCTCATAGAAATTTTTTTTAAATTCGTGTTTACATTTACGCAGTTTCATAAAATTCACGGGTAAATAAAAAAAAATGTTGCCATTAGAACCTTATATCCTAGTTGTTTTGAAAAGAGTTTATTAATAAAAAGTCGTTCCGCCTGTTTAAAATTCCTAGAGCCGCCAGTAAATGGGAAATAATTTTTGGTAATGTGCAAAATCTAGTGTATATGTTCAGAATTATTTTGTTGGCTCAAGTAATTGAAATGTTTTGGTCGGCTGACTTTAATTTTCTTAACATTGATTACGAAATAAATTTATTTTGATAAATTTATAATATGAAAATGTAAAAATAAAAAAATTTATAAATTTATAATGATGTCGATTGTGAAATATCTTAATATAAACAATGTTATCATTAACAAATGTCATTATTGTGATTTATTACAAATTCTATAACTGTAATTGTATTATTTTTTTGTTTCAGGTAAAAAATTGACATTGTCTAAGAGTATGTTATGGACAGTGAGCAATTAATGCTCATACTTTAAATTCTTTCTTAATTTCTTCGCTTTCACTATTTGGCGTAATTTCCTAATTTAGGAAATGTAAAAGTACGTACTATTATTCATTTTAATTATAAATTAACTTTAAATATAACACCGAAGAAGACTAGAAAGAAAAACGGTTCCAAACTCTGAAACTAAACTTGTTGCAATAACTGAAAAAAATTTAAAAAGTGCAACATTGATGTGAACGCATATATAAAGTTAATGGTTTTTTTATTGTGAAGTGCACTTCGTGATAATAATAGAGTAGGTTTTGTTTATTAACGACAGGTATTGTGCTATTTCATGTTTTTTGAATAATTGTAATACTTTAGTTACTTTATGGAAAATGTCAATTACAGAAAATATATGTAATTTTCACTTTGATGTTTTTCTATGCATTTTTTTATTTTTGTAAAATGCAAGTAATTAGTTTGTCTGTTATACCTACTATCAATAAATTGCAAATGCCTTTATTATTATTTCCGGTAATTAAATAATTTAATGGTATACTGACGTAACAGTTATAAGATTTCTTCTAAGTTTTTATATTAACATATCTTAAGTAGGTACCTTATTACTTTACTAAGTAGGTACGTAAAAGTGGTCACGAATAAATTTTCAAATTCCAGTATTTTCGTTAATAGGTATAGATATTGTTCTATCTTTTTATATAAATTTAGTATTTATTACAAACTATTTAAAAACATTGTCTATATTTCTTTTTTTTTACCTCTGTAGTAAATAAAATAATTGGTTCTTAAACACTTTAAATGCAGATTATTAATCGAATTAAATATGTTTTTAGGACATGTTTTTATGTATACCTATATTTTTTTCTGTATTTATTAGACCATAATAACGTTATTATTGTCCGTAAGTGTATATAAACAACATTCATTGCTCTAATTGACATGCAATTTCACTTTTTGAATATAAATATAGGCAAAACTTAGTATTTTTTTTAATTTGTTTCATCGAGATTAAATATTAAACTATTTGCAGTTTTAGATTTATGATGCTGCTATTAACTACTGTGATCCTGTTTAACTCCTTAATGGCTGTATTAAATCAAAATTGTGGTAAGTTTCAAAAAAAATTTTGGTACAACTTAAATTAATTTTTGTGGATTAAAACTGTACTTCCTGTTTTAGAACCTCATGAAGGATATCGACAATCTCCGATTAATATTAAAACTGCAGAAGTAATTTCTGTTGTTCTGCCTCCTTTACAATGGAGTTCGGGGTATAGTACACTACCAGAAAGTATGACTTTAAAAAATGATGGTTATTCATGTAAGTATTAACCAAAAATTTTAGTATTTTTTAACATGCTAAATTATGCGACTAGTATGCCCATATATTTTTAATCTTTTTTTGTAAATTAAATAAATCAAATTATTGAACGTATTACATCTAATATAGGTACGTTTTGGCATAGGTACACTCAAAATCTTTGAGTTAAAAGGGGAGAGAGATAAAGTCTTGATTTCATGTTTTTTCTCAATTAGAAATAAAAATAAAACACCTTTATTTAGTATACCCACAAAGTAGAAGACAACTTACTTTGATCCCTTTTCATTAAAATATTATATTTTATGATCCTAAAGTTCTCAATTTCTCTCTGCTTTGGTTGTAAAGCAATTTCTCAATTTATATGAATTAAGGCAAAATTCTAATATATCCATATTTTTACAAAACTAATGTTTCTGGCCCAGTGATACAAATTTAGCAACGTAAATTAAGCAAATCCTAGCATTATAAAATTTTCATGTCATAACTTTACAATTTAATGTTGTTATAAAATAATTTTTTACATATACAAAATAACTTAACTTAAGCTTCACGCCATTCCCTTACGGAGTACGCAAAACATTCTCTGTCTCTTATTTATTTTTCATTCACAATATTTCTCCACCCTTTCCTATCTCTGCATGCCTTCCTAGCTTCCACAAGATTCATACATTGTCTCTGAGATGTCCTTTTATTGTTAAAACTCATATTTCTTTCTTCTATCATACATTCTACTACATTCAGCCAAGTTTTACGCGGCCCACCAGGCCCGGCGTTGTTCATTCTCTCAATGTGACCAAACCAAAATAAAAAGGAAAAGGCCATGTATTTCATTCCCTCCCCAAGGGGGAGGGCGGGCTGCTCGAGCTTTCCAAGCTCATTCAGCCACAATCATGGATTCCCAGCATACATACATACATTACGTAAATATGCATGGTGGGATTAGGGATGGATGTGGTCAGGATAGGATCGGAAGGAACGGAGTTAGGGTTCTGAGGGGGAAAATACTACCCCAGCATTACCCAAAAAGATAGGTATTTTAAACTTATCATTTAACTCGGTAGTAGAGCTATACTACTTGTACCCAACTCTAACACTTGACTTCGACAGGACACCTACAAAATAGCTTGCGACAAAAAGCGCCAACAAAATAATTCACTGACAAAATTAACCATGACAAAATAGCCCCTGACAAAACTGTTCACATGAAAATAGCCCCAAACAAAGCACTTCAAAACATGTTTGGGTACATTTAAAAATTGTTATTAGAGTCGACGCCTCGTCGCTCATCCAATATTGGGAAGGTTAATTAGGAAAATTCCCAGTATCATACACTTAACACTAATTACCTTAGAAGGTTTATTTTTAATTAAGGTAAATTTCACATTTTAATGTGATTGGAGCTATCTTAACGTGGGCTGATTTGCCGGGAGTTATTTTGTCGGGGATTTTACGTCAGTCCTCTTTTGTCACGTGCTATTTTGACGATATACGACATGCGTACAAAGTGAGTTCCCTTTCGGGCCTGTTGGTCAGCATTCTTATTCTAATGTTACATTAAATTTAGACTACTAATAATGGAAACAAGTTAAAAGGTAAATTTATTTTCTACATTCGCATTTGCTCAGATCACATACTTTATTCGTAACTTGCACGTATTTTAGTGTTAATGTTATATTTGGTGATTTCTCCTTGATCAAAATATATGCGGTGTTAAAGATTGCTTCTAGTTTATTATTTGTTCACTTTTTTAATAAAACGTATATCATCGACTTATCATCGACTTATTTTTAACACAACTAAAATTTTATCTAACCCAGTTTTTGTTTTAATTTATCTTATGCATCGTTCCATTTGATTTGCAGTCTAAATTTAAGTTCATTCGATAGAATTGTACATTTCCTAACATAACATGAAGCACATTACACTATTTTCTAAACATCAATTCACATGATGTATATTTAGTATAGGATAGTACCCAGTATACTACAGTGTATATTGTATAGCATAGTTAAAAATTATTATTAATTTTATTAAATACATAAATAAAAAGTTTACCTCGAGTAGGATTTGAACCTACGACCTGTACTTTGCTAGAGTACCCCGCTAACCAACTGCGTCATCAAGGTTCAAGCCCCAATCTATGTAAATTTTGTCGTTATGTATGTAGAACTGATGTAAATTCTAAATATAATGAGATTACAATCAAATTACTTATATTAATGGAATGTGAGCCTGCAATATCGTAAGGATTCACACATACCAAAGCAACTTGACTAATATTAAATTATTATAAGTTCTTGTTATGAACGAATAAGTTAAAAGGTAAATACGTAACTAAAAATTGTATTAGATACAAACAGGCTTCTCTCCACACAAATGTTCACCAGGCGTTCACCATTCTCATTGAATCTTTGGTCTCTTAACTTTCCTAGAACGCGTTCAGTATGTTCTCTCTGCACACCCACCCATCCATTCATATCTTCCAATATCACCACTCTTTCGATTGGCTTACAGACATTCAACACCTTCTCTACATCATTCCAGAAGTTCTCACGCTCTTGGTCTCTTTCTCCATTCACCCGTGCATTGCATGGAATGAGAAAAATTCTTCGAAACTCCACTTTCATTCCAACCTACATTAGACGCCCATCCTCCATCTCCACAGTATCCTTTCCTTTGCGTCTTGTCTCCGATACATACAGAATATTAAGCTGCCTTTCATACATTACATTCGCAATTTCAAATTCTTTACCATGCGTACCTACCTCTAGCATTCCACGTAACAACTCGCCATTCATTCCTTGCACAATCGTCAGCAATGTTTCGACATTGACCGCGTCTTGTATCTAGGTCGAACCGAGGCAATTGTATTGTTCCCTTTAGTACTTATATAGCGGCAGACCGGTTACTAGCCAAATCGTGCCCCGGACAATGTAGAATTCCCTACTAACGGTATCGTCTTACCAATTATTTTTAATTCAGATTTCTGGATTAGAGTTAGTTATCTGTTTATTTAATTTAATATTTATTTATTTATTTTTTACGGATTCGATGTAGTTATTTATTTCTATCTTTAAAGCTAATAAAACGAATTCTTATGACAATGGTATATGTTTGTGTATTGTGATAAAAAGGGGGTTTATACCAGGTATATAAACAGTAACTAGAAACTGACCGCTTACTTCAATCTTAGGCTGTTATACTGTGTGTGTAAATGAAGTATACAAAGTTATTCAGTAGTGTGGAAACATTTATTTCATCAACTGTAATATTTCTAAACAAAATGTTTGAGAAATTTTACAAGGTAGCAAATCGCATATTATAATTATTCTGGTTTATGTATAGGGTGTTGCGTCAAAGTGTAACAATTTAATGCTTAATGTTTAAATGAAATGGACAGTTTCACCTATTTTAATAAGGATTAAATTTAACATTACAATGATGTAAGATTTTTGAAATGTTTGTGCGACGTTGTGGAGTTATTCAAAATATTATTGTTAATCGAAAATGAGAAAAAACTTGTAATTTATCTCAGTATCTAGCCTAAAAAATATGTTCCATAAAACTGAGCAAGTACCATTTAATTTAATGAAATCATTTATTATTTTTAAAACAAGACACTAAATCAATATTAAACAACGAATTTTATACTATTGAGCTATATGGAGACAAAAACTATTTACACTATTTTGTACATGGACTAAAGTCCGGTCGCCGTATTAGCCGTTCAATATGACCCCGTCTGCTAATCTACACATTTTAAAATGTCTCGTCCAAAAAAGTTGAAGTGGAGCAGCAGAATGAGGCACCATCCTGTTGAAATGAAATACTTCTATTTAATACTCCTGCTTCAACGCTAAATAAATTGTTGAATGCTGGTATAACTTGGAGTTGAGATAGTGATATTCATTAAGTGTCCCTTCAAGAAAGAAAAGACCGTAACACCGTTTGGCAAGTTTCAGTATGAGTTTTAGTACCTAATGTTTTAAGGGTTCACCTGTTACCATTTGGACAAAATGTTGCATTCATAAAAGTCTACTCTTCTATTTGTATCATCTACTCCGTTAAGTTTATTAATTAGCTCACCTTTAAAAGGTGTTATTTTTGCTTATTTCAGAACAAGTGAGGTTTGACTTACTTCATAATCCAGTTGTAGACAAATATGGATTGTCAATTACAGAAAGAATGATATCTAAAGTTTTGTCTTTATAAGTTGCTGTTTTTGTATGGTTTGTCTTCTTTAAGTTTTTAAGTTTCATGGACCTCATACCTTTGCTCAATTTTTTAAGCTGTATCAGTACATTTACCATAGTTTGAAATGATTTTTTCATGTCACTGTAACCTACCATTTACCATTATTAAAACCTCAATTCGTTCTGTCTTACCTACGTCTATGACTCTTTCTATTCAAAACAGGAAGAATTAACGTTCATTAAGCTGGTTAAATCTTTTAACCAAATAATATTCTTCAATAACAATAATATATCTCTTAATGATAGAAAATGGTAACTACTAGGTTACTAAAATAATAAAAGCTATTTTTTTTGGATAAAGTAAATTATGATGTTTTTTATTGGTACGTAGTTATTGTTAATCTACTATTAGTAGTATTTTTTTGGATAAATAGCCAACACCGCATGCAAATTTAAAGAAAAATATATCACTGTAATGATATCTTTAATCCCTCCGTAAATATGTAAAAATATCAAACTTTAAATTATCTAAATTTTATGCATCACCCTGTACATGTAGATAAACGATTATTTCAGAGGTATAGTATTTGTTGCGTTGTAAAACTTCTTTATGGAAGATTGTTTTAATAAATACTACAGTTACGGAAATAAAGGTTTCCACACTTCCGATAACCCAGCATATTTGTCATTGTTTACATTGTAATCAGTTATAGTAAAGTTACTATAATCAAGTAAGCCTTATAATTTTTGCAAATATCTGCGCGTAATACTGTGTCCTGTTTTATTTAAGATTTTCAAATGTATAAAATTCATATTTACTGTAAAATGCTCTAGTTCTAATTTTGTTTACATATCTATGGGTGATAGACTTCTGTTAATAATAATAATAAAAATAATAATAATAACAATAATAATAATAATATAATAATAATAATAATAGTAATAATAATAATAGTAACAATAATAATAATAACAATAATAATAATGATAATAATAATAATAGTAATAATAATACTTTATTGCTCGACGGAAAAAGATATCCAATTAAAGAACAAATATAACTAAAATAAGTACAGCAATGTAAAACAAACTACATAATTAAACTACAACTAAAACTAGTTTAAACAGTAACTTGACAACATTGTTAATATAGTATATGAATTAGGGAGAGAAAAAAGAGATTAAACAGGAAAGAGAAAAATTATTGCCTTATGTGATATTGCTCAATATATCGTCAAGTGTTGTGATATTTAAAACAATATTAGCATCTATAGTACTAAAATTAATAACATTATATAAGTAGGTGCTTTTAATAATGAGTTGGTCTTTGGAATAGGATTAACAGAGGTTACAGGAATCTTGATAAACGATTGGGTACAGAAAGGTTAAGGGATGATAGAAGAAAAGGACAGTCAATTCGGTTGTTAATTAGGTCATATAAAAATCTCATGCTGTAGTATTTACGTCTGCGTTGTAATGATGAAAGTTGGAAACGACTTAGGAGGTATTCCTGAGGATAGCTCCTCGCCAGATAGATACCATCAATCATAAAGGAAGCGTATTTCAAGAATTTTCGCTGAACATCTACGATCATATTTGTGTTTGTGATAGATAGGGTACCATATAAGATTACAGTACTCCAGTTTCGACAGAACTAATGAAAAGTATAGCGAGAAAATGGTTTAAGTATAATGAAACGATGTGGTGTTTCTAAATATGAATCCCAGCATTCTTTTTGCATCTAGGCATATGGCCTGAATATGACTCGAAAAGCTTAGATGCTGATCAAACTAAATAATAATAAAATAATAATAATCAAACTAAAAGATGATTGCATGAGATTGGACCAGAGATATCATTGACAAATAATAAAAATAACAGTAGACCCAGGTTTAATCCTTGGGGTACCCCTGACGAAACAGTAACTGCGTCCGACGCAAAGTTATTAAAACACACACACTGTAATCAATTGGTTAGGTAGGAGAAAAAAAGAGAAAGAAGCGGCTCACTGAAACCAAAATTACGTAACTTACTAATTATAACAGAATGACTGATCTTGTAGAACGTTTTACAAAAATCAGTATAAATTACATCAACTTGGTCATGATTATCTAAGACACGCAACGCATAGTCCATAAACCAAGCAAGGTTGGTCACAGTTTGTAACGGGCCAATTTTTGTCTGTCGTTACCTAAATTTAAATTTAGAACTTTGCATTATCATCGATAAGTATATTTACATTACCTTAGTATTTCTCTTTCCGTTCAATAATTAAATTTTTGTATGGCAATATTTTCTCTTCAGTCTACATAATTACGAACGTCCCTGTGTATATTTTAGACATTCAGTTTTAGTTTTATGCGCAGCCTAAGTTGAGCATACTTGATGCATTTCCGTATATCACGTCGTGCCTTTAAGACGTTATCTTTCTTTAAGTTTTGCTTCCCTTTTATAAGGTATGTAAAGGCGTCTAATTACATTTTCTATATATTATATTTAATAGGGAATAAGAATTAGAAACAAAGGTAGGAACAAGAAAACCGTTTATCTTCACGAAAAAGCTTTTATTTTGGTAAATTTACGTATCATTGTATGGCGTGGGTATGACGTCACGAACAGTTACTTTGTTAAAATGGCAGATTAATGCGATGTCATCTTTATGAACATAAATGGAGATACCTTTGTTTTGCATAAATCACATGCTGTTATACATATTCTGCGTTCGTTATATCTTTCAATTATAGTATGGACAATATTTGGTGCCAATAATTGAATGTTCCTATATGCTACCGTACGTCTATTTTTTTATGTTGAAGACATAGGAAAGTTATAGTGCCTTCCCTTACGTTTATGTTTTGTTATTTGTACGTTAATTACAAATGGAAATTACCTTTACATTATCGTATATTTATCTTGGAATTGGAAATGAAAATTCTCAAGCTACAGTTCGTTTAAGACGAGATTAAACTATTTGTCTTGTACAGGGTGTCCCAACGATAGAGTAAAGTAAGTTTATGCTTAACTAGAATTATTTGTGTAAATATTGTATGGACCATGGGGTAGAGGTAAGAAGTGTGCATTTTTTTAAAATATTGGAAGTTATACAGGGTGTGCCAGAAAAGCAGGACGTGAAAAAGTTTTTTTTTTAATAGAACACCCCGTATTTGATTTTAGTTTTTAATTCTACGTGTCCATACAAACATATTTTGTCATACAAAAGATTGGCTGAAAGTTTTTAGTTCTTGAGATATTCGCGTTTAAAGATTATTATGGTCATTTTCGTGGGGTTGATGAATGGGCAATTGTTCCGTTATTTCACAATAAAAAAAATTGATATTTGGTGTGAAAAATGAGTGATATTATACTAACGTTTAGACCGAGTAGTATTTCTAATTTTCTCAACAGGGTGTTTGTTATAACCATTCAAATTTGAAAATTCTCAAATTAAAAAAAATCAGTTTTTTTAATTGCACACCCTATATATTTTATTGCATTTTATTCGGGATTAAAAATCTATCATTTTTGTCAAATATATCCTATATCTATCTTTGATAGTTTTCGAGGAATTTCGATTTTTCTCACTAGCTACGTTACATACGATACTATAACATTATTGTGGATCGTGGTAGCCATGGAAAACAATTGCGACGAAATAAAACAAACTACCTAAGCGAGAATATTAACAGTTTTTATTAATGAGAAACAGTAATTCAATAATTATTCAACATTGCGTCTTAGTAAATGCTCAAATAGACGGCCTTCTTGCTGAATACACATATTGAGCCTTTTTCTCATGTTCTGTCTCACTTCGGATAACATAAGAGGGGTCACTGTACGACAAGCTTCGCGAATTATATTTTCATGTCCTCCCTTGTTGTAGGTTTAATAATATACACCCGATCTTTTATGTATCCCCATAGGAAAAAATCCAGTGGAGTTAAATCGCATGACCTGGGTGGCCATAATATAAAGCCATTACGTCCTATCCATTTCTCCGGGTATTTCTGGTTCAAGAATTCCCTTACGTAGGTGCACCATCCTGTTGCAACCACATATTTAGTCGTCCTTCTAAATTGATATCCTCAAGTAACACAGGCAGTTCTTCACGTAAGAAATGCAAATAGCTGCGGCCCGTTAATGGATCATCAAAAAAATAGGGACCGATAATTTGGTCATTAAGTATACCACACCACACATTTAGTGACCAATAATTTTGGTTTTGAACTTCTCGTAGCCAAAATGGATTATCAATGGCGTAATAGTGCATATTATGCCGATTTACAGCCCCATTACTTTTAAATGTCGCCTCATCGGAAAACATTATTGAGCACAAAAAGTTGTTATTTAATTGCAGCCGTTGATTAATGATATTGCAGAATTCAATTCGTCTTGCAAAATCCTCTTCTCGCAATTCTTGATGAAGCTCAATGCGATAGGGATGGTACTTATACTTCAGCGTTGTTCGATTCACGTTTGATTTGGAGGTATCACATACCGTCGCTAATGTTCTAGAACTCACTTGGGGATTTTCTTGAATATTTAATAATATTGCAAGTTCTTTTTCTTCATTAGCTGCCCTTTTATTAACAACTTTACGTTTGAAGTATTTAACACTACCGCTAGAATCAAATCTATCCATCAAATTTTCCAAGCCAACAGTAGTAGGTATTCGACGTTCAGGATATTTCATTTTGTAGATTCGTTGTGCCAATAAAGGGTTTTTTCAGCCTCGCCCAACACGTATATCATATCAATTAATTCATTTGTCGAATAATCCATAATTGATACAAGAATTGATAACAAGTTAAATGCGAAAACGACAAATTTAATATGTGTTTATTTTGACAAGTAGGAAACCTTTGTATCTTAGTAACGCAATTATTATTTTCCATGGCTACCAAGATCCATGCAATGCAATGTTATCGAAAATAAAGTAGCTAGTGTGAAAAATCGAAATTACTCGAAAACTATCAAAGATAGATATAGGATATATTTGACAAAAATGATAGATTTTTAATCCCGAATAAAATGAAATAAAAATATATAGGGTGTGCAATTAAAAAAACTGATTTTTTAATTTGAGAATTTTCAAATTTGAATGGTTATAACAAACACCCTGTTGAGAAAATTAGAAATACTACGCGGTCTAAACTTTAGTATAATATCACTCATTTTTCACACGAAATATCAATTTTTTTTATTGTGAAATAACGGAACAATTGCCCATTCATCAACCCCACGAAAATGACCATAATAATCTTTAAACGCGAATATCTCAAGAACTAAAAACTTTCAGCCAATCTTTTGTATGACAAAATATGTTTGTATGGACACGTAGAATTAAAAACTAAAATCAAATACGGGGTGTTCTATTTAAAAAAATCATACTTTTTCACGTCCTGCTTTTCTGGCACACCCTGTATAACTTCCAATATTTAAAAAAAATGCACACTTCTTACCTCTACCCCATGGTCCATACAATATTTACACAAATAATTCTAGTTAAGCATAAACTTACTTTACTCTATCGTTGGGACACCCTGTACAAGTAAGTACTTATCTTTTTAGTGCAGTTAACTAAATAACAAACCGGTTTGTGTTATTTGATACGGTTAAGAAAAGGAACAGTTAGTCCTGCTCCTGAAATAAAAACATTTGAGTTCATATCTATGAAAATATCTCTGCTTTCCTCACACCTGATGAACGAGTTCTCATATTCAGTAAGTTTTATAAGCTTGTACCTCACTGAGCTAGACCGTGGTGCAATTTACCTTTCTAATATAACAACAACACTTTTTAATTTATTTGTTATAAGTTGACCTATTTTGCATAAATTCATGTTGATGTAACGATATATAATTTTTTACTTGTGGATAAATATGGTCATAAAGGACTATTTCACATACATTTGAAAAATTCGATAAAATACTTAACGGCCTATAATTAGTAATCTCTGCTAAATCGCCACACACGGCATATTGCGAAGTATATGCGGCTGTAGCAGGACAATGCACTTTAGAAAAATATACTTTAAACACATTCACTATTTGAATAGGAGTTGAATGAGTTTCATAATTATACCTCATGACATCAGGAATTCTCGAATTATTCCTTTTAGAACAAATGAATGGCCAAAACTGTTTAGGATCAGTAGATAATCAATAGATAATAATTATACGATGATCGAATTTGTTGCTTGACTAACTTTTTAAGACGTTTGTATTCATTTTTGTCACTAGAAAGATTAAATCGCTTAATTCTTTTGAAATATTTATGTTTCAATTTAATACTATTTATGATAACGGCATTAAAACATTTTGGATAACGTGTGTTACGTTTACGGTATCTAGGTACAAACTCATCAAACAAATTAAGTATCACCTCATAGACAATGCAGATTCAACAATCCCAATTATATCAAACTCACATTCTAAAAGTGATACATGAAATTCAGAAATTTTCGAACGCAAACCATGCACATTTCGAAAATAGCATCGGAGTTCACTATAACAAGTACTATTTTTTAGTTTTTTGATTCACGAGCTATTTTCGGTACTCCATTCACATATTTTATTGTTAAGTTAGATTCACCTTTTGATGGTCTGTCTGTAAGTTCCGCGCGTAATCTTTTTAAATGATCTCTCTGTATAGGAGTCTCATTAGGAGACTTATCATTTCCTTTAATGTGCTTTTACTTTTTAAAATTGCTAAAGCGTCGTTACTAGAATTTAAGATTACTTCTACAGGCCTAGGCTTATTATCAGTTTTAGGTCGGCCCAGACGAAATAATTTTATATTATCGCAAGATACGTGAGCCAAACTAGAAATGATCTCAGTAACATTAATATTGTCGCTCTCCTTATTACGTACAGCGTCATTGGAATTATTTTCACCCAGATTATAAATAATTATGTTCGCAGATCTGCGCTGACGATCAGATACTTCATATATTATTTCCTCGGTAACACAATTGTTGTTATTATTACCTTTCGAGAATATCAGTTCTCTAAGCAGCTCGATCTCCTTTATTGTTTGAGTTCCTCTAAGCCAGAGCTGGTGAAACCGGTGTTAGCAGTATTGTCTTTATTTAATTGTTCATCGTATCATTGTAGTAGATGCAGAGATAAAACATGCAAGAACCCTTGGTTACAATTTGTTGAATCTCCTGTCTACTCAAATCTGTACAGGTGGTATGGAAACCACCCTTACACTTATCCCAAACTACTTCGTCCACAACGTTTAATGTGGTTGCACATTCAAGCTTACTGCAAACACTACGTTTTATAATAGGCATATCTAATTACAAAGAATCAGTAGAGAGATTCCAAGCTGGTGAAATATAATTAAGTTTACGGTGTTATCAGCGTATTGTGTCTGATGAAAGTGATAATAGTTTACACAACGTTCAATCACCAATGCATAAAATTCAAAACGATTTAATATATAGAAACTAGTTTAACATAATTAATACAGCTATGCAACTATGAAAAAGTTATATACTGCAATTTTAAGTCGAGAACATACCATTAAAGATGATAAGACACAAAGATTTTTAAATATATGACATCACTAGATAAATTGAGAAATTGTTGCAGGAGAATTTTACGTGTGTGTGTACACTTACACTACTTTCACTGTTAATTTAAATTAAGAAGTTTCTTGTCGGTAGGCAATTCTATGCTGAAAATTCCACCTGTGTAATTAGTAAGACAATTAAACATCCGGTCTGATTTAAATCTTGAAATAGAGAAGGAAAAGGAAAGGCCACGTGTTTGATTCCCTTCCCCAAAGGGGAGGGCGGACTGCTTGAGTTTTACAAGCTCCTTCAGCCACAATCATGGATTCCCAACACACATACATTAAGTATGTATACATGGTGGGACTAAGCATAGGTGCGGTCAGGATAGCATCGGAAGGAACGGAGTTAGGGTCATGAGGGGAAGATACTACCCCAGCATTTGTCTAAATAGCCGCAGATGGTGTGCGTATAAGCAGTGACCATGCTGCTAGATGTGTATGAGAAAAACGCCTCAAAAAACCTCATACAGGGTAGACGGTAAGGGGAATGGAATCCGTTACCTCCTGAATGCTAAACAGATTATGGCCCCACAACTCTACTAGCTCGGTTAAAATAGAGAAAAGATTGTGTAAATTACATGGTTAATAATATTTGGTTTTTGCAATTAATACTTTGAAAGTCTGTATCACTAAAATTGATGTTGTTTATTAACAGTTATTGGAATTAGAATGAACCAATATTAGCTGTAATTGATAAATTATACTTACCACTTTCGACCACATTATCTTGGGCAATCTGTATTAAAAATAAATATAATAAAAACGATTGTGGTATTTATTATACGTATATACCCCTAATCACATATAGTTGTAAGAGGGAGATTGGGGAAAAATTTTAAATGTTGCGGAGCATTAGATAAAATTATTAACATCAATTTAGGTAAAAATTCTTTTACTGCCTAAAATAAGGTGGAAAAGGAATATAATAATGTAAAATCGACAAAAAGAAAAAGACTTTGGGGTTATAAAATTATGTAAGCGTTACAGTTGATAGATATGCATTACATTCCGAAGTAATTAAAATAAAAATCTTTAAGTCTTATTTTAAATCAGTTGCTGTAGTTTTCAGGACACAAGCACACAGAAATGTATACATTCAATTATAAAAGTTCAGGTAGTATAATTATGCTACTGAATTTTAAACATCGGAAGTCAGAGCAACTTTCTTTTTAACTTATTAACTCGATATTTAAATTTGATTATCAAACATGATTAATACGGAAAGACGAAAACGCGAGAGTTTCTATTAGACTACTTCTTTATTTTTTCTTCTTACCAGAAAAGCCTAAATTGCTACCTGTGTCCTGTTAGGCCATTTTGGATATTAGATCGCTGTATGACGAATGCTTAGGTACTACTTGTTTGGTGTACCGTTATATGTAATAATTACCTTATTTGCTACTTGTGTTTACACACCCAAATGTGTTATATACGTGTTATTTTATTTTTAAGGAATTACAAGAAATAATGTTTAATAGGAACAGCTTTTAATCTTTGTGCAAATCAATCTTTTTGCTTAAAGCAATTCTATCTTTTACTGCAAACTAAAACGAAATATTGTACACTACACTTAAGGACCATTATGTACTGGTGAGCACTTTGTCGCCAGTAGGCATAGGTTCTCTTTATCGTGTTGTGTAATAAATGTAACTGTTTCTTAACTATGCACTAAGCATTTGTAGTTATTTATCTATATTTTTGTGTTACAGTGCAATTGAGTACAAAAACGAGTTTACCACTCCAGATAAAGTCTCCTTTAACGTCAATTCCTTATAACTTCACACAATTACATTTTCACTGGGGAGACGGTGAAGATAATTATAAAGGAAGCGAGCATTACATTAATGGCCATTTCTATCCTTTAGAAATGCACGCTGTTCATAAGCAATCTGTTTCGAATGCTACTGATCAATTTCTTGTAATTGCGTATTTATTTCAAGTAAGTATATTTTTATAAAATATTTGATTTGATATTCAGAAAGCTTTGTTTAATTACAAATACTTATCTTTTAGTTTTGTAGGTGGTACATAGATAAATTATACAAAATTTATAAGCAACGAGGACAGTTAAAAAAAATTAATTAATGTGTCAATTACATTTATAAGGTATGAAAATGTAATGGGTAAATTTGCTATAACAATTAGGTGTATGCATTTGAAAGCTTGCTATTGAATACCCTTTTATTACAGTAACGATATATAGCTAGACCTTTAGTAAATTTCATATTACTTTTTTATTAAATTTGTTATGATTTCACTAGATTATAATTGGTAAGTCAAGTTTTTAGTTGTAAATTTTTTTACTACTTTGAGAACTTTGCATGGACATGTGACTAAATTTTGCTAAAAATGAGTTGTTTTATTGTGAAATTTATCATTATTAGCCTTCTCTGTTAGAGGGTATTCTGGAATGTCATTTTCAAGACGATTTAATAATATTTAATCTAATGTCTATTTATCCTTATTAAAATAATATATTCAGTAGTAGGCTCTGAAATACATGCACCTAATTGTTGTAGTCTCACTTTTTGTGATTTCACATTTTTTTTAAATTTGATGCACCTTGATTAATTTTCTAAAATTGTGATTGTTATCTAAACATAAACATTTTGTATAATTTTCTTGAAATATACCATTTGTAAACTTAAAAGATAGGTAGGTATTTGTAAATATGAGTTTATATCGTGAAATTGTCGTTCTCCGCTTTATACTATTATTCAAATAACAAAATTATTAGCATTACTAGTGTCGTACCAGGTAAGTGTTTTTTACAACGTAGTATTATTTTTGGACACAATGTTTTCAGTCTCTTGGAATAGGAGTACATTTTGCAACAACGTGTATTAAATTATGTAAAATGGTTAAGAAAGTCTTTACGACAGCCTTAAAAAGCGGTTGATTTTTTTTGCCATCTAAATGATTATACGTCCTTCTCGACGTTTCATTGACATGAAATGACAAACTGTTACAACTTGCAAATTACAAATTGGGTTAATATAATACAAATATGAGAACTAAAAAATTTTCGTGTAATTACCCCTACGTGTAACTCAAGCGTGGCAACAAAAGAACGATCACTAAAACGGTGCTTTAGCATAATGCAAACAATTCTTTAGTTAAACATTACATGTTGCAATAAAGTTAATTTGTTCTAGTTATCCCGACAAAAAAATCAAGCAATGGAAAGAATTGCTGATGCAGTTTTAGACGCCACAGTAAATGGAAATAGCACAGTGGATAATTTTAAATTAATTAATTTACTATATAATGTTCCATTTTCTTATTTTACTTATGAAGGATCATTAACTACTCCACCCTATACTGAGTCAGTTGCTTTCTTAGTAGCTGCAAATCCTTTTCCAGTTACACAACATCAATTAGAGGTTTTTCAAAAAGCTGCAGTTATGTATCCAAAATTTAGAAACAACTATAGGTGCCTTCAAAAACTCAACCATCGCAGAGTCATGCATGTATTATTATCTACAAACAATGAATAGAAAATTGTATGTTTAGTGTAATATAATTAAATAAATAGGTTCTTTTTTTTTGAAGTATTATGTCACCTACCCATCATCAAGAAGAGTATGTACACATATGTTTTTACGTATTTGTTCCCCATTTCATTTTTTTGTTTACATTTTCTTCATAATACTACCTTATAGCCCTAACATAATTATATTTTTTCATCTTACGAACGTAAACATGCTTGTCATTAAATTAAATATTAAAGATTAAAAAATTACTGTTGCGAAATTTTTGATAAGATTCTTCGAGAACTAACCTTAGGAACAATTTTGAAATTTAAATGCTTTCAATTATTGGTTGCTTGAAATAGCACAAACGTTCACACGAAAATGTATTAGGATAGAGTGCTGTAAGAGAGCGCGGGCGATAAGAGTGTGCATTTCTGAAATTTCGAAACGCACCCATGATCCGCAGCTATAGTCAGTTCCTAACTGTCAGACACGCTTACAATTTGTACTTGAAAAAAATCCAGATATAAAAGTTCTGAAGTAAGTTTTAAACATGTACATTGTTTTCTTAAAATATTTTTACATATTGTAAGCTTCATTACGTTCTTATTTGTTGGAATTACGTGTTTCATTGTTGATTTAGTTAGTATAATATGCGACCAAGCGTTTATGGTACAATTGTTTATATTATACGACAGAGATGGCGGCAATTACGTCGATTCTAATCATTGTGCCTTATCTGCAAGAGTACGTAGAATTTTGGTTTGTAAGAGTACGCGCGCGGTTTTGCAAACTATGCACATATTGGACAATTTCACATTCAAAAAATCACTTTATTTGTTTTATTACAGAATATCAATACGAAAGAGAACCTCTCTAAGAACTTTATGTTCGTCAGAAATTATGGAAGAGGCGAGAAAAAGAGTTGAAAATGGTGAGAGTAAAAGGAAAGTTGTAGCCACAAATCTGGGAAGTTCGACATTAAGTTGATCAAGGAAATGGAGGAAGATCTGAAAAATTACGTAAAGGATATAGACAATATATTTTACGGATTAACGGTGAAAGCTTTAAGAGCTTGGCTTATGAGTTTGCCTAAAAGAATCACATATCACAACGTTTCAATAAAAATGGCAGGCAAGGGATGGTTACGGGGATTCTTAAAACGAAACATCGATGTTTCGTTAAGACAACCTACTGCCATAAGTCTTGCTAGAGCTATAGTGTTTAATCTACCGCAATGTTAGAGATTTTCTGACAGTCTTCAACAATTAATGGAGGCATATAGGTCTCCACCACATGCGATATATAATATGTATGTTATACAGTTCCCAATAAACCTCCAAAAGTTCTATCTACAAAAGGCAAAAGGTGCGGGAACAAAATATGTAGCGCTGAGAGAGGTACAAATGCGACTGTTATCTGCGCAATGAGTGCGAGTGGACAGCTTATACCCCTACCTTTATATACCCCAGAAAAGGAATGAAAGCAGAACCTTTAGATTGTGCGCCGCCATTCTCGCTAAGAATGGTATCTGATAGAAGCTTTATTCATAAGAACCGTTTGTTGACTGGGCGACCCATTTTAGAGACCACGCAAAACCCATAAAGGAACAGCGTGTATTATTGATAATGGATAACCACACGTCCCATTGGTCCAGCTGTTGATTTTTTTCGGAAACGCAATATTAAAGCACTTACTCTGCCACCCCATAGCATCCACTACATGCAACCCAAGAAAAAACAAAATCGACCCTTCCAAAAAAAAAGGCATGGAGTTGTCGTCTATGTAATGATCCTCTAACTGAAGACTGGATTGAGTGTGTAAGACGCGCTAATTGGTGGCATGAAAAATGTACCGCCTATGCTGGCGTAGGGACATATATTTGAGACATGTGCATGTAAAATATTCTGTGCACTCTTACAAATAAGAATGTGCATTCTTACAAACTCGTAAGCGTAAGAGTGCGTATATGTCCTTGTTTTTATTTGTTTTTTTTCTACAATATTAGAAATAAGTTCGATTTCGTTTTTAAGTTATGGGAAGTTCAAATAAAAAAATCGTTTTAAGTAAACGTTTCTATTTTAGTTTTTAAATTTAAATAAGCGCGTACTCTTACAACACTCTACCCTATTCCTAGTCCCGTGCGCTTTACTTCACTGGTTTTCAGTACTGTTAAGGTTTAGAACACTTCGAATCTTGCATCGCAACGTGTCCTATCTACTTTACTTTTTGCAACGTGAAAGGTTATTAATAGAGAAAGGAATATATGCAGTGATTTATCCGTAAAATATGCGCATATATATGCACGATATTTGTTAAATATATGCAATAATTTTTTTTAAACATGCAGACTAATAAACAAGTGTTTAATCATTTATTTTGCTCAATTTCGAACATATACCTACAAATTCCACAAACTAAAACATATTAAATATAATCAAACTTATTAAAACGTATTTACTAATTATTCTTTATATTATTATAAAATGAACTTATAACTAAATGCTTTTCAAAATTTTCTACTAGAAATCTATGCTTTCCGTCTGAAAACATATATTTATATATCGAAAATGACCTTTCTACATCCACTGAAGTGCATTGAGCATTTACTAAATTTGCAATTATATTTGGGCTTAGCTCTAAATCGTCCACATTGTCGCTACTTAAAACATTGTTTACTTTATTTAACAATTCGTAACCAGGATTTTTTTTCAGTAGGTACGCTATAAAATTTTTCTAAATCTGATTTACCCACTTCACCCCGTACTTCGCTACACAAGTGTTCAAATTGTTTTAGTAATGCCATTGATTCGCTAAGAGCCATTCCTTGATTTTCAAATTTTTTTAATATATTTGAAACAAACATAATTGATTTTAATAAACGCAAGTTGTTGACATACCTGTGGGGAATTTAGTATATTTTTACACTTTTGAATAGCGGCAGCGGAATCGTTAATTTCCAGTATTACACTCTTAATACTTTCGAAGTGATTTGCATAAAAACTGCGGCTTACAACCATGTACCCCAACGGGTAATTACTGGTTCTGGAGGAAGAGGAATACCTGGTAACCTTTCTTTATAGAACTGAACTCTTAGAGCTTTCAAAAATACTTTTTTGCCGTTGTTCAGCAAATCATTGATTAACGAAAATTTATGTCTAATTTCTTCTGCTACTCTATTTAGCCCGTGTGCTATACAAGTTACATGATGTAAATTACTGTAAAATATTTTTAAATTTTGAGCGGCTTTTAGCATATACGGTGCAGCATCCGAAATCATCAACAACACATTATCGTTAGGCGTGGAAGTGGGTAAATAAAAATTGGACAAACCTTCTTGAATAAATCGCGTAATTGTTAGATTACTAGTTTTGTCTATCTGCTTGGAGGCAATTAAATATGAGGTCGGCATTTCCACTTCATGCAGAATTCCAATTAACAAATGAGCTATGTAACGACCGCAACTATCAGTAGTCTCATCCAAAATAAAATATACGTAATTATTACCAATAATTATTCTTATTTGAGCCATTGTTTCGGTATAAGAAGTTTCCAAGTAATTTTTTCGCAATGTACTCTCGTCCACAATGTTAAATTTACAATATTTTTGAAGAAAGGGTTTTTCAACTTAAAAAAAGGAATGTTTGACGAAATTAATGCTTTACATAAATCTGTATTAAATTCTTCCTGCTGCGTTCGTGTGGGACTCGTTGCAATACATTCTCTTAAAGATTGCTGAGACTTGGATGTTCTTTTCATTGCTTGAACTTTTGCTACGTGTTTTCTCATGTTGATCCAAAAGAAATTTTCGTTCGCAAGATATCTAGAGAAATAATATAGAAATTAGTAATTTGTGATTGGGAGGTTTAAGTGATTTGTTTTTTCTTTTGCACAATTTAGTATTATTCATAAGATCTAACTATGAAATTAAATAAACACATTAAAATGTAAAAAAATTGAGATAATAAAGAGATAACACCTACAATTTTCGAGCATGCTCGGCAAAAAGTCTTCTCTCCATCCAAAATAAATTCAGGATATGGCTTAATCCACGAATGTAATTTTGTAAAAGACATGCTGGATAATATCTACACTACACTCACTATAACATGCAATATTATAAATGAGCAAAAATAGCGACAATAGATTATTTTCGTATTTTAAGAAGCTTTCTAGTTACTCCTGTCCTAGAAATACCGGTTTTACAAATAGACTAAAGTTGTATACAATGTAGTATACCAGGGGGCTGTTGCACAATAAACTACAAGTTAATAATATTAATGAAATACTTGTAACTTGTAGAATTGTGTTGCACAATAAGAATTCACAAATGTACAAGTTATTAGTTGTAGATTGAAAAATATTAGTGAAATGTACAAGTGTTTGTTGCACAATTGACAGTGTTACTACAAGTTAGCAAAAAATATGAGCATCCACTAATATATTTTATACAAGTTTAAGTGAGGTTATGAAGTTGTTGATGTTGCTTGTGTGTAAAATATAAGAATGCAAAATTTGTGGTTAGACTCATCCAGTGATGAAGAACATGACAGAATGCCAAATGAACAGAGAGAAGTGCAAATTTGTCAGAGAAGGGAGATTTTCACGGCAAGAGTGCATTTTGAATTTCCAAATGATTTTGAGTTTAATAAGAGGTACAGAATGAAGTCTGATAAGATGGAAGTTTTGTTGCAAAAAATTGGTTTGAGGTTACAACACCCTACAAACAAGAGTGGTGCTTTATCTCCTAAGAAACAGATGTGTATAGCTTTGCATTGGCTTGGCAGTGGAGCTCAATTTCACACTGTCGCAGACATGCATGGGGTTCATAAAGCTACAGTTTGTAGAACTGTTGCTAGCTTCGTGCGCGCTGTAAACAGCGAGTTATTTACTACAGTGGTTTCATGGCCTGAAGATATTGCTAAAGAAATTGATAGTCTCTACAGAATTGCCAAATTTCCACAAGTTTGTGGTGTAATTGATGGTACCCTTATTCTCATAAATGCCCCTACAGTTAATTAAGAAGCTTATGTTGACAGACATGGTGAGCACTCTTTAAACTGTATGTTTGTGTGTGGTGCCTCATGCTTTTTTTATTATGTTAGTGCAAAATGACCTCGAAGTGTACACGATGCACGTGTTTTACGAAACAGCACGCTGCATAGAAGAATGGAAGAAAATCCCCTATTCCCCAATGCATTACTGTTGGGAGACTCAGCTTATCCATTGAAACAATGGCTAACGACACCACTGCATCATGATCCTAATGATGTGTCAGAAAAGAGGTACAATCGCAGGTTAAAGTCAACAAGACAAGTGGTTGAACGTTCACTCGGTATCTTGAAAGAAAAATTTCTATGTCTCAACCACCTTCGTCTGAATCCAACATATGCTGCTTCAGTTGTGAAGTGTTGTGCCACTCTTTGTAATTTTGAAAGGGATGAAGGCGAAGCCAATGTTATTCCTATCCATAAAGATGCAGATGAGCTGGGTAACGTCAATGTAGAACAACAAGAAGTTGAAGAGGCAGTCAACTTAGAAGGTCCTCTAAGACTGCAGCAGATATTACAATTAATGATATAAGCCTAACAGCCTATCATAAACAATATGTAACATTCACATGTCAAGTTAATTGTGCAAAATAGATTACCTTTATTACCCTCCGTGGTATACTCTTATCTACTGTGTCGTGTAATTTACACAGGAACAGTTAATAACGTGCAATACACACTCATTAAAGGTAACATTATGCAATTATGCGCTTTATTTATACTTTGGTCGGTTCATAATTCTTAGACATCTTCATTTACATCAGCACTTTCTTGAATTACGTATAACTGTCCTATTTGAGGAAAAGCTTCTGTAAATTTAGATGGGCACAAGCCCAGTTCCCCCTCTAGCTGCAGTATCTGCAATGATCGGTAATAACTTTCTTTTTCCATTATTTCCACTGACAGTTCCAGTTTCCTGCTTCTTCAGAAAGCTTCTTTTGCTGACTCAGCTGAAGAGGGCACATTCATAGCTGGCTGCTCTATAACAAACATAGGAAATTCATATAATTCATCATTACTATCTTAGGGGGATTAGTGCTTAAGTTCATAATTTTGAAATTTTGAATAAATTTCACTTACCGACATTTTTACGTTTACTGTTCTTTGATTTGATAGAACTAGATTGACTTGGAATGATAATATCATTCAGAATAGAGAGCTCAGCAACTGCTGCTGGTGGTTCTTCAATTTCTTCTACATTCAACTGAATGTCTGGACTATCATCTAAAGATTCCGAGATGTTTAAGCCAACCACAGCCGGCGAGTCATTGCCAACTATCTCTAGAACTTCACAATCCACTTCTGTAAGTTTAGCATTTGGCCCTCCACCCGTGCCAGCTTTCCTTGCATTGTCTTGCTTTTCCTGAAACACAAGATAGGCCTAGTGAACTAAAATAATGTTATTGTTATTAACAGTATACTAATAATTTACGTTTAAAGTTACTGTGATAACTGAAAATTAAAGTGAAAATAAATAAATAAAAAGTCAACATAATGGTTTATAAAGAGGTACAAATTAATTGTTAAATAAATTCGCATAACTTCTCGTAACTACCTCATGCTTAAAACCCTTCGAAAGGTGCAATAGCATAAGTAACGAGTTCGGGCGCAATGCATCTGTCAGATGACTGTTTGAAAAAAATAATTTCAAGGGGTTAATTAATTCTAAAATAATGTTATTTATATTCAAAAATAAATTCTATGTTTAGAATTTAATTTTGTTCATTTTGTACGTGTACATTCAGCCAAGGAAACAAAAAGTCCTGAATTGGGCGCAATTAATCTCTCAGATTACTTTAAAATGAATCAATTATTTTATATATTTGATTTTTTAATATGCACTTACTGTTTTTACAAATTCATTCTGAATAGACTGTGTGATGTAAAATATCCAGCTGCTAACTCACCAAAATTACTACAAACGGGCGCAACTAATCTGTAAGATTATATAGGTCGCAGCAACGGATATCTGTATTCCACAGCACCACAATTATGACAGCATATAAAGCAAGTTCCAAGGGGAAGATACAAGAAAGCGCAGACGCAAAGCCCGAGAAAATCCAGAGATATTTCCAAACTTTTGAGTCATAAATCTGTCAGATGAGTTGCGCCTGTCGGAGGGTTAAGTTTGTGGTTGTATTAAGTTAGGTTATGTTTACATTGAGTATATCATTCGCTTTATGAACGTGGCACAATAGATTGACAGCTAACCTACATGTTTATTGGAAAAGCACTTACCATGGTCAACTTCCTCACGTTCGGCCACCAAACATCTCTCAAATATGTAACTTCTTTTCCCTACGAAATGACACCAAGTGCCTGCGCATATGCACTTATTACTTATTACAGCTACTTGAAAATTCTAACTAACTTCAATTGCTATTTTTTAAAAACAAAACAACAACTCAACTGTCATAGACAATTAAAACACAGTTTTTGTCAGCAGTTTTGCCAACCATTAATCCACTTGGCTAATTAAACTATACAACAATTAATACATTTTATAAATCAGTTGAAATATTTTCTTGTAGAAATCAACTAATATTATTAGTGTACAGTTTTTTTTTTGTGCAACAGGAACTACTAGTACTTGTAATTTGTAGTTTGTAACTTGTAGGATTTCGCTAGTATTATTAGTATCATTGTGCAACAGGCCCCTGGGTACTCATTCATAGAAAACAATTAGTAGGATGCCTGTAAAAAGAATTTATCTAAGATTTTAATACAAATATAGCATTTTATTAAAAAAATATTGATTTCATGCAAATAAATATACTAAAAGTTCAAATATGCAAATATGGGCCAAATATGCAACTTATGCAAAAAAAAAATTGGTTTAATTTAATTTTAATTGCAATTATTTATACATATTTACGTATATTAACCATTATATGTGCATTTTATGAAATATGCATTTTGCATATATTCTTTTCTTTAGTTATTAATAATGGTGGTGGATAAATTGTATTTTAGTAATTTGCTTCCATTTTGAAACTTTAATAGACATATTAAAAAACTCGACATCTCCGATTATAGCGATTAATTAACGGAACATTTTACGAAAATTTTTAAGTTGCCAGACCTTGATCCGGAATTATGTCATGCATGTCACTTCTGCAGAATGTGTCAAAAACAGAATGTGTCCAGTGGAAAACTTTGACATGAGAAAATTCGCGGCCGTATCTTTGGTAAATTCACGCATTTCAGGGGGCGTACATGCAAGATTATTTTTAGTTTTCGTGTTTTGTGACAGAATTTGTATAAAACAAAAGGCGAATAGATCACATTTTCACTTCAAGACGTTTTATGAGACTTGTTTTTTAATATACTATTATCTGGCTTCTTTCGTTTAATTATTTATTTTTTTCTTAGTCCTATATATTGTCACTTAACAACTCTTAATAATAATAATAATAAAGCTTCTGGCATAAAACGTTTGTCATTATAGCTCATACAAAATTATTTTGATAATGTCAAGTATATTTAAATGTTGTGGTACTGTCTAATTTGAAATTTGCATCCCAATTTTGCAAGTGAAGCAAGAAAATTTAACAATTTATTCAATACTGTGGAAATTTCTCACATTCAATAAATTTTGAATGACGTTTTGATGACTGGTTAAATTAAAGTTTAATTAGAAGTTATTGATTATATTGGCGTTTCTATTAAAATTATTACCATTAATGGAAGTAGTATAATATCTAAATGATTTTGGGAGAATGTTACTGTTGTGTTTAAAAATTATGCCTAAACAATCTTCTGATATCAGATTTATGTTATTAATATGACCTTTGGGTTTAAGGCACTGGTTTACTTTAGAAAATTGATCAAGACTATTGAAGAATTTTGCTGACAGTAATGAAACCTTGGAAAGTTCTTAAATTTATATTTAAACTGACATTTGAATATCCGTCAAATTTTAAAAACGTCCTTTCAAATCAAGCATAATTTTGTAAGTATTAATGTTTTTATGTTAATTTTATGTTAATGGGTATGATATATAATATTAACAGTTGTGGACGTATATATGCCATGTAAGTACTTGGTGTAATGTTGTTCTTTAAAGACTACAGTTTAATTTTTTAATTATTTTATAGCACCGCATATAATTTGTGAAAACAGTTCATGTGATCTAAAAATAATTATGCATAGATTAGAGGAGACATTATATAATAGTTTAGAATATTCATGTTTAGGTGATAAATTTACTCAGACAACCCACACATATATTTGTGAGTGTGATGGGAATAGTAACACTTCATGACCTGGCCATCCAGACCAAGAATTATTAGTCAAAGAATACGTAAAAGAAGAACTAATAATTCTAATACAAAATCAAGATTTTCACTTTCTAGTGGTGCGAGGATATGGACTGGCTCCATTTGTCATCGGGGTGAGACCCAATCTGGTTTGGAAATTGAACCCACTCTGGATGTTTTGCGATAGATCAGCCGACAATCAACAAAACTGGAAAGTTGCAACAGCGCATGATAAGGATTTATAGAATGAACATTGACGTTATGCGATGCTAAGACACTGTAACTAATTTGGAAACTACACCACCTATTAAATATAGGTTAAGAAAAATGTTTTTAAATAAGTATACTGATTATACAAGGTAAACCGAGCAAAGACTTGTTGATCAAAAGAGAGCAGTTTTAGGTAAGAAATTTATACAACTTCAGTTCGATAAACTTAAGAATGAAGTAGCAGAGCACTAAATGTAAATGTACCTCAAAATAACTTAGACTTACGATACCAATAACAACATCCAACACAATAACGAGTAATGGTTGATGACACCAATATTGAGCTAGCAAATTACGAACTCCCTGGCCTTGAAACAAATCTGCAAAATTTTATAGAGTTTAGGGATATAGATCCTATGCAGCGACCTAAGCAAACTAATTCCTAAAAACTTACAATTATTCTAAATGTATTAGATACAAGAATTATCCCAGATTATTTCAAAATAAATAATAATTTTAATTATTTGCAGTGTGTTATTTATTCTATAGATATTACGCTATTAAATATTGTGATGCAGATGTTTGTAATAAATCAAACAGTATTAGTGTAGAACATAAAATAAGATCATGGGAAGAACGACTTACCAATAAAATGTATAAACTATGAAAAGAAATTAGACAAATGACTGATTTCAAAATGGTTAGGGGGGAACAAAACTAAAAAACCAAATAGTTGTAATAATGAGTAAGAACTTAACGCATGCTAATTATGATCCTCAAAATCAAACTGCAGCAAGTCATTGATACTATGAAGCAAAACCTTGCAGTCATAGCAAAAAGCTTCGTCGATATCGACTATCAGATAAAGATGAAGAATGAACAACAACATATTCTGGAGAAACGAGAAATTATTTTATCGAAATATGCAGAAGTTTCCAATTACTGGAGGTAATGAACTTCCTGAGCAAGGTGATACGTTCAAATTCTGGTCTGGTTTATGGTCGGTATCTATAGAACGTAGTAAACCGGCTTCACTTCCTAATATGGCTGAAAGTTAAATTTTTAGCCTGAACTGAAAATGATTATTAGCAGGTCTCATAAATGGAAGGCATCAGGTATAGATAGAATACAAAATTTTTGGAATAAGCGTTTTCAGAGCACGCACTCATTTCTGTTGCACTACTTTAATGACTTTCTGAAAGATCCTTGAACCGTTCCAAAATTTTTTATGCAAGGTATTACTTATTTACCTTCAAAAGGCATTGACACCAAAAATCCAACAAAATATCGACCCATCACTTGTCTTCATACTGTTTATAAGTTTCTCATGCCATATTTAGCTGAGAAAATTGACTAACATTGTGAAAATAATTCAATGATTACCATTGAACAGAAAGGGTGCACTATAAACTCCCAAGGCTGCCAGCAGCACTTTTCAAGGTGACTCTTTAAGCCCCTTATGGTTTTGCTCGGTACTTGATCCCCTATCTCATATGTTAAATGTTACAGAAGGTGGTTTTAGGTAAAAAGTTAACAATAACTTACAACAAAGTGTATCCCACTTAATGTATTGCATGACATTAAACTGTATGCTGGAAAACTACAACGTATAAGATCTTTATCGAAGACTGTCGAATTATTTTCCAGTGACATCAAAGTGGGATTTTTGGTCTTGACATATGTAAAACGCAATCTATGATTAGAAGTGCTCATACAGCAAATGGCTTTGAACTTCAGAATGGGGAAACTATTGACCCAATGAAACATGAAGAAGTATACAAATATCTTGGAACGCTGCGATAGATTCGATAAAACATACACAAATTCTCAGACTGTAAGACTAAATAAATTCAGATCTCGGCTTGAACACATTACGAAAGCGAAATTAACTGGAAAGAATTGTACGCTGATCATCCAAAATCAACCATTGAGCGGGTAACTATACCTAGGGTCCATGTAGATAGAGGAATAATTAATTTAAGTTATTTACATACGAAAATAGTAGCAAATCTGAAAAAATACTTTATTGAGAAAGCTCAAGTGTCTCCCCTTTTTGAAGTAGTAACAAGATATAATTCATAATTATACTCCATTAATTTTGTAAACGCTTGTGCTACATCAATTTTAACAAAACAAGAAATTGATATCCTATTGATTGATAATTGGAATGCAAAATCATTTCACGCACGTATTTGAACTTAATGGTGCTAAAATCGCATCAAACTGCTGGTTTACTCATGGTGATCTACATTTTGACGCAGAAGGGTTTGTGGGTATAGTAATTACAACTAAAAGCTACTTAAGTTATGTTATGAAGGATCCAACTATCCTAGATGATAGATTTCAGAGATGTTTAAATGACTCTGAGACTATCACATCATTATATCTTGATGCACGGAAATAACGCACAATGAACATCTCTATCGTCACAATTGTGTGGATAAAATAATTCACCAACGAATTGCTCAGTCTCTCTTACAAATAACAATACAATACCATATTATTGTTATAAGTTATGTTGTTCCCCGTACATCGACCAAGCAATCAATTACATTTTATCTGCCAAAATGCAGAACCAACATTTTAAAGAACTCTCCTGTTTACAAAATTAGCTGTATTTATAACTACCTAACCAGTGTAGTAGACATTTTTAACTGCCCTCTAAACCTCTTGCTGAATGCAATTAAGTAACCATATTATTGTAAAACTTTATTTATATAGTTGACTTGTAAGATTATCATGTTTTGCTCTTTTTTTCCTGTGAATGGCGTGTTAAGCAAAAATTTATTTAATTAATTGATAATTGTAGATTATAGTAGAATATATTTGTTATGTTGCAGAATTATTTTGTCTTTTTTTATAATTGTTCGCACTTCTAATAACTGCTTATTTGTAACTAATTTGTATTTGTTCTGTTTGGGTTTAGGACCTGTTTGAACAATAAACATTATTATTATTATAATCCAAAAATACTATTAAAGAATAAGACACACCGCCTATACCGGGATAGAACTATTCTAACGGATATGACCACACCATCGAACAGACCAGATATTGCCCTCTTGGACAAATTGGCAAAGAAAACATACCTTTTTGACATAACTGTACCTAGTAGGAATAATATTCGAAACACTACTGCAAAGAAAATTAACAAATATACAGACCTTGCTCATGAAATAAAACAACAATGGCATCAAGAACGAGTAGTAGTGATCCCGATTGTTATATTAGCGACAGGTGTAATCCACAAATCTTTAAGAGATTGCATGAACATGCCTCTCTTTTTAATAATTGAATTATAAAGATCTTTAACACTTAATACCTGCAACATTGAAAAAGATTCTTAAATTTAAATTAAGAAAAATTATTATTGTTAAATTTAATATGTTTAATGTACATTTATTATGTTATTCTTGAAAAAATTAAAATAAAAATAAATTGACAGAGCCCAACTCCCTTGATTCAGTAACGGGAATAGGTCAATTCCAGCAACTTTGCTGAGAATGTCAAATTTTGAATTATATTATAACAATAATAATGGTTATTACTCAACAGGCATGCCTAATAACAGAGTAATATGCTTCATGTATAAATTAAATCTGTGCACATACCAATATACAATTATCGTAAACTAAAGATATTATAAGTAAACAAAAAGTTTAAAGAGAAAAAAACTAAGATAAATAAAAAAGAAAATGCGCTACATGCAAATTAATAATCCTGCAATCATTAAAAACTAGGTGAATGCTAGTGCATTACAGGACTTTCTTGCAAAATAATAAAAAATATATGGGGTATTTTTATATTTTTAAAATATTCCGCTGTTTTAGAAATATTTAATAAAAACTGACGCTAATAAACCCCCCCTCTCCGAGACATCCAGACATCATGGCCGATCTTGACAAAACTTGGCCAGAAGTTATAAAATGAGCTAATAAGTCGATTTAGCGATAGTGAAAAAAAAGTCGATTGTATAATGCATATATGTAGTTTGAAAGTTAAAAATATCTCGCTTATCTTTCAAGAATTATGGCCTGTTTCATATCATTTTAAAGTAAATTTTGGCCCCTTTCAAATAACGTAAGAATATGGTTACAGCAATACGAGGAATGTTTTCAATTTCCGGAGAAACCGGAAGCAGTGCGTTCAACAGTAGGATTCGCTGCTCGGACGTGAACTTTTGTAATGGGTTTTCGGTGGTGGCAAGTGACAGTTGCCCTCAACGAAGTCCAACACAAACATTAAACCTTGCTTGGCAATATTTTATTTAAAGAAAATTACAAGTTAGGGTAATTATGAATATTTATGACCATTCCTGGACGGGCTGCGAATGCCGGTTCTCTTTCCAGGAGGTTGAAAAACGGATTCGGGCGCCACCCAAAAGATAAACTATTGTTCAGGTGGTCTTTGGTTCCACTCCTGAAGGTATACGGTTTTCCAAATAGGCTGGGTCGTCTTTCCCAGTGGAGGATAAAATTCAGGGTCCAATTCTTATGGTAGAAGATGTACCTAAAACTCAATTAAATCGTGTGGACGACGGATACGGTAGACAAAGGTCACAGGTCCCCTTGACAAATTCTTAGTAAATATGAATTCTGTGAATTTATTTAAATATTTAAATTTCACTAATTACGGTTTAATCAAAACGGTGCTCGGTATCAAAGCAGCTACTTTTTACTACTTGTCAAAATAGATTTAACTAAATTTTTATACTCGCTTACAGAGCAAGTATTTACTAAGTTGAATTATATTAATTAATTTTTACTAACTACTCTTTACCTCATACTGATTCGCAAAATTTTCTTTTCGTCTGTACTTAGATTGATATTAAATCAATTACTGAAGTAATATTTCTTTCATTGTGCTAAATTATTATTTGTGAAATAACATAACGATGGATATAAAATTCGGCCAGTAGCCATTAACAAAAATGCTTCTTCCGTCTAATGGTTTAATTAGTAATTAATTAACTAATAACACTTATATCAACTCACGCAATTACACAAGCTAGTTACTGTTTGACACATCTGTCAACGGTTGGAATATTTTATTACAAATAGTTTATTATACGCAATGGGGACGAGATACAATTCCTATTGTAGTTGTTTACCTCGTTCATATGATAGAGCTTATTTCAGGTTTAACTTTAATTATTTATATAGAAAATGTGATTTAACAATGAAATTTTCTACGAAGTGAATTAATCAATATGATAAAGACGGTGTCAACTATTACTTATTTTACTAATTTAAAACTCTCTTAATTAGATTGATCGGATTTTAAGTTCTATTTGAATGCTTTAGTTTGCTTATCTCTACTTGATATTACTATACGTACTTTTCCATTTACAAGAAACATTTTTAACATAAACTAAATTATTACTTATTACCTTTTAATTTTTGAGTGACAAAAAGAAAACTTGCATTTATATTAACACTGTAACTATTTATAGTACTTAATAAGTTTTAGTTTCGGAATAAAAAAAAGAGAAAATTTCTACTTACAATTAACGGTAATCTCCTTGTGAACCACGGTATAATTCTTTCTGTTACTTAATTTAATTCTTATCGATATTGAATGGTGAGTACTTAATTAATTTACGGACTTAATTATGGTTTATGTTGGATAAGTAAAAGGAAAAATTAATCTTCATAATATCATTTCATTAGCGCAAATGAACAAAGCTTATTTCCAAAATCTCAAATTTGTAACCAAAATAGTTAGAAAGTTATAACAATATCAATATTAAATATTTGCAAATTCATATCTCCTATACTAGTAGCTTTAGAAGAAGCAGGTTAATTGCATTCATAAGAGTGGCTGGTTGCCTAGAAAATATAAAAAAAAACAAAAAAATGCTTGAAGGGAATTTTGAATAAATCAATTTCGAATAATTCCTTAAGTTTGGCCCCTTAAATGTAGGCAAATTTATACGATTATTTATTATGTTAAGAAATCTCTTTAAAGAACCTTTTTAACTACGCCTATCTATTTCCAATTCTTTGATATCTTGAATGGTATCTGAAATATCTATCTACAAAAAAGAAATGTATTTGTGACTGTAACTACGGCCATATTCCATTTTGAAAGTTTTAAAAATTGCAAATAATTGCATTTCATGCGAGTTATTGATGAGCTAAATTTCAATCTTCTATGTTAAAATTCGAAAATTTGTCCCCAAAATAACACCCTTATTTTCACACCATGTGTACCTATTGCGTTTAAAACCTTGTTTTATCGTCATAATTGTCTCGTAGTCCTTCATGCCAAATTTCATCAAAATTGTCCGTATAATTACGGCTGGGGAGTGACCGTAGGCGCGCAAAAAATAGGTAACATTTTTACACACAAATTACAATTCTCTCTTTATGTCTAATAGGCGTATGCTTTAGTACATCCAATTTAATTTTAATTTTATAATTTAAATCCATACTTTGTTTTTCCAATTCTCTTTCTAACCACTAATTAGATATACATAACGCATCCAGATCGTCGAAATGTAATACGTTATGTAATTTATTTCTTGTGGTTATCGGTTTAACACCTATTATAACTAATTCTGTCCCCTCGGATAATCGCTCCAATTTCCTACAGTCTCTAGACTTTAAAATACGTTTAATCTTTACATAGAAGCTTCGTTAATTTATCCATGTCTTGTTGAAGGAAATTTACATTTTTTGTATTTTCTATAGTTTTTTACATGCCCCACATCTATCATAGCAAGAGAATTCCATTAAATGTGGTATTTCCATTAGTTTAAACGTCCCGTCTTTTCTCTACATTCCAAACTCTTAATGTGGTTTTCTATAGATGTTAATGAGAGCCTTTCAATAAACAATTTTGCGTGCGTATGTGTAGCATTCTGTTCAAACCGATTTGTTATTAATTATTTTAAGAGAAAGGTAAATACGAGTTGCAGTAAGTGTGATAAAGATAATGAGGTTGTTTGTATATATTTACACTCTAAAATTAATCATAGGAAATCAATAGCTAGTTTTTACATCAACTATGCATAAGTAAAAAACGTAGAAAGTGTTTCAGTTTAATTAGACAAGTAACACAAAGCAGTGACTATCACTCGTGAAGCAGTCCCGCAAAAACGTTCTTTAAGTACCAGAGCTGGTGAGTGTGCTGTTAACCCTTTATTTATTTACGGATTTTTAATTACGGTTATAAAACACATCTAAGCTATACGTAACAAGTTTCTTTAAAAAATATTAAGGCGTACAACATTTTAACGGTCGGATGGATATTAAACATATTTCAATGCAGTCAATGCAGGTAAAACAATCAGTTTTTAACATTCGTTTTAGAAGACAATATTGTAATAACTGTTATGTAATTAATTAACTTAATAAAAAATTTTGTTTCATTAGAGAATAACCCGAATGTCAGTAATTTTTTTTTTATAACTCACTGAGGATTTTTTAATTATGACATTTACAATAAAAATTAGTGTTCTATAATTAAATTTTACTTTCATTCAAATTCCCCTACGCAAGATCAATCCTTAACACAACTGCTGTCTTACAAGAATCTCCTTATTAGAAATACAACGTTTTCTCATATAGGTGAAAGATCATTCAATAGCACTTGACCATTTTAAAACAATAGGATCGATATTTTAATAATATCTTATTAGGGTAATTATGCAATTTCCAACATTGTATGCGTGTGCGTTTGCCTAACCTCCAGGGGTACTTCTCTTAATACAACCAAAAAGACCTTAATTAGATGACCATCAAAAATAATCCTAAGACCAACTCCAAGTCCAGCTCCAGGTCCAAGACCAACCCTAAGACTTAGCCAAAGTGCAGGACCAGCTCCAGGTCCAAGACCAAACTCCCAAGACCAGCTCCAGGTCCAGCACCGAGACAACCCCAGTCCCTCACGTGAGCAAGTACAAAATTACTGTCAAAAAGGCTCTAATTAGGGTTGACCCTCGAAAATAAACCATAGGGTAGAAAAAGGCCTCCGAAAAGGAAGGGTGGAAAATACGGTCTCACACGGGGTGTGTAAAAAATAGGGGTGAAAAGATACGTCCTACACGTCAGCGAGTAAAAAATAATTAGGGATGAAGATCCCAGCAGGGCTAAAAAATATGGTCTCACACGTGGCTGTGTAAAAAATTAGGGGTTGAAAAAGGCCTCCAAAAAGAAACCATAAAAAATAAGGGTGGAAAATATGGTCTCCCACGTGGGCGGTCAGAATCCAAGATGGCGGCGACAAGTGCCGGTCTACTACTTGTTACAATACATTTAATTTAGAATTCCATGTTTAAATTCTAGAAATACACATTTGTCACTACAATCCCTCATACCAATAGTTTAATCATTTCGCCATTTTTCAACATGTTTAACAAAATGTCCAAAGACGTTGTTTTTCGAATGACTATACTTCAGTTAAACGTGTCGTTCATGCATATTTTCAATTATAACGATAACACTTTATTGTTATACGGTCTCACACGGGGGTGTGTAAAAAATAGGGGTGAAAAAATACGCCCTACACATGAGCGAGTAAAAAATAATTAGGGATGAAAATTCCAGCAGGGGTGGAAAATATGGTCTCACACGTGGGTGTGTAAAAAATTAGGGGTTGAAAAAGGCCTCCGAAAAAAAACCATAAAAAATAATGGTGGAAAATATGGTCTCCCACGTGGGCGGTCTTGTGATGTCAAAATCCAAGATGGCGGCGACAAGTGCCGGGCTACTACTATAATAAATAGGAGCAATCGACGCTACCAACTAGAATTTTGTATAAAAACGGTATTTAAAATATTTGGTTGCATATATTCTGAATTCAGTGTACTTCTTACTTTATATTTAATTTGGTATTTTTAAAGTATAACAATTTTGCAAAAATAATTGGAAGGAAAAAGAGAATACCCCCAAGATTAATACTGTAACTCAGGTTTTAGATATATAGACTCCAAGCAAGCTTCACTAGATGAATTGTAGAATTCGTGACTGTTCATCCAACTTCTAGTGTAGGAAATTTATATAAGTTTAGTAAATAACTACTTTGGTGATTAAGATACACTTTATCTTCTCTAAAGTATAAAACTTCCACAAACCTATTTTGAATCCTTTCAATCAGATATTTATGTATTGGTTAGATAAATTACCAAACTACTGCCGCATATTCCAAGTTTTCTTTGTACGTAACTGTTACATAGAGATATTGTGGTTTTAGTTGATCTGAAGTCTCTAGTTACTCTTATAATAAATCTTAAAGTTTTGTTAGCTGCTTTCACTGTATTAACAGATACGTTGTTACAAAACATTCCTTCAGTAGTTCTCCATCACACAATTTTGAAACTGCTAAAATTAATGAACAACGGGATCACAGGGAATATCCGACGTAGGCGCATATAAACAACTGTTATCTTCCAAAAAGAACGGTATTTAAAATATTTGGATGCATATATTCTGTATTCAGTGTATTTCTTACTTTATATTTAATTTGGTATTTTTAAAGTATAACAATTTTGCAAAAATAATTGGAAGGAAAAAGAGAATACCCCCAGGGTTAATATTGCAACTCAGGTTTTAGATATATAGACTCCAAGCAAGTTTCACTAGATGAATTGTAAAATTATTTAAAAAATATTTGCCTACAAGTACGGTACTACAAATTACTTCGAGCGTGGTTAAATGAATTAAAAAGATGCTTCATTTATGCTGTTAGGTAACAATTTATAACATCTTGTTGTGAAGAATCGGTTAAAGCATATTGAGTTATTTTAAGAGTGTTTGCGTTGTCAATTTAGAGATAAACATATATCAGTGTCCTTGTGAATAATGAATTCAGAGCGTAAAGCGGAATTATATAAACGAAGTACGCTACTATCTGCAGAGGGCAAGATATGATCACTAAACCCTAAATGATAGATCAGTGCTGCGTTCCAATTTTTTTTTATTTTTCGATATTTCCCTCATCAAGCGTTTTTTAGAGATAGAAAATTATTTAGAAATTTATTACAAAATACGAAACTAAGGAAATAAGTGAAATACGTCTTATAACATGCATTTTGTTGCATACAACACGTTGATGTACAACGCCTATTCATTCATGTTAAAAACACAACTCTAAATCTCTGCGGTACTTTTCAGACATATAAAACAAATTTACCTGTTCAATTGCGGGAAGCTAAAAATCAGCGAACAAATCTACCCATAATTGAACCTAGTTAATGAAGCTGGTGATTTTTACGAACCTAACATAATTATTTAATTAAATAAATGTGCATTTTTAAGTTACAACCAATAGAACATATATCGTCATAGAAACACGTTTTTATAGTTGTTATTCAAAAGGTTAAACTTTCTCACACGAGTAAGCTGAGTAATTTAACCGAGCGAATAAGAGGCATAACATTAAAGTGCTAACATTACGCATTATCTGCATGAACGCAAAATAACTAATCGTGTGACGTGCGTGCCAAATCAGTTATTCTCAGAAGTAGAAATCGCCCAGGACTGCTTATTATTTTGTTTTGATAGAACTGTGATAAAATTATTTCATATAATTATCAACAACCATTGGATGTTAATACCTAATAATTATCGTAGTGTCTACATTATTAAGGATCTGGAGCAATAATGCAACTAAATCATGCGGTTCTTAAGTTTTAGGTAAATAATGTTTCGTGTTTAAAGGAGACAATAAGAAATTTAATTTTTTCTAGTTCGAGTAGAAGTTTTAACTACGCAGTAACTAACTTTCCCTTAGAAAATCAGAATTTTAACAATGTTGCAAGAGCTTACAGAAAAAAAATGTATGTCATACGGTTTAAAAGAGAGTTTTGTGACTCATCTGTTCTTATTCACCTAACTTAGTTCGGCAATCAAACGAACAGATTCGTCACAAGTAACATTTCTAAGCCTAATAAAATAATATACCATTCATTTGAGTTTTATGTCAAACTGTTTCACAAATGGTATACGAAGAGTTAATTAACTTGGTAATTACGGAAATCTGTAAGCTATATTGTCCAAGTAGGTACATGGTCACTAAAGTATAGTTACTCTTAGCTGGGCCATCTAGGGAATCAGCTTGACCGTTGCGTCCGTTTCTCCACAAAAATTGGTGTACAAAGTATGATAGACATCTAGGATAACCAACACTAGAAAACATTTTTTTTCCGACAAATTTGGTATATAAATAACGATCTTATGGATCAAAAGCCACGAATGCGGAAAACCGAGTAATTTGGTTCTTGGTCGTTAAAGCACAAAGGTTGGCCGTTCCGCTGAAGAAATTACTGTATCAATACCTACTTTTGATATACAAGATGATATACGCAAGAAAATAAAAAAGAAATTGTTTGTGGTCATCGAAGCAATAACATAGACAACATATCTGGTGTGAAATAACACATGACATTCCAACTTACAAAATGGAAATTTAAAAAAATAAATAATTCTAATAACAATTTGTTTAGGATAATTACGAAACCTATTTTATAAGTTCATTGTAAAAATAACAAGAATCTATGTTAAACAGACGTTCGTGTCAGATAGTGGTTAATAAGCACCTAGATGCTAACTTAACAAAAATCCAAAGCCGTCCGCTTCTATCAGGTAACCAAATAAGTTTGTGCGGTTTTTTAGGGTAAAATAAAAATGTTTATTAAAAAAAAATACATTACTTCTCATCGAAGTAGCCACAATCACAGCTAATGACCTTTTGTCAACATAACACCAATTTTTGTATGCCGCTCTGGCAAAAATTCTGTTGATTTTGAATCACGAAATTGAGTGCATTTATAACATCAAGTCTTGTTTTGAACTGTCTATGTCTCATGCAGTTGTAAAGACAAAAAAAGGTGGTAATCATTTGGTTAAATGTCAGGAGAATATGCAGGGTGGGGTAACGTTTCCCAGCCAAGTTCAGAAATTATTTCCTGGGTCAATCTTACGGTGTGCGGTCTGACTTTATCCTGTATGAATAGTACTCTCTTCCGATTGACTAAAGAATGCTGTTTTGGATAAGTGCTGTTTACACTCGCTGAAGCTGTTCGCAGTGATGGTTTGATCCCTTTCCAAAAATTCATAATGGACTATTCCGGTCGCTGTCGGTCTCTCAGAGCGTGCTTAATCGGTCAAGCCGAAATCTCCCGAAGAATTGTTCTTAAACCACTTCTGTACTGTTCGATCACTTAGGGTATCATCTTTGTACCCATATCCAACGATTCAAATTCGGAACTAATCAATTGTCACCAAATATATATGTACGCGACAAAAGAAGGAGTCGTACTGAAGTGAGTGACAGATAACAAACATGTGCTATCAATCAACAACTTAAAAAATATTCATGGCACTCTGCTGTATACAAAAATCGCACGAACGTTTTACAAAAGTATCGATAATCCAATTTAAGCGTTTTCAATCATATTTATTTAATTTTTATAATAGTTTCGCTTTAATGAAACTTTATAATTTATTAAATTTTCTTTAAAAAATATATCTACACATTTTCTTATAAAATTAATCATTATTCAGATATTGAAAAAACTGAACACTTAAATTTAAACTTTTTAAGAATATTCTTGCCGCTAAACTACGCGTATTATTAAAAACCATCTGTGTGATTAAGATCTACATATTGGTATTTTTAAAATATACAGGTGTTTCAGAAATATTTGATAAAAATGAAGAATAGCTCCTAACAACCCCTTCACCGCCGCTGAATTTTTCTGAAAATCTAATCAGCCCCAGGAGAAATGAAAACAATCTTAAATACAACATACAAGTATGTTCGTATTTTCGTTCTGCAGTTATCGCGGGTTTTAACATACATTCACACATCCACACACACGCGCGCCCGCATGCACACGCACACGCACTTACACGCGCACGCGCACGCACACGTATACGCACACGCACACGCACACGCACACGCACACGCACACGCACACGCATACGCACACGCACACGCACAGGCACACGCACACGTACAGGCACACGCACACGCCCTCGCACGCGCACACACGCACGCACGAACGCACGTACGCACGCACGCACGCACACACACACACACACACATACGCACAGACGCTCAAACATATACACAAAATTCCTACGTAATGATTTTGGTCGAAATCTATGTTCTCAATGAACACACATTGCATTATGTTTGCAAAGCTTTGGGCGTTTTTCTCACAAAACAAGCGCAAAAATAGCAATTAGGACATCGTTTGGACAAAATCCATACATTCACAAGGAATGCATAAAATTTACTGACTGAGCACTCATGCAATGGTTTAGAAACGTTTCTTTAAAGAGGTTGACATCTCTTCGTCGAAATCTATGCAGTGATGGAAAATTTATAAAATACACTAAGGCATAGATGTAGTACTTTGGGTCAAAAATCATTTGGTCACAAAAAATTCACAAAATTTACATCAATCCTCGATTCAACCATTTGGGACGTTTTTCCAACGAGATTTATGCATACATAACGATTTTCACATCTCTTCGTCGAAATCTATTAGGCGACGGAAAATTTATAAAGTACACTTATACGGGATCGATGCAATAGTTTGAACTATTTTTCCAACGGATTTGGTGCTTAAATAACGATTTTGACATAATTTGTCAAAATCCATACGAAATGCATTAACTTCACTTATTGGACAATGATGCAATACTTTATCACGTTTTTCTAACAAAATTGGTACACAAATAATGAGTTTGACATCCCTTCGTCAAAATCCATGTTGTCAAAAAAGATTCTTTTAATTTACTACAATGCGTTGGGATATTTTCCGGCAAAGTTGGTGCATAAATAACCGTTTCGACTCCTTTTGGTTAAGATCCGTGTGGTCACAAAAAAAGAAATCTATGAAGTGATAGAAAATTTATAAAATAAACTAAGGCATCGATGTAGTAGTTTGAATTGCAGCCTAAAAAACGATTGGACATGTGTGGGTTAAAATCCATGTGGTCACGAAAAATCCATAAAATTTATTTACACAAACACATGCAGTGAGTGCGTTAACCAAAAAATACAGAAGCGTTATTTTCATTTAAATTTTTCAAAAAAATGGGAGCTAATTACATAGCGACCCATTATTCCGTCCCAAACGTTTACAAACCATCTTTGCTTATTTATTTTTTTTTTCTAGCTTCGACTACGTTGGTCATTAGCTAGTGATCAATCGATTGATAAGTGTTCTTTGCTTCTAGTTTAAATTTTTTGAAACATATTTATTAGTTTAAGGGTTTGATATACAGCCTTGGTTTCGATTAAGCAGGATCTTAAACCTTTTCTCTAAGGAGTGGACCCGAACAGGTATACATTGTTGCAATAACGATGAATTCATAGAGAACTAATAAAATATTTATTTAAGTAACACGGCTCGCGACGATAAAACTGATTTGATAAATAAATATTAAATGACAGTGAAATAACTATAACTCGAAAAGCTACAAAAAAAATAAAAATAAATAAATAAATAAATAAATAAAAAATAAATAAATAAATAAATAAAATAAATAAATAAATAATAATTGAATCATTTGGTCGCTAATAAATACCAGCAAGTCCGGCGAGGGGCGCGGAATCCAGGAATCGAGTATAGAGCAGTATGGTAGAAACGCGTGATGTGATCGAAGGGCAGGTAAGAAAGAAAAAAAGGAAAAAAAAAAATGTATATGTATATGTATATTTTGAGATTCATACAGTAAGTATACGATCTATTATTTATATCTAGCTTTTATGTCGTGACAGTAGACATAACTGTCTGGTAGTAGGACGATACCGTTAGTAGGGAATGCTACATCGTCCGGGGCACGATTTGGCCAGTAACCGGTCTGCTCGCTATGATATTACTCAAGAAAACAATACAATTGCCTCGAATCGACCTGGCTACAAGGGGCGGTCAAGGTCGAAACAGACAGGCCCCGTTGCTGACGACTGTGCAAGGAATGAATGGCGAGTCGGTACGTGGAATGTTAGAGGTATGCATGGTAAAGAATTTGAAATTGCGAATGTAATGTACGAAAGACACCTTGATATTCTGTGTGTATCGGAGACAAAGCGCAAAGGAAAGGATGCTGTGGAGATGGAGGATGGCAGCCTGGCACTATGGTCAGGAGTTGAGACGGAAGTGCATGGTGCAAAAGGAGTTGGGGTGATCATAAGTGAAAGAGCGAAAAGATGTGTTAAACAGTACGAATTAGTATCTCCCCGGGTAATATGGGTTAGAATGAAAGTGGAGTTTCGAAGAATTTTTCTTATTGCATGCTATGCACCGGTGAATGGAGAAAGAGACCAGGAGCGTGAGAACTTCTGGAATGAGGTAGAGAACGTGTTGAACGTATGTAAGCCAAACGAAAGAGTGATTATATTGGGGGATATGAACGGATGGGTGGGTGTACAGAGAGAACATAGTGAACGCGTTCTAGGAAAGTTCGGAGACCAAAGAACCAATGAGAACGGTGAACACCTGCTGAACATCTGTGTGGAGAGAAGCCTGTTTGTATCCAATACGTGGTTTAAACATAAAAATGTGCATATGTATACATGGTAAAGAGGTGAATCTAAAAGTATGATAGACTTGATAGTGTATGATGAACGGCTTAGAAACCTGGTGAAAGACACAAAAGTAATGCGCGGAGCGGAGTGTGGATCGGACCACTTTTTGGTGGTATCGAGAGTGTGTTTAGGGCAAAAGTGGGTGTGGAGAAGGAAAGCAAACGTAGTGCGAACGTCCAGAATTAGGGTTGACAAACTAGTGGATAGTGGTGCGAGAATGAAATACGTAGATGCTGTGAATAAAGAACTGAATGTGAATGAAACAGTGTGGAACGAACAAATAAAAGACACTGACGTTGAGAGTGCATGGATAAGCTTGAAAAACTCTGTTGTCAATTGTGCCGTGCGAATATGTGGAAGAGTGATTGTAGGTACACAGAAAAAATGTGCTTGGTGGAATGAGTCGGTAAAAAAGGCAGTAAGTAAGAAAAAAGATGCGTACATGGCAATGATTGCTGCAAAAAATGAGACTGAGAAGAAACGATTGTATGAGGTGTACAGATTAAGAAACAAAGAAGCGAAGGAGGCAGTGAGGATAAGTAAAGAGGAAGTGATGGCTGTAGAAGGAGAGAAAATGCAGAATGATTTTGAGGGAAACAAAAAACTCTTCTGGAAATGGGTCAAAAATACTAAACGTGGCCCAAAACAGAACGCTGCAGGAGTGATGAATGATAGAAACGAAATAGTATGGGACGATTGTGAAGTGAGGAAATGCTGGCAAGAATATTTCGGAAAGCTGTACAGTAGTGAGGAAAGTAAGACTGAAGGGTTAAATAAGGAGAATATAGAAGAAATGATGAATGAAACTGAGAAGGATATTGGAATAAATGAGGTAGAGAAAACGGTAGGAAGGTTGAAAAACGGCAAGGAGCAGGCGTAGATGAAATCACTGGTGAAATGCTCAAGTATGGTGGTGCAAAGCTTATACGAAGATTGCGTGAATTATTCAATGTATGCCTTATGTGGAAAAGTGCCGAGTGATTGGAAGAGCGCGATCATTGTACCATTGTATAAAGGTAAGGGGAACAAGAGTGATTGTAAGAACTACAGAGGAATAAGCTTGCTCAGCGTACCTGGTAAAGTTTTGGAAGAATACTGATTGATAGAGTACGAGAAACTACACAATCTAAGATGTGGGATGTGCAAGGTGGCTTCATGCCAGGGAGAGGATGTGTCGATCAGATGGTTGCTCTCCAGCAGGTGATCGAAAAGTGTTTAAAGGTAAAAGGAAGTTGTACTGTGCGTTTGTAGATCTGGAGAAAGCATATGACAGAGTGAATAGAGAGAAGATGTGGGAAATATTAAATGAATATGGCGTAAATAAAGGTCTAATAAATGGAATAAGGGCAGTATACAACGGTAGTCGGGCATGTGTTAGGGTGAGAGGAGGTGTGAGTGAATACTTTAATATTGAGCAAGGTGCGACAAGGCTGTGTGATGTCACCGTGGTTGTTCAATATATACATGGATAAATGTCTTAGACAAGCATGTAACAATACAAATGGTGTAATGGTTGGTGACGTAAATGTACGACTCCTGGTGTATGCAGATGACACAGTCTTATTAAGTGACAGTGCGGATGAGCTGCAAACCGCTCTGAGGAAGTTTGATACAGTCTGTGAGAGCATGGACCTAAAGGTAAACGTGAACAAAACTAAGATTGTGGTGTTCAATCGGGAAGGTGGAAAGGAGAGTAGAGTATTTACTCTGCAAGATGAAATGGTGGAGCAAGTGGACGAGCTGGTATATCTCGGTAGAATGTTTACTGCAGATGGTACAATTGAGAGCGAGATTGGACGAAGGGTCAATGCTGGAAGGAAAGTGATTGGAAGTATGTGGACGATAATGAGAAATGAAAGCATGAGTCTAGCTGCGAAACGAGCAATCTATAATGGCGTATTCGTCCCGTCAGTACTGTATGGAAGTGAGACATGGGTATGTCAAAAAGCACGAAAGAAAAATAAATGCCGTGGGTATGAGATTTCTGAGAAGCGCATGTGGTAAAACGAGACGGGACAAGATAAAAATGAATGCATAATGAGGGAGTGTGGTGAGGAAAAGACTATGATGGATAGATATAAAAGTTGTACATTACGTTGGTTTGGTCACATTGAGAGAATGAACAACGCAAGATTAACAAAACAAATATATGTGGGTGAGGTTAGGGGAAAGGCCGGGTCTGGTAGGCCGCGTAAAACTTGGCTGAATGTAGTAGAATCTATGATAAAGGAAAGAAAGATAAAGTTTTAAAACAAAAGGGCATGTCAGAGACTATGTATGAATCTTGCGGAAGCTAGGGAGGTATGCGGAGATAGGAAAGCATGGAGAAAGATTGTGAATGAAAAATAAATAAGAGGCAGGGATTGTTTTGCCTACCCCGCAAGGGAATGGCGTGAAGGTTAAGTAAGTAAGTTAAATCATTTGGAATGCCTAACATGTTACGTGTATCTGTAAACTGTGGGCAATCTACTAGTACATGTTGTATGGAGAGCAAACAAGAGCATCTTTCACATTGTTGAGGGCGTGAATTTATTAGAAGGTGTGACTTAGTGAGTCTTGTATGTCCAATCCTCAATCGTGTAAGTACAACTTGTTCACGTCTAGACAGGTCTGCAGGGTATTTTAGTTTTTTAATTTGGGTTACCTAGGATGATAAATTATCTGAGCTGCGTAACCATTCGTCTTGCCACATTTGATGAATTTGTGATTTTAGGTAGACTTTGACATCAGAAGCTCGTAGCATTACAGGGTCTATGTTTTCCATATTTCTTGCATGTTTAGCAGCCGCATCAGCCATTTCATTTCCTTTTATACCAACGTGTCCAGGAATCCATATATATATTATTTGTTTTGCTTGGTTTGTTAGGCGATTGTTGAAACAGAGAATTTCCTGCACTAATGGATCTACAGATTGGGTGTCTTTTATAGATTCTAGTGCACTCTGGGAGTCAGAGCATATTAAGTAAGTTCCAGTCGGTCTAGATTGTACATATTCTAGTGCTTTGCGGATTGCATACAGCTCCGCAGTGTATATAGAGACAATTGAATTTAAGGAATAGGAGTTGTTCCCTTGAGTGGAGATAAACGCGGCTCCAACTTTATTTCCGCTTTTGGATCCATCTGTATAAATAATTTCAACTGATTCATACGTACTAATTAGTTTCAGAAATGTTTGATAGTGTATTGATGGATTTGTAATGTCCTTTGCAGATTCGGAGCAATCAAAATTAATTTTGGGTGTTACTAAGCTCCATGGAGGGAGTTCACAGTGACCTATTTCATATACAGTAGGAAATTCATACTTTAGACTATTCACAATGTCTTGTAACCTGACACGAAGGGATTTTGTAATTGAAAAACTAGTCTGCTCGTTGGGGTTTTTGTCGAAGATTACTTTATGAGTTGGGTGGTTTGGTTGCGCCCAGATATTACTAGCGTAATTAAGAATTTTTATTTTAGCGAGATAGCAGATAGGTGGAGTGCCAGAATCAGAATGGATAGACGAGGATGGGCTAGTGCGAAAAGCTCCAATGCACATTCTAAGCCCTTCGCGATGAATGCGTTCAAGTTTTGTAGGTGCGATTTCTTTGCTGACGTGTAGACAACCATGCAGTATTCCATTTTGATAACACTATTGCTTTGTACAGGTTTAATAATGTTTGTCTGTTTGCTCCCCAAGAAATACTTGAAATACATCTGATGACATTTAAGGATTTTTTGCATTTTAATGCAAGGTTTTCAATGTGTGATTTCCAATAATGTTTGTAGTCATATATTACTCCAAAAATATTTACATGATCTTTTACCGGAATACATGTGTCTTTTAGCAACAATCTTGGATGGTCGTGATTGGTCCTAAGTCTACAAAAATGTATGCAGGCAGTTTTTAATGGAGAGAATTTGAATCCATGTTGGTCGGCTGTTTGAATTATTTGATTAATTGCGTTTTGTAGGTTAGTTTCAATTTCGTGCATACTGGCATCTGCAAAGTATATAGTGAGATCATCTACGTATAAGGATCTTCCTATGTTTGGTGGTAGAGATTGTATTAGGCAGTTCACAGCTACGATAAATAAGGTGACGCTAAGATTGGACCCCTGTGGAATACCGTTTTCTTGAATGCACGAGTCTGAGTATTGGTCACCGACTTTCACTCTAAAGCAGCGTTTTAACAAGAAATTCTCTATTAAACTACACAGATTTCCACGTAACCCCACGTAATTGGTGAAGTTGATACAAAATTCCGTATCTCCAAGTAGTATCAAACGCCTTCTCAAGATCAAACGTCACTGCTACTAAGTGCCTCCTTTTTGAAAAGCTGTCTTGTATAGCCGTGTCTAGGAGAACAAGTTGGTCAGTTGTCGATCTAAATTTACGAAAACCTAGTTGATATTCGTTAAGCAGTTGTTTAGTTTCGAGCACCCAAACTAGCCTTTTGTTGATCATCTTTTCTAATGTTTTACTTAAACAAGATGTCAGCGATATAGGTCTATAATTGAGTGGGTTAGTAACATCTTTCCCATCTTTGGGTATCGGAATTACTACTGCTTCCCTCCATTGGTCGGGGTATTTTCCATCTGCCCATATTAAATTAAAAACGTGTAGCAGAGTCGTCTTTTCTTTTATAGGAAGATGTTGTATCATTTCATAGTGAATTGAATCTGGTCCTGGAGCTGACGCTTTAACATGATTAAGTGACTGTTCTAATTCTGACATCGTAAAGGGTAGGTTATAGTCAGACATCTCTGTTTCCCCAAAATCTATTTTGACATCTTCAATTTGATTTTTATAGCGTCTAAATTTAGGATCATAGTTCACAGAAGAGCTATACTGAAATTGCCTTGCTATAGTATTTGCAATATCTAGGCTGTTTGTTATTAGTTTACCGTTTATGGTTAACACTGGCGATGTTCCCTTAAATGCTTTCCCAGAGATATGTCTAATTTTCGCCCATATTTCACGGGAAGGTGTAGTAGGAGATATCGCCGTTATTTAGTATTCTAAACTGATAGGGATTGGAATCGGAACAGTAATAGAAATTATGTTGGTTAAAGGATCCATTATTGTCCACGATTACAAAAGTTAAAATTTTTTGTTATTTATCTAACATCCATATACAAATTCAAATCGTTTTCGGAAAGTTCTTGATGAAATTGAATCTTATACAGGGAGTAATTATGCTTATTAAGTACAACAGACGCTTACCTGGCTAATATTGTTGTTCTTGACAATATGGTTGTGTCCTACCCATTAGGGCATCCAGCCGGTAAAGGTAATTGCGTGCACGGCACCGCTCAGTGGTGTGGGAGGGGTTCTTACTTAATGTTGTAAAAGGGCACTCGTCACAACTCCAAATCGGGTAAAAATTGTGAAAAAGGCGCTACCTGTTAATTACATCCATAGCCGGAAAAACATCATCAACAGATTTTAAATTGGCCTAACAGGAAACCAAAACGTTCACTCAAAAATAAGCTACTTTGCTACTAAAAATTCTATTCTAAAAATCTGGACGCGAAGTTCACCTGAACTTCAATAAAATCCTAAGCTTTATGTAAAAGCCGAAATATTGCGAAAATAAAACCAAAGCTTATTAAATATTTCAATAGACTTAGCGTCAGAATCATTGCCTCAAATACTCAAAAATAACTGATCAAACCGGTAATTAATTATATAATTTAAAACGAAAAATACGTCACAACAAAACTGAACAAACACGATGCAAAATTTCTAGAATCCTAACGTTTAAAAAACGACAAAATCGGGATGTAATACCTAAATTCGAGAAAATATAGTTTTGCTTTACTTCCAATTTACAACCACTCGTAATTAAGTTAACTCGTGCTAAAATATGCTCAAATTAAAGAAAATATTACCTTACACTAACCTAAAGATATATATATATATATATATATATATATATATATATATATATACTGAATAATAATAAACATCATCATCGAAATGTCAACACAATTGCTACATAAATCAAAACATTCAAATAAAATCACATAGTTTACCCAAAAGGCTGTGAAACTAGCTAGTGTCAGTATTGGCATTACAAACATTATTGTAAATTTGAATCACTAAAATAACAAAACCAACAAATAAGTTGCGTTCTCTTTGTAACGCATGGCTACATATAATTTCAATACAAATTCATCAGCATAATAAACAAAAACACTCAGATTTTTTAATCATAATACGGATGAGTACGCTTCCATTAAAATTTAAACGATACAAAAAAAAACAAACATGGATTGCAAAAGGCAGCGCATTCAAATATTAGCGTGTACAACACAAAAAATAAACTACACACCAGAATTTATTAAAATTTTGTCAGCCACAGCAAAATAAAATACATAAAATAGTATATTAAGCATCTAGAACAGTAAGGACATTTTACCGTTCGACCACAATTGTCTGAGATCGGTAGTCCTTAATGTTCGAGATGCTTATGACGTTTTTTTGCGCGACTAAATTTATTAAAAAGATTTAAATATGTACTTAATAAATATCGATATGTACATATGTATATTAGTCTCGTTATATCAAGTTGTCTTAATGTAAAAATTTGTATTTCGTTGCTATAACAATTTGTAAATAACTGCAGCCATTACAGTTTTTTTGTGAAAATAACATTGAAAACCAGAATTAATATTTTAAATGGATCTGAAACATTTCTTGCACACAAGGTAGTAGATTACATATTAACGTAAGATACATTAGTAAATTATTATATTTTTTATAGGTAGGAATGATATTAGGAATAGCTGGTGTATGTAGAAGACTTTGAGAAATGTGATGTATTAATCATTGTAAAAATACCCCAAACGAAGACAAATATTCAGTAACTATTTGGACATACATTGCAAATATAAAAATCTCCGTCCAAAAAATGCAATATCATTTAATTTCTTTTTAAATTATCGAAAGAAATGGGAAATGCACTAATCAGGTTATTGGAAAGGGTACATTAGTTGTAGCGACAAGGAAACTCAACCACAAGAGTCGCACGAGGTTTCAGTAGATGGTACTAAATTTTTTCATCGCATCTGTTTTCCAAAATTGGAAATTGTAATAATTGTACTTTCAATATTTATGTTAAGAGGTAAATTATAAAAATTGTTAATATTTAAAATTTAATAAATTTACTTACCGTTCTAGAACGCTAGAATACTTACCGTCGAACTTATTCTTAGCAACTAGTAAACAAAACTTACTGTCGTGGAAACAGACGACGTAAACAACCAGATAGAGCATAGTCGCTCAAAAAAGTTTACCTTATATTCGGAACGGACCCTTTGTTATACACCTCTAGAGGATGACGACCTCGGCGCCGGCGCGGCATCGGCAATATGATTGAGGTTGAAATTGCACTTGAAACTCCATACCTGACTTAACTCATGAATGCTTTTCTTTCAAGTTGCGTTTTGATTGATATTACAATTGTTTGTACGTTACACTAATATTTATGCTTCCATAAAATCTGCTTACTTTTACTCTACTATATACAACTTCTGAATAACACTTACTATTTTAAAATATCAAAAGAACGAAAAGCTTTTTATTTACAGCGAAATATTTGTTATGTGGTCAGCTGCACACAAGAAGTCGTCAACAAAACTAAAACCTGAAGTATTTAACAAACTGTGAGCCCTGAACTACATCGTGGACTGGACTAACTTTAACCTTCTTCAGTCACAGCCATCTTCAATTATTTCCCGACTATCTTAATTCACCAATTATGCAGCGATACTACGTTCCCTAAAAGGTACCTCTGTAATATGATATGCCTATGATAACAAAACTCTACTATAATGATCCTTAAACCAACGTCTGTAAAATCCAAACACTTTGTTTAAAATCAAGACCTTGTCGAAAAGAAGGCGACGGTTTGATGGCTATAATTGAATTTACAAAACGTGTACCAAACAACATAATAAACGTTATATTTAATATAATTTTTACATGATGCAAATTTCAAATCCATTTAACAAAATCCACCAATATTAAAAATAACGAGAACATTTATTTACACAAAGTAATCTATTCCCAGCCTTTAGCAAAAAGGGTTTCATTCACTATCGTATTCTAATACGTAAATCACATTTTAATTTTTAAACTTTCATCTTAATTTTGATAAACAACTTAAATTTCGCTTTTTAAAAAAGATTCTACGTGCGACTACTGTTTATAAAAATTTCGAAAACCTTTTCAATACGTAAAAGGCAAAATAAAACGTTACAATAAAAAAAGCATTTATACTACATTTCAAAATCCCGGTACTAACAAATACGTTATAATTTCGAAATTATCGGCTAATAATCGAAAAATCATATCCACGTGACACTGTATGAGGATTTTTGATTGCTTACGCAATCACGGCAAACTAATTATCTCAATTCTATTAGAAAATCGTTCAGCCTATACGTGAGATCCCAGCATGCTATTATAGAAAGATTTTCCGAGAATAAGTATCATGTAAATTCTTTCTTCTTTATGATAAACTTTCATTATGTATTATTGTAACAGGAAGGCGAAAAAACATCAAAAAGTTCTAACTTATTAAATGGCAACTTTTAAAGCAACCCATTTAAAAAACTGCCAAATAAATACAATTAATAGTCAAATTGATGTGGGCTACTATTTGAATGTTGAGGTCAGTATAAAATCAGTCGCTGTTTTAAAAATTGGCATTCATTTTGAAAATGTGAAAAGTTGGGAGTAGACAAACCTAATACTAATGAAACTAATTTTATAAAGCCCACATCCATCCAAAAAAAAACTTTTTTTTAATCTTATAGTTTAGTCACAATATGGCGTATACCATGAGTAACCCTGTATAAATGTTGTAAGCGTAAATAAATCTCTCAATAAAAAAATGAAAAAAATATATTAATTTTAAAAACACAATATGTGATGGTAATTTACATCTGTCTTCTTATGAAGCAAATTATGGAATACTTCCTGACGAATCAGCCTCTCCCCTCGATTCGCTGAGCACTGTTTATCTTATTATTATCATCAAACGGCGCCCAACATAAACAAATGTACTGACTCACCCATCATTAATAGAAATTACCATTACATCGCGACCATCCTGAAAAATAAAATTGTCCTCAGCCACCTAACTGACCATATTCCAGTTAACCATTTGAAAAGAGGATCTTCACAATCATCACATTAGCGACATACCAGACACCAGTGGACCATCTTAAAACATATAACACACAGGTCGACCGTTTGTCGATAAAACATTATACACATATCGACCACTTGCCGATAGTAACATAATAATATGGATCCCACCAACATATGGCGAGTGACATGCCGAACATATTTCAGCTCTTAAACTAGGTTGAACATTTTTCAACACATTAAACATCAATTTTATATGCTGAACATTTTTCAGCAGCTAAACATAAATTCCATTGGCCGAACATTTTTCAGCACTTTAAACTTCAATTCCATTAGATATTCACATTTCAGCATCAAGATAAAACCTAAATTATGGTATTACCTAAAAATAAACTTGTTAAAATGTAGACATAATCATACCTTAAATATAGATCATGAGGCCAAACACAAAACAGAAACTTTATGTCATTCACTTTCAGGAGTTGCACTTTATTTTAACAAGACCCACGGTTTAATTTATCAACTGCTACTACCGTTCTAAACTTTCTATGTCCTTCCCTTAGATCTTCCACTTCATATCTATTGTTAAAGAGAACTTGTTTTATTTTGAAAGGACCCTTAAGCTTGGGTAGCGACTATTCCCAGTAGCTGGAGCATCTGTACTTAAAATCATTACCACATCATCAACTACATAGGTTTTGGTTTTTGCTCGAGCTTTGTCAAACCTTACTTTCTGAACTGCTTGTTCAGCTGTTAGTCGAGCACTTATCTTCTTACGAAGGTTTTGTAGATCCAATTGACTTACATTTTCATTAACTTCATTGACAATGCGAGTATCGGCCACATGTCGCCCTTTATAGCCTGCCAAGCTTCCATAGGTGAAACCTCTGTTGCTAGATTTAATGTAAAGTTCATGCCCATTCATTCTCAGGTTTTTTTGCACCGTGACTGCTAATGCATTTAAAATGGTACGGTTATATCGCTCGCATTGTCTATTTGCGCTCCTGCATTTAAAATGTGCTTTATATTATAATTTTGCATGTTTTGAATGTTTGAGACGTACATGCCAAAGAAATACATTACACTTTGTCTTAATAACATAACGAGCTTTTGTATCCTTTACTGGTTCAACAATTAAAAATTTAGTAAAAGCGTCGATCAATAAAAGTGAGTATTTGTGACCACGTGTACTTGTGACAAAGGGACCAAGACGGTTAACATGCAAAGTATGAAAAGGTACTGGTACCTTTGGATATAATTGCTCTTGTTTCTTGCCACTCGAACTTTTACAATAAGAACAATACAGGCAAGCTTCTACATACTTTCTCTTTAGCCTCTCTGCCTTATATCAGTAACACAAGACACCAGCATAAAAAGTCATCAGACTTATTTTCGTAAATTTATTCAATTGAAAAATTCTATAGTTGACCTGATTTATTAGCTTTAAAGAATTTTGAGTTTCATGTTGTATGTTATGTATACAACATTTTTAAACATTAAGGTTTCGACATTTTTGTTTATTAAAGGTAATGAGGGCAATTTTCAAACTAAAGCAATAAATGTTGATAGTCGCAATACCTCTTATGAAATAAGTTTTGATGCACTGCACAAATATATTTTTCCTTCTAGTAATTCAAATTGATCAAAATTTTTTCAAAATTCGTTTAAATCGCAATCAAAGAACTGAAGTAACAGTGTTGTGTTTTTGTTCGACTTAATATTAGTGATAAACAGGTAAATACTTATAATTTATAAATAATTTTTAGAGATTAAATACTCTTGGACAGGTAGTTTATTATAACGAGTAAAGAAAGGTTTTTCCTGAATTAACTATTTACTATGCAACACATTGGATTTATATTATGATTAAATTGCTAGTAATATTATTATTGAAACATTTATTTCGCACACAGGTTTAGTAGTGATCAAATAACACCTGTAACCCATAGCAACGGGTTAAAAGTTAAATTCGATTAGTTTAATCATCGCTATTTTTAACGGATAGACTTTTGGTTATAATTTTGTATTGATATTTATATTTTAGAACCTTTAAACGTTATTGTTAACACTCACCTCTATTGCTAAAAAAATCATTTACTTCCAATATCTTACATTATACTTATACCATACAAAATTGTTAATTTTACCTTTGATACGTTCATTTTACAGTTACAGACAGTAGTAAAAATAGTTCACCATTAAAACAGCATCATTAATTCTAATTTAATATAGAATAATAGATAGTCTTATCAATGAAACATCTTTTTTTAATCCTTCGTTAAATATGAACTGTGCAGTCTGAGTTGATCTTCTCTACTGGACATCTTATCATTCTTGCATCATTCTCGTAGTCAGCTGAAATTGAAGAACCGAAACTAGAGGAAACCTCGCATTGGTGACCTTTGCTTTCAGTAACAGATTCTTAAATATGTATATACAGGGTGAGTTTTTTTTTCATTTTAAGCATTGGCATCTCGGAATTTACAAGAGATAGAAATTCGGTTTAATGGGGAAAGAGTTGCAGTTTTATGAACCTAAATTAACGGCACCTTCAGTTGTTGGAAACAGTCCACGGCTTACTAGATATTTCAAAAAAATTAAAATTTTCCATTTTATTTAATTCTAAATAACTCTGTTATTATCGATTTGAGAAAAAAAATGCAGAGGAAAAAATGGTAGTGGTTTTTATTTACTGGCGTCGCCACTTTTGTTCCATCTCTTGTTATTCCAAGGTTATGATGCAAACTTTTGTTTTTTTAATGTAAGGTATAGTGGGCTGTTTTTTTTTCATTTCATACTTTGATGAGCGAAAACAAGTTTAGTGGTTTTTCTTTTAAATGTTGCAGTATTGTTATTATTAGGAATACAACGAAATGAAAAAAATGTATACATTTTAATGCGAAACATGTACCTAGTTACTAATTTCCTTAACGCTTGAGTTAGAACAAACATAGATTTTTTAAGTAGCTTTGACATTTTTAAAAAGAACAAATTTTTCTCTTTATAAGGATACAAGGTTTGCTACATTTACTTGGATGAATAAACGCGATACAGGAATTTCAGTATTTTTGAGAGTGCAATGAAAAAATAAACAAAGTACTGGTGCTCATTGTTTTAGTTGAAAATTGGCAGTTTTGTAACTTCGTAAATTAAATTAAAGATGTTTTCTAATCGCGACTAACTCAATATGCTGGAATGTTTTATAGTGTGTAATAAAAATAGTGTTCTTGCTGCCGAACGGTACCAACAGTTGTATGAAAATCGGCGTCCACAATTTCTACCAACATTCAACAATTTATACAGAAGTATGAGGCAGTTTGGTTCCTTTTCAAAACCAAAGAGGGACGAAAATATTTCAATTAACAAGGATATCCAAATAAATGTATTGGCCTACGTTAATCGGAATCCTTCTACTTCGACCCGACAAATTTCAGCTGAAGTTGGTGTGTCGCAAACCACAGTCATGAGAATCTTAAAGAAACACAAATTTCACGCATATTACCTATCAGTAGGACAGACACTGCATCCAGCAGACCAAGCTGCAACCATTGCGTTTGGTAACTGGTACATTAATATGATTCAACAAAATCCAGAATTTCAAAATCAAATTTTGTGGATTGATGAAACCAAATTTACTAACTACGGTCGGTTCAGTAAATGCAATGAACATTTGTGGATGCAGGAAAATCCTAGGGTACTTCGTGAAAGACGGCCTCAAAGAAAATTTGGATTCAATGTTTGGTGCGGAATTATTGGATCGCGAATACTTGGACCTTTTATTTACGACGAAAATTTGACAGACAGGGTTATCTTCAGTTTCTACAAAATGGATTTCAAGATATGTTGTATATCTTAAATTTGGGAACAAGACGTAATTTACACTGGTTTCAACAACGCCGCACAACCAATTGCAAGTGATAGAGTACCTAAACCAACTGTTGCCAAATTATTGGGTAGGTACGGACGGGTCGGTCCCTTGTGCATCAAGATCACCAGATCTTTCACTTTTAGATTTTTTTTTTTGGTACTCTAAAAGATTTGGTTTGTCAGCGACAAAAGAAGAACTACGTGATGGTGTGATACATGCCTTTCGTAATTTAGATGGTAGAAAAATACGGAAAGCTGTAAATTCCATTGTGAAAGGATGCCGCTTGTGTGTGAATAATAGTGGTGGAACATTTTCAACATTTGCTGATATCAATTAATTTTTTAACTTAATAATTCCTAGTGTCTTTTCATCTTGTTCTATTTAAGGCCCTAATTTTTAGGTGAAATGGTATAATAATCTGAGTAGTTTTTAAAAATGTCAAAACCAACTATTACTGCTACTTAAAAAAAGTTTGTTCTAACTCAAGCTCTAAAATTTTTATTCGTGTCATTTTGTTGTATTCCTAATAATCACGATTCTACAATATTTAAAAGAAAAATCACTAAACTTGTTTTCGCTCATAAAAGTTTGAAATGAAAAAAAACTGTATTTATTATGGTAAGGGTGTAAAACTGCCAAAAACCATCATAATTAATTCATTTTCTCCATGGACAACTGTAAATCGATAATAAAATAGTTATAAATTTGTTATTTTTAAAAATAAATACATCATGTCTGATATCGTTACAAAGCGACGCCAGTATATAAACACTACCTTTTTTTCCTTTACATTCTTTTTCTCCAATAATAACAGTTATTTAGAATTAAATAAAATCCTAAATTTTGTTTTTTTTTAAATATCTAGTAAGTCATGAACGTTTTCTAACAACTGAAAGTGTCGTTAATTTAGATTCATAAAACTGCAACTCTTTTCCCATTTAACCGAATCTCTATCTCTTGTAGTTTCCGAGATGCCAATGCTTAAAATGAATGTATATCACACACACACACACACACACACAATATATATATATATATATATATATATATATATATATATATATATATATATATATATATATATATATATATATACAGGGTGAATCTTATCTAATCCGCCAAAATTAAAGAAGTACTAGAACTCATCATTCTAAGCAAAAAGTTCATGTGTACATGGGTCCGGAAATGCTTCGTTTCGAGATACAGGGTGTCAAAGTTGAAAAATAAATCGCGTTTTCTTCAATATCTTTCGACTGTTTCGAAATAATTTCATGAAATTTCGTATACGGTGGTTTTTGAGATGACAAATTCAAATTTTGTGGTCAATTTAGTTGTGACTTCTAGAGGCGCCAGCAACCATTTCGACCCCTTTAAATCGTTGCAATTTTTTTGTGCTACACTGTATGCCATTTTGGACTAGAAAAATCGATTCTCCTATCTTTTCTCCTAAAAAAAGGTATATTTTAGTGATGTCGCTAGGAGCAACCTTTTCTGAGAAAAACGCATTTAAAGCTCACAATGTTTATTTATTTAAAACTAACTTTTGTAAGGAGCACTAAAATATCCAACATTAAAAAAGAAAAAGAAAAGAAATTAATATTAAAAGTAAACATGTTCTTTTGATAAATGTTGAAACAACTGTCCCAAAAAAACCCCGTACATGAAATTGCATGAAATTATTTCGAAACAGTCGATTACACGTACAACCAATCAGGTAAAAGGATGGGCGTAGTTTTAGCCCCGCCTTAGTGAAGCCATAAGGGCCTTATTTAGTCTTAACCCCACCTTAATTCAGCCAAAAGGGCCGGTAAACCACACCCTAGGGGCATCCAGCACCACTATCCAGAGGGATGGATCGCCAAAAAGGTTCTTAATACTTCCAAAAGGACCTTAAGTAGGAGTTAAACCCCCCGGGGGTTGAAAAAGGCCCCTGAAAAGAAGGCGACCCCACCCTCAACCCCACTCCTAGCCCCACCCAGATCCCCGCTCTGCCCCCCACCACTTTTAATTGATTATGACGTCAGGGACTCAGCTGCACTCCTACTACGGTAAAATTTTAATTTTAATTGGAAAATTTCTAATCACCCTGTTTTCTCACCTAAGACACACGCATAACTCACACGCACACGCATACACACAAACGTTTTTGAGTTTTCTTCTTGTTTTGATTTTGATCACCATGAATTAAGTGATTTTTTTTACAAGAGCAAAATAAATCGTTATTAAGTGAAGGCCGTAAGGTTAACATAAGCTCACCGATTTTATTGACCCCAGTAGCATTAATGCAAGGACCCTTTACAAATTTGATAAACTAATTTAGCATTAAAACAGACTCATTCGAAAAAAATTATAACTTTAGTTAGCCCAAACTGAAGAAGCATTTTTTACATTAACTCAGAATATTTACGTTTAAACTAGTATAGCATACAAAATGAATTAATTTAATAGAAACATGTCAACAAATTAGTACTAGTTAAATGATGCAATGGTTAAAACATAAACTAAATAATCCTATATTTACTTAATGAACAACAAGGTGTCAGGTAAACGTTTTATTTACTTCTAAAAGTAAATAACAGAATAAGTAGATACATTACTACTACTTGGAGACATTTGGTAGAAGTAAACCAAGACATTGTTTAACTTTATATTATAAACATAATTCTGCGATAAGTACTGAAGCAAAGTCAAGTAACCTAACTTGTATCTCACGTTTATACTTTTATTAAATATAATAAATGAGTACGATCTAAATAAATGTATATTATAATATAAAAGCGTATTGCTTCTTATAAATTGCGATAAAATGATCAACAGTTTAAGAATCTACTATACTGTGTAGACTAAGTTTGAATAATAAAACACTCATAGGTATCTATGTTTTATGAGATAATATTATTTTATATTTTTAAATTTTAACTAATAAAGTGAAGTAATTAAGCTCTAATTTGCAAATTACATCTGTTTAAATGTATACAAACATATATAAAAAAAAATGTGCATACATAGTGTATTATGATGTTTTTTAATAGATTATTATCTACAGAAGTCATTATGAACAGGTATTGAAAATTTTCTTATTTTTTAGTTCTACAATGTTTCCAAGCGTTGCTTTGTTGATCTTTGCATTTTCGCATATTGGATTTACTCAAGATTGCGGTAAGATTATAATCTAAATTATCACTTCTAAACATTGTTCTTATATGTTTTGAAAATAAATTGGTTTTTTAAGCAAATCATACTGGTCTCAGGCAATCTCCTATTGATATTATATCTAGAAATGCTATATGCTATAACGCTAAGCCATTACAATGGAGTTCTGGATACCGCCTAAAACCTGATCACATATACATGTCTAATGAAGGATTCACATGTAAGTTATTAACTGGGATATTCCTAGACTCTGTACATTTTTGTTGCCGTTTCGGGGCTTGATATGTCTTCGTATTCAGGACATTGTTGCTTAACTTGATAATGGTTTGTCTCAGTATTTTTTAAATGTCACGTACATGGAGTTCCGGTGCTTCCAATCGAACTATCTAATCTATTTAATAGTTCGTTTGATTAATTATTAAAATATGACGTTGAATTGAATGTCATACATTTATTTCATTATCTTTTAGTGCAAGTAAAAGTTGAATCAAGATTACCACTGATTTTAAAAACACCTCTGAATTTTGTTCCTTACCATTTTGCACAAATCCATTTCCATTGGGGTAACGCATCAAGTAATGCAGTCGGATCTGACCATTCTATTAATGGAAGATCGTTTAGTTTCGAGATGCATGCTGTACATGAACAACTTACTTCAAATACAAGCGATCAGTACATTGTAGTTGCCTACTTATTTGAGGTAAGCATTTTTTTGGTTGTATCAAACATTACAATTTTGTATTTTAGTTATCGAATAAAAAAATTCCGGAAATGGACAACATTGCCGATGCAGCTGTACAAGCCGTTACTGGACATGCACCTATTCAGCTTTTTTCATTATCAAAACTAGTATACAGTAACAAGTTTTCGTACTATACATATGAGGGCTCATTTACTACACCCCCGTATACTGAATCTGTTACGTTTATAGTATCTGATGTCATCTATCCGATCACTTCTTATCAATTAACTCAATTTCGGAAAGCTGCTAAATTGGATAGTCGTTTGGAAAATAATTATAGGTGTCCACAAAAATTGAACAACCGTACAGTTATACACGTACGTAATTAATCTAATGTATCAGTCACAAATAAAATTATGTTATAAAAGACCATAGACGATTTCTACGAACACTTTAATAGCTAATAGTTCATAATTAAAATTATTACAATATGTAACTCTAAAAGGTTCTTTAATGGAATCAGCAGTTGGAAGTAAAATACAATGGACAGGATTAAGCTCGTTACAGTAAATGACGATCCCGAAAAGCTCTTTGATTCTGTTTTAATAAACCAATTCAAAGGAGTCACTTATTGATTAAACGAAGTTGTTGTGCAAAATCTTTTTATACATTTGTTTATTATCATATTCATTTTGTATTTTCTTGTAACAGGTAAAATTAAAATGATTATTATAAAAATTATATTATATAAAGTAAGATGTCTAAATTATATAAAAGCGTTTTCTAATTAGACTTTGGTATCAAATCTATTCCCACTCATGAATGTCGTGAGCCGACATAAATTGGGTACATAGCATTAAGTATTTAAATTATACAGGGTCCGCCTTTGGGAGCTGATCCTATGAGTATCTGCTAAACCAAACTTACTATAATTTTGAAAATTTGGTGACAGAGTAATGATGTTAGGGCTAACTCATCTAAAATATTTTCACGTTCGTACCACTTCCAGTTATATCGGAAGTCGGTACTTAGCAATAACTCGTTAATTGTTCTGTTCCTGTCAAACAATTTGAATAAAACTTTGAGGTGTTGTAGGCAAAGGTTTGTTGCAACAGTCTGCAAAAAATGACATTTGCATTTTTCATGAAAATAAAATTATGAATGTCTAAACTTGACTATCAAAAAATGCAAGTTACTCAAAAAAATCAAATGGAAACCCCTATTTTTTATTACTCAGATCGATTTAACGTCAAAAATTAAGGTAAGTTTGTTTAAAACTTTATTTGCCTAAACGTAACAGTTTCATACTTATTATCAAAAAGTCCCAATTTTAAAATTTGTGATAAAAATGAGCTACATACTTAAATCTAGTATTCCTTGTTCGTGGTCACCATGGAAACCAAATAATTGAGAATTGAAATAAAGAAAAATATTTGAAAAAGTTACTGCAAAAAATTATAAAAATAGATAATTTTGTGATTCAAAAGTCATTTTTGCCAAATAGAAATTTTCTAAGTCATTTTTTTCAAATTCGATATACGACTTAAGGGTAAAAATTTAATACTTTATGAGTAACTCGAAAAAAAACTACTTTTTACTGCGAAGGTAATACATACTTATCAGCGCATCATTACACGATAAAGATGCTTATTTATTTTGTTTTTCTTTTGTAGTCAACAATTTAATAAAGTTGTTGACACTTTGTGTTTTTCTTGATGAAATGGCTCGACTTATATTCTAATACAGATTATTTGAATATTATTTTAATTCACGGAGAATGTCATAGAGTTGAAAAACGAACAGTAAGAACATTTATCGAACGCTATCCTGAGCGCCCCCGACCATCAGCAGTAAGACGTGTGGTTCAAAATTTGGAACTGTTTGGCACTTTTAAACACTCTGCGCCTCGCAAAAAAACTGCTATTGATAACGAATAGAATGAAGTTATAACTTTAGGATATTTCCGTGCCTATCCTTGTAATTCCATAAACGACGCGAAAACAGATATTGGCTTAACACCAACAACTATCAGAAGAATTCTTAAGAAACATAAGTTTAGACCATACTGATTACAATTAGTTCAACATTTGAAAGAAGCGGATTTCTTGAAACGTACCGAATTTTGTGAAACAATTTTGCTCAAAATACCAGAAATTCCTAATTTTTTGACTAATGTCATACGGACGGACGAATCTAAATTTACGAAAAATGGCATATTTAATCGCCGAAACTCGCATTACTGGAATAACCAAAATAGCAATCCAATTCGCGAATGCCATTTTCAGGAAATTTGGAAGTTTAACGTATTTTCTGCTATTCGGAATAACGAAATCTTTGACGTGTATTTTTACAACAAAAATTTGTGAGGTTTAAAATAGTTCATTGTTGCGATTTATGATTACAAATTTAATTTCGAGGAGGAAATTATTTTGAGATATTAAACACTCGAATTCAAGCCCGATTAAATCTAGAAACGGAAAATTTATGGTACCAACAAGACGGTGCGCCCCCTCAAAGCACAAACGCTGTTTCCATGAAACTTTATGAAATTTTTGAAGATCGTTGGTTTGTCAATAATGGTCACCTGATCTTACGCCAATGGCTTTTTATCTTTGGGGTCGAATTAAAAATATTGTTCATGCTACACCACTAACGACTAAAGAAGATTGCATTGCAAGAGTGCAAAATGCCTTCAATTCTCTTTCTCCACAAGAAATTCAAAGGGCTACAAATGAAGCCGTTACAAGACGGGTTCAGCAATGTCTTCCGTCTAACGGGCAACATTTTGAACATTTATTGTAAATTAATTTACATTTGATCACGAGCAAGAAATACTAAATAAGCGACTTTATCGTGTAAGAATGCACTGATAAGTATGTAGTTACTACCTCCACAGTAAAAAGTAATTTTTTTCGATTTACTCATAAAGTATTAAATTTTTACACTTATGTTGTATATCGAATTTGAAAAAAATAACAGAAAATTTCTATTTGGCAAAAATGACTTTTGAATCACAAAATTATCAATTTTCATAATTTTTTGCAGTAACTTTTTCAAATATTTTTCTTTATTTCAATTCTCAATTATTTGGTTTCCATGGTGACCACGAACAACGAATACTAGATTTAAGTATGTAGCTCAATTCTATCACAAATTTTAAAATTGGGACTTTTTTGATAATAAGTATGAAACTGTTACGTTTAGGCAAATAAAGTTTTAAACAAACTTACCTTAATTTTTGACGTTAAATTGATCTGAGTAATAAAAAATAGGGGTTTCCATTTGATTATTTGAGTAACTTGCATTTTTTGATAGTCAAGTTTAGACATTCATAATTTTATTTTTATTAAATACAAATGTCATTTTTTGCAGACTGTTGCAGTAAACGTTTGCCTACAACCCCTCAAAGTTTATTCAAATTGTTTGGCAGGAACGACTGAAATTTCGTATCTAGTTTATTTAACAAACTTACCTTAAAATTCGACATAGAATCCAAAAATGTATTAATATACGGGGTGTTCCATTTAAAATAAGCGACTAAGTACCGACTTCCGGTATAACCGGAAGTGGTACGAACGTGAAAATATTTTAGATGAGTTAGCCCTAACATCATTACCCTGTCACCAAATTTTCAAAATTATAGTAAGTTTGGTTTAGCAGATACTCATAGGATCAGCTCCCAAAGGTGGACCCTGTATACACTGGGTATAAATCCATGAGATTATAAGATTTTGAAAATTTACTTTCACTCGCTTCAAATTAATGAGTATGTCGAATGAATTACGATTACGTCGGTCCCTGATTCGTATCCCATTGACATGAACTAGTAGCCTTTGGGTAAACACCAATCACATTAAAACAGAAGCAATGACATAAAGAAAAATTAGAATCCGAAGAAGCACCAAACGATTTTAATCAAAGTATAAAAATTATTATTTTGTAGGTTTAAATCCTACATGAGGTAAACTTTTTATTTATGTATTTAATAAAATTAATAATAATTTTTAATTACTTTTGAACTTATTCCTTCATAACAAAAACTTATAATAAAGTATAGTATAAGTGCCAATCAATATGAAGAAAACAAAGTATAACAAACGATTTATCACGAGGTTCAAATTTCTAAAAGCTATATTTTTATATTGCTGAAGTTTTAAGTTTATTTTTTGAATTAACTAAATCAAATCTTTTGAACATTTACTATTCATATCCATGTAATAGTTATACAAGCAAATACGTACCTTATGTAAACACTGAATCATTAAAAATGAACAGGGCTACGCAACTAACATTACAGGAGCTAATTTACGTTTTTAGAACGGTCTATACACAGTCGCTGTTACTGAATAGTGTAGTTTCTAAAGCAGAGTCGTGCTAACCTAACCGTCTACCCATGGTAGTAAACTAACGTTTTATTTTTTGACAATAAAATAACGCTGAAGTCAGATTTACAGTTTTGTATTTCAAAGACTAATTAAGCATAGCAACCTTTTGAAAAATTATTTATATTGTCATTTTAAAAACATTTTCCCATAATGTGTAAATTGGGTTGCATAGCCCTGTTCATTTTCAATGTTTCAGTGTTTACTTAATATGCCCGTTTGCACCGTACGTTTTAAGCAATGCCTAAGTATAGAATGATACTTAAGTTATGGATTTCGTTTGCACCGTTACCAATTCTTGCTTAAGAGCTACTTAACATTAAGTACCCAAATAAGCATCGCGTAATTGTAAGGAGAGATCGCACATGCGTACAATGCGGAAAGTGAAATGTGGCAGATGTCTCTGCATATGACGTTTGGTTAGGTTAGGGCATAAGTTAAGTGTTCATAAACTGGCTAAGCATGGCTAATTGACAAAGATGATTTGTTCGAAGATGAATTGATATTGGATTCCCTCCACAAATCTATCAAAGACTGAATATTTCGATACTCTAAATGAACTGAGCTTTTATAAAAGATTCCGCTAAGTAAAAAACTAAATTCAACTAAAAAAATTATAATTAATAGCATACTATTCTCCTTCTCTAGTCTTTCTAAACAAACAACATTACATTTTCTTGAACTAATTGAACATGAAATAGAACATACGGACTTTTAAGTAGACAATTTAAAAAAAATCAAGTAATGCATAAACATTTTTCAGAAAAGAAAGGGTTTCTTCAATGAACCAACTATTAGTCTATTTGCGGTTCTTTGCTACAAATGGGGAGCTGAAGACAGTAGCTGATTTTGTAGTAATTCATGTGTCAACTTCATCACGGATTGTAAATATGGTATCAAGAGCAATTGGTCGATTATGCGGTAGAGTTATTAAATTACCGGAAAACGAAGAGGAGATTCTTGATATACAAATAAATTTTTACGAGATTGCAGCTCTAGATGGTACCCACATTAGAATTCAGTCTCCAGTGATAGAAAAGCGAAACATGTTGAATAACATTCTTTTTAGAAGGAGATGAAGGAGAGATCTTTAGAAATCGTAAGATGTACTTTTCTTTGAACATTCAAGTAATTGAAGTTGCAAATTTGTATATTTTAGATATGATAGCTAGGTGACCTGGCTCGACACATGATGCCACTATATTTAACAGTTGTCGTGAAACCTAGGTTTGATGCTGGACATTTTCCTAATTGCGTTTTGCTAGGTATGTATAGTATAACATTTTGCTTATATAATCAAGATTTTCATTATTTATGTATTGAATCAGGTGATAGTGGATATCCAGTGAAACCTTACTTAATCCACAAACCAGACAGAGGAATTATATAATCAAGCACATATCCGCACTCGCAACTCAATTGAAAGGGTGTTTGGAGAGTTGAAAAGGAAGTTTACAGTTTTGCCTATGGCTTAAGATCAAAACCGGATACTGCTATGACGGTCATAGTTGCAACGGGAGTTTTATATAACTTTTCAAAACTTAACAACGACATCGAAGCACCTTCTGTTGAGGGCATTAATGAAAATTAATTGGAAGAACTGGTCGAATTAGGACAAATGGTTGGAGATGTAAACGTTCAAGGCCATGAGAATGCAGATATTAGAAATTATTTCATTAATACATATTTTGCAAAATTATAAAATGTTTAATTTTTAGGTCCAATCGTAATGATGATAATTCCATCGCTCTTTTCTCTTTTTCATATTTCATTGTTTGCTTTAGCTGAGACTAGCTATAGCTAGTCCCTTATCCAATAGTTTCATATACTTTTCAGAAACATCGGATGAGGTCAATGCCATAACTACGGCTGTAGGCCTCCTACGATTTGAATTCTACAATAAAATATCAAAAATTGAGTTATTGGAGGTTTTTTAAATTACCAGTGCTGTGTTTTAGGTTTTGTAACCGACTTGTTCCGACATATTTCCTCTGGCATATGGAAGACCTGGCAGCCTCTGTTGAAATTGTGTCAACCTATTGAGTTACGGTACAGTAATTACAAATTGTATACTTAAATATGAAACTTACATTTTCAACATCAAACTGTACCAGCGGAAGCGAGGTGCTTACTGTGTCCATCGAATTTTTGTCTGTCATCTGTAAATTACAACATTACTGAGATAAATATTAACTTTAATTAATTGTTACATACATTGTCCATGTTAGGCTCGATGCGGTCACCATCAAATTCATTGGAAAGGCTATCAGTCGTTTTTTCGTTAACAGCTGACTTCAACAATGCATCATTTGGCTTTGTTGTTGGAATGCCTCCTTCAATAAAAACATAAATTTATAGAGACCTAGTTGCACAAATGGTAGAAAGTGGTCTGTATTTGATGTTCTTAATAGAAATCAATAATAAACGTTATTTTTTACAATAAGATAAATATTAATATTGATAGTTTTAACGCAGTACATACCAGTCGATAAAGTCTCTCTCAGTTCTCCTGCTGCATCCTTTCTTAAATTTTGTTTAAACTGTTGCACAATTTTTTTAATTGCTCCTAGTTTCTTAGTACACCACCACCAGCATTATGTTCTAATGATATTGGGCACCATGTTTTTTCCTCATTGTGCATTGCATCTGTTTTTTTAACTTTCTATAATATGTTTATATTTATAAACTGTACTTAAAAGCTGGTTTTTATTGCGGGACTTAAAATTCGCGGTCCTCTTCCTTAACCCTGCCTCGTTTTAAAATGTATAATTTTAAATTACATATTTCTGTTTATGCAAAAATTACCTGTTCACTCATCATAACTTCGTTATGACGTTAGGTTAAAAATCAGTTATCCCGGAATTATTTAATAAATGGAACCGAAAATCCCTATGTTTGGGGTTGTTTACAGGTTAGGCAAGGCTTCTGTTAAGAAACGCTTCAATGTTTACGGTACAAAGGACGGGCGAATTAAGATAGACTTAATTTTAAGACTAAAAGTTATCATTAATTTTATTAAATACGTAAATAAAAAATTTACCTCGAGTAGGATTTGAACCTACAGCCTGTACTTTGCTAGAGTACCGCACTAACCAACTGGGCCACCGAAGTACAAGCCCTAATAGATGTAAATTTTGTCTTTATGTATGTAGAACTGATGTAAATTCGTAGGTTCAAATCCTACTCGAGGTAAACTTTTTATTTATGTACTTAATAAAATTAATGATAATTTTTAATTACATATTTACCTTTCAACTTATTCGTTCATAACAAAAGTTATACTAACTTAATATTAGGCAAGTTGGTTTGTTATGTGTGAATCCTTGCGATATTTCAGGCTCACATTCCATTAATATACGTAATTTGATTGTAATCTCACTATATTTAGAACAGTTTTACATACATAAAGACACAATTTACATCTATTAGGGCTTGTACTTCGATAGCGCAGTTGTTTAGCGCGGTACTCTAGCAAAGTACAGGTCGTAGGTTCAAATCCTACTCGAGGTAAACTTTTATTTATGTATTTAATAAAATTAATGATAATTTTTAATTACATATTTACCTTTGAACTTATTCGTTCACAACAAAACTTACAATAAATTAATTTTAAGACATTCTTAAACTAAGAGATGCTTAATGAAATTCGCTGCAAACGGGCATTAGTAACAAATCCATTCTTGAGTTTGGACCGATTATCTATTTACTTATTTCTTGAATTACGGTGATACCTTCAAAAGTTTCTTTTTAATTAAAATGAATACGTCATGTGCTTACAGCTTATACACTTTTCCTGTCAATATTATCTTATTTCTATTTTAAACTATGAAATGGTAATTTTGTTCACTTGCCAGGTAGTGATGATAATGAATGAATGATTGAATGATTTATTTTTTCCAAATATCTACATTTTTTTGGGTCCAGCTAAGTCCTGTAGACTTGTTTGCCGGTTCCCGTATTTAAACATTTCACAGGTTACGCATAAATCAATTAATAACAAAAAAATCATATTTGACGCTAAAAGAAAGAGAATAAGAAAAAAGAAGAAGGAAAGAAAAAGAGATAATTGTCTTAGTAATGAACAATTATTAACGATACTATATACTATATAAATATTCCATTTTTTTTTCTTTTTTCCACCAAATGTAATGTTTATGTGAAAAAATTAACAATAGATAATATTAAACTTTAATAATAATTAACAGTCATGGATTGTAATGTAAATTTTAGTACTATTGAACACAAAAATAATTCCTGCATTAACTAATAATTGAATTAAATTCAGTATATACTATAAAATAAAAAACAATCACCTAAAGCAAAAATTAAATGATTACAATTATAAGTAAGTCATAATTTTTTTTTTTATAGTTTTTTCTGTACAATACGATTAAACAGGAAAAAAAAATGTACTTCTATATCCACTTAACTTACAAGACCCATCTTAGATAATTTAAAATTTTTTGTTTGTGAAGCAATGCTATTGTAAATAGAATTAAGTCTTTATGTAATCTAATTAACAGCAAACACGATAAATATACAATTGATTAATTAACAATATTAATTACTGGTGCTATATATTTACACAATTTTAATTTCAAATAACTTAAAATTTAATCTGTAAAAGTTCATTTTAAAAATACGTGTACACAATGAATAAGTTTTATCTTATTGTGCACATTTTTGATATTAACAATTTCATTTTGAATTGAAATATTTTCGATTATCGCCAATTTAAAAGTTTTAAACATTTCTAACTACATAGATTAATTACTTAGTTTGTCTAAATCACTTAGAGGTTTTATGATATTATAATAATAATAATAATTAGTATTATTACTATTATTATTATTATTATAACACTACTTTAAGATTACTTTTTTCAGTTTATAAACTTATATGAATCCGGAAATTATAATCAAATCTATATGTATATAAAAAAATGTTTTTAAATTTTGCTATCAAATATTGTAAGGTAAGGTAAATATTATAATATAAGTAAATAAAAAAAATAAATGTACATTCCCAGAAGCAAGGTACTGCTTGCCAGTTAAAAATTTAATTAGCCACTTGATAGTAGAATGTCCATAGGTACTGATTCTGTTAAAATGTTATTTCTTTTTTCTCTTCTCATTATAACAAAAGCACTAAAATTGTATTTAAGTTTCTAAGGAAATACATCATTTATTTTTATTTTATTTTTCTTTTTAACTGTTACAGGCGTCTATGTTAGTATGTTTAAAAATGTATTTTGTTCCACTACTGTATTATGTAAGGTACGGAACCGACCGTTAAGTTGTAACAACTTGGTTGGACCGACAACTGTAGATATGAGAAATAAATAAAGATTCAAAGATTATTATTATTATTATTATTATTATTATTATTATAAGTATGGAATGTTTACTTTCAGTTGTATCGGTATAACGTTAAGAGAAAATTCCCATTATATTTTAAGCCAATATATTTCGTGTTGAATTAACACTTCATCAGGGCAACTAGAACAATATTTATAAGTACGTTATTAAATAAACTAAAAATAACTAACAATATTTAAGGGTATGGAACCAATAAATAGAAGCTAATACTAAAATTGTTCTTGTCAATATGACTGAATTACAATAAAACTAACTAGATTTAATAATAAGCTTATAATCCAAACATTTATCAATAAAACTATAATTTGAATTTAAAAGTTAAACTTAAGAGTTAATGGTCATAATTGTATAAATTAAATACTACTAAATAACCTTATTTAAAGAATTTTAAAAGAGAAATGTAAATACTGCTAAGATTATTAACATCACTTCTAAAATTCATTGCTCGATTGTTTGTTTTTATATGGCACATTTCTAAAAACTTTCTTCTTTCATCATTTCTTTCATTAGCTATAATTTTAACTTCTGAGTAGTCCATATTGTGGTTGCTTGTGTTACAATGTGTGGTAAGTGCGGACGAATCTGGCTTTATTCTGTAATCATATTTATGTTGATATAATCTTTTGCATAGTTTTTGTGAAGTTTCGCCTATATATTGAAGATTGCAGTTCTTACATGGTATAACAGTACACAATGTTTGATTTTTCAGTTCTAGAAATTTTACTTTTTATATTAGTAAAAAGTTATTGTACAGTAAACAAGTTAAATTTGGATATTTTTGTCGGAAGATGTTTTAATTTCTTTTTAATAATATATGAAAGTCCTTGGATGTATGGAAGTTTTTTGTAATTTTATTAAATAACAATTTGTTTATCAGCATTTTTGGGTAATTATTATCTAACAATTGCTTTCTAAGAAGGATAAGATTTTTTTGTCTATACTTAGAATGGCAAATTCCTGTAATTCTATTTTTCATTGCTAGAACAAGATTTATTTTGTGATTGTAAGCATGGTGAGAATTAAAATTAAGGCAACGACTAGAATTCGTCGGTTTTTGGTACCAGTCCAATTGTATTTTGTTATTTTCATCACGAATGACTAGTATCTAAGAATGGTATTGAGTTATGTATTTCTGCTTCCATGGTAAATTTAATATGTTGGTTATAGATATTAAATGTATTAAGAAATTTTTGGAATTATTTGGCATAATAATAATAAAAGGCATTTCAAATGGAAGTTGATTACCCTTAAATATTGTTAGTTATTTTTAGTTTATTTAATAACGTACTTATAAATATTGTTCTAGTTGCCCTGATGAAGTGTTAATTCAACACGAAATATATTGGCTTAAAATATAATGGGAATTTTCTCTTAACGTTATACTGATACAACTGAAAGTAAACATTCCATACTTATAATATTCATAAATTCGGTTGAAGAAAAAATAATAATAATTATTATTATTATTTTTATTTTTATTATTATTATTATTTTTTTTTTGGCGCGACTACTTTGGTCATTTGCCATTCAACCCTCCTGTCAAGATACACCTGATTTGACTCTTACAGTAGTTTGGCTACTTCTGCATCTTTTAGAAAGGTAATTAATTTAGTTATGCTTTCCTGCTTATCTTTAAATATTACTTCAATACTATGATTCGTGTCTAGTTTTTGACGTATTTCGTTATATTTTGGGCATTGCAATAACATGTGATTGATTGTTAAATCCGTATTACAAATCTCACAATTATTACGTCTTCTCCTGCCCAGAAGGTGTGAATGGGTTAGGTTAGTATGTCCAATACGGGTTCTTGTTAGTATTACCTCTTCTCTTTTTGTTAGGTTGGGCTCTATTTTCCAAGGTTTTATTGTTTTCTTTATTTTTTGCAGATGCGTTTGTGTTGTATTCCATTCTTGTAACCAGATGTACATTTTTGTTTTAATTGCTTTCTTGTGTTGTTTTATGGTTTCGTTGTAATTATGCGTCGGTTCTGTTTGAAATATTTCGTTAAGTCTACATTTTTCTATTGTTTCTAATGCTCTGACTATGGCTGGTCTCGGAATAGTTGGTCTTTCCTTGAATTTCTGTAAAGTTTCGTCATCTAGAAGTCTGTGGTTTATAAGTTCATTTAATGTCAGTATCTTACTGTAATAGTTTAATACCATCTGCTGCCTTCGTATTTTTAATGGAGGTATTCCGGTGTCTGCAAATATGGATTCATGGGGGCTAGTGCGAAAGGCGCCTATACACAACCTGGTATCATAAGCGTGCAGGCTATCTAGGGGTTTTATTGTCGATGGTCTTGCGGACGAATATATTACTGATCCATAATCCATTATTGGCACTACGAATGCCTTATACAATGTTACCATTGTTTTACGATCTGATCCCAAGTTGATGTTTGAAAGGCACCGTATTAAATTTAGTCTTTTCTTACAGTTTGTGATTAATGTGTTTATATATTCTTTATACGTCGTAGACGACTAAAATTAATGTCTTTAGTTTTTTCGTTTGAAAAGTTAAATCCAGTTTTATTTGAGTACTCCATTATGTTATTTATTGCTTCTTGCAGTTGTTCGTTTATCTCTTCAATTGTTTTCCCACGCTTTATCATTATTAAGTCGTCGGCATAAACACATTTTCCAATGGAGTCTGGGATGACTGACAAAAGATGATTCATTCCTATTAGAAATAGGGTGACACTTAAAACCGATCCCTGTGGAATGCCTTTTCTAGCACATACAGCTTGGAGTGTGTGTCTCCTACCCTTACTCTAAAGGTCCTATTCGATAGGAAGCTCTGAATGAATTTAGGTAGCTCTCCTTTTGTGTTCCAGACGTGTAGTTGATTCATGATATTAAATTTCCAAATGGTATCGTAAGCTTCTTCTAAGTCAAAAGACACTGCTACGCTCTATTCTCTTTCTCTAAAACCTTCCATTACGAAGTTTTCGATGTATATTAGCTGGTCTGTAGTACTGTGGTAGAGTAAAATTTTCTAAATCCAGTTTGGTGTGGACATATTAATCCATGCATTTCTAAATATTTCGTCAGTCTCTTAATAACCATTGACTCCATTATTTTACTGTTGTTGTTAGTAAGTGATATTGGTCTATAGTTATTTGCGTTGGTGGCGTCTTTTTGTGCCCTAGCTATCGGTATTACAACGGATTCCCTCCACTGATTAGGGTAGGTGCTTGTACTATATATTTTATTATATAGTTGTAATAACTTGTTCTTTGCAGACGTAGGAAGATATTGTAACATGGAGCATGTTATATTGTCTGGTCCTGGAGCCTTATCTTTTTTATGTTTTAAGGCTTCCTCCAGTTCTTCCAGTACGAAAGGTAAGTTATATTCAAACTTTTCTATGGTGTTAAAATCTAAATATATTTTTTCTTGTTGTTTTATTCTTAAGAAATCCTGGCTATAGCATTGGGAGCTGCTTACGTTTTCAAAATGAGCAGAAAATATTTCTGCTTTTTCTTTTGGGTCATTTATATTTGCACCGTCTACTATTAGGATTTCAGATAGATTTGTGGGTCCTCTATTTAAGCTTTTTGCTTTTCTCCAGACTTCTATTGGGTGTGTTCTTATATTTATGGTGTTTATGTACGTTTTCCAGGAAAGTTGTTTGCTATTTAAGATGACTTTTCTCATTATTGCCCTGCTAAATTAGAGGTGGTTGGTGCATTCTTAAAAACATTGAATGCTTTTCTTTTACTTTTAACAGCATCGCTGACTTCTTCTGTCCACCATGGTACGCTTGTGTGTCTAATTTTTCCGGACGAAAGTGGGATGTTTTCTTTTGCAGCTTTAATTATACTTTCTGCCAAATCCTGCACTTGTTTGTCGGTATTTTCTGTAGAGATAAGTTGTAGGTTACTCATTTTAGTTGCGTACCTTTCCCAGTTGGCTTCTTTTATTTTCCACCTCCTGGGAATAGAGTTATTTGTTCTTTTTGTGTCCGTAGATATAATGATTGGACAATGATCACTATTATAATATTCACTTAGAGTCTTCCATCCAAGCTTTAGTGATAATGTTGGGTGAGCAAATGTCAAATCAACGACCGTAAAATTGTTAGATTTGGCATTAAAGTGGGTAGGATCTCCTGTATTTAGAATAATGATATTGTTACTTTCCATAAATTCTTCAATAATTTTTCCAGGTTGATCTTTATATATGGAACCCCAAAGTTCAGAGTGGGCGTTGAAATCCCCTACTATCAAATATGGAGGTGGAAGTTGTCGAATAATCTCCTCTAAATCTTTCAAGTTCCAATCGAATTTTGGAAGATATATGTTACATATCGATGTTTTTATTGGATATGTTAGTTGCGTAGCAATCACTTGGTGCTTTGATTGTATGGGTAGTTGTTTTGTAGGTATTCCATTTCGAATATATATTACGACACCTCCACTTGCCCTCTCGTTACCGGTATAATTTCTATTTATGCATGTATAACCCTTTATAAGGAAGCTATCGTTTTCCTTTAGATGTGTTTCCTGGATACATACCACGACGGGCATGTATTGGTTTATTACCATTTGCAGTTCACTATAGTGCTTTTGGAGTCCATTACAGTTCCATTGCAGAATGGTTTCGTTGTAGAGTGTTACAGCCATAATAATGTGTTTGAAAGAATATAAATACTTATACTATAGATGAATAAATAAATAAATAACAGATAAAAAAGCACAATGGACTGGTATTTATAGAATAACAAACATAAATTATCACAGTATATTATCACTAAGTTTGAAATTTGATTAAATAATCAAAAGGTATCACAGGATATACATCACTGACTAGTACTTCGGGGACCTCTTGGTCTCCCTTTTTTCCATCCTCTTGATCTTTTTTTTAAGGTGGATCTCGCTTCATGGAGTGTTGTTTAGTCAACGGAAGCAATACTAGACTCCATTGACGTTGATATCGTATTTCCCGTTTTTCTCTTTGTTCCACGGGACTCTTCGTCCATTTCCTCGATGGGGACAGAAGGTAAAGGTACTGGTGCAGGAATACTGTTGCTTGCATTCTGATTTTCGTTTTGTTTCATTATCTTTTAGTGCTACAAATGTGTTTTTTAGTTCTGTTATTAAAACGGGTATCAGTGCAGAAGCTAACTCTGTTATGTCGGTATTTTTTGGAGCTGTGGCTGTTACATTAGCATACGAAGGTCCTTTAGGTTGTAGGCCTAGGACTTCTTTTCGTGCTTCATTATATGTCAGGCTGTTTTTAGTTTTTACTTCTTGTATTTTTGCTTCTTTTGCATATCTTGGGCAGTCTTTAGATCTTGCCGAGTGATCACCTTTACAATTCACGCATTGTATTGGTTTATCACAAGGTCTTCCGGTGTGTATTTGCTTTCCGCATACACATACTTGAACGTTTTTGCAATGTAATGCCGAATGTTCAAATAATTGACATCTATAACATCTTAAAGGTGGAGGTATAAACAACCGGACATTTAGTTTGTAAAATGCCACTTTTACAAATGTTGGCAGATTCTGGTTACAGAAGGTAGGTATTAAACTTGCCGTATTTACAATTTGATTATCCTTCTTAATTGTAATGCGTCTGACGTCGATTACTTTTTGATCTCTTAAGTTTTCAAGAATTTCCTCTGTTGTGCAGTTTAACAGATCTCTACACGTTATAACCCCCTTAACAATGTTCAAGGTAGGATGCGGTACAACAGCGACGGGTATGTTTCCGAAATTCTCTATTTGTAGTAAACGTTTAGCTTGTTTCGGTGTTTTCGTGTCAATCAGTAATCCTATTTTCGTTTTCTTACAATAGTTTACGTCACCTATCGATCCATATAACGTTTTCGCTATGAAAAATGGGTTTTCTTTCTCAAATGAACTTGAATCAATTTTTTGAATGAGTAAGAACCGTGGGATAGAGATTCCCGACGTCACTTGCTCCATTAAACTTTCTTGGAGGGTTTTTTTACGTTGTCCCTCAACTACGCCCATTTCGGAGGATGGGTCCTCTGAAAGTTTATTTGAGTCTGTCATACAGTACCCACGAGAAGGGCTGAAATATATGTCCACCGTGGTAGTGCACCCTTACCACAGTAAGCCTAATTACAACCGGAGGGCGGCAGGTATCTGGAGGGCACCGTTCAGGACCAAGTCTTGTATGGCCATTCATATCTCGGCACGGTTCGCATTACACCTTATATTCGCGTTTGATGATGAGGTAAGGTCCCCAAAACACAAAACAAATGACAAATACCATGACAACCAATATAACTAAGACATACGAAGCTTAGGATACTTAGCTTCACCACTGCTGGCAACAGTGGCTACTAAGCCCCCCCACCACGACAAGGTGTATCCTTTGGAGGGGATTATTTTTATTATTATTATTATTATTATTATTATTATTATTATGGTAACCAGTAATAATCATAAGAATGGACGTGGTAACATTTTTCACCAATATTTGATCTGTTAACGATCAAGAAGCCTAAGTTAAAAAAATTTGTTAGTTTCTTACGTGTTAACGTGTAAATGTGACAACACCGTGTAAGTGTAGAATACCATATCTTATTAATGTAATATCATTTTAAGTGAATTTAGATCAAACACCAGCTGATATGACATGTGATATGAATAATACAGGAAATGAGATTTAGCAACAGTTCTCTTACACACTAGAGGATAAGCTAAGTGAAGTAAATTATGGCGCATTTGATGATTATGATTTGTGAAAAGCAGTGTTAATTTGTTACTATTTCTTGTGTATATATCTCGTAATTGCACAAAGATATAAATGATTTATTGTGAAAACTTCCAATTCTTGAAACAAAAGGTTACTGGAATACCATTAAATTTTGAAAAGGTACACTTTCAACACCGATTTTTCTATTACTTCTAAATGATGTAAATATTATTGTGCGGCACTATCCCAGTCATTTACATCATAGATAATTAACGAGTGAACAAATTTATGTATTGGTTTTTAAATACTCTTTAAATAAAAAGTTTTTATACCGTATTTCATCCAGAATAACATCTGTAATCAATGGTTTTCTTTTTAGTGTTGAATTATTATTAATTACTATTAGATAAGTGCATTCAAGTACATATATTTTGACAAATTTGGTGAAACTTACAACTTACAACTATTCAGTAAGTAAGTTTGGAGGGTTCTAGAACAACACACCTTTAAGGTCCTACATTTTTAAGGTCCCACAATGCCAAGGTCACAATGCCAAAGTTATACAATTTAAACGTTTATACGTCAACATAGTTACAAACGTCTCAAGGTCACAACAGTCAAAAAGTGAGATGTAGAAAGTCTACCACACCCAAATTTTTAACGGAGAAAATGATATGTTAATGTATTTATTTGTTTTGTAAACCAACTAGCTTGATTTTTACAAATGTAATAAGTTTATTACATCCATCTATTCAGATATATGATTTGCTTCAGCAAATGGTCCTCTCCACTTCTGTTTCATTACACCTGCGTTGACGTGGTGCTAGTAATTGAGCATGCGTGCAATGTCGCGCCCATCGTAGACGCTCCTGTAGTGGATTATCAGGTGGTTGTAATGATCCTGAAAATCCTTACCATAAATTTTCCTATCCTAGTAAATAATTCCTATCAAAACTTATTTCCTATTTGCTTCCACAACCGTATTATCATTGTTAATAAATGGTACCAGCTATACACCCCTTCCCACTCCATACAATATTTCCCTATAAATACCCGACCGCCCACTTTATAACTTCACTTCTACTTTTCCTTTTACTTTTACTATTAACCTGACCATTAGTATTACCTTACCAACTTGACCAGCATTATTTGTAACTTGTAAGTTTCTCTTAATATTCCTGATATTATTAGAACCCGAATCTCAACCCTTATCCTGATTATTATTAATGTTAATTACCTGAATCCCAACCATATTATAACTAGCTATCGATTTAAGTCAAATTGCCTGATCATTCATATCCCTGTTACCAGAAAAAACCAACCCCATCTCCCCCAAGTCCAATTGTGATCTAAGCACGCTTTAGGGTCTTGGTGTTTACATTTCCCTGAGGAGAGTACATAAAGTTTGCCAGAACGAGACGTCTTTATTTTGACGGTGGTTATGCCCCGGATTAATAATTACTTTTCAAATCAGCTATCCCTTACCTCTACAAAAACACAATAAAAAAATTGCAAAACACAACCCTTAGTACGGTCTTCTTGGTGTTTATATTTTCCCGAGGAGAGTAACTAAAGGTTGTTCAGAGACGTCATTAGTTTGACAGTGGTTACGCTCCGAATAATTAATTACTTTTTACATCAGTAAGCTTCCTTAAAGATCCTAAATACTAATACCTTGGTCGGTGGTTACTACTTCGAACAGGGTATTGAGTTAAAAGCAAAAATATAGTCTCAAAAATTACCATCCAACTTAAATTCATCTCCCACAAATATATCTCTTCCCTAAATCACCCATTTATTCAACATCCACAAACTCGTATGAATTCACCTACTGCCGTTACCAAAAGTTAAATTTACCTAACTCGTTTATTTTAATTCTCCATGTAATCCCGTCTATGTATTTATACAAAAATTATGTTACACCTTTCGATTTATTTTCATTTACATACAAACTAGTCCCGTTACCTGCATTTAGAGCTATTTATTCTATAACCCCCGAGTCACTTTTTCTTTGCATATTGTATACATTTATACAAAATTACTCCATAGCATTCGATTCATTTTCATTTAAAAATACATTCAAACTATTCTTTCCCATTTCATACTTTTCGTTTGCAAAGAATTCCATTCTCACTAAACATTTTTAACTTCCTGACCTTACAGCAGCATTCATTTAAAGAAGTAATTATTGTTTTGCATTAGCTCTTCGCTGACCTACTGAATATTACGACGGATAATCTACAATAGCCAAAGTAATACTCACCTGTAATTAATTCCATCAATTTACACTCTAAATTTTAAAGTGTCAATTCTTGGCTATTATTACCTTAATTTGTTTTCAATTTTTGGCTATCGTTAATTTAATTTAGTTTCGAAACTTGCATTATTATTGATAAATATATTTACATTACATTAGTATCTTTAAGCATTTCTTTTTTTCTTTCAATAATTAAATTTTTTTATATCTCGATATTTCCACTTTAGTGTACATAATTACGAATCCCTGTGTATATTTTTGTTGTTTTATGCGCAAACGCGTATTTTTTCAATAGGGAACAAACAACGAAAGGAACAAGGGTACGTCTCTACATTCTGGAAATCCCTTATGTTAAAGAATTTTGTTCGTTGCAAAAGCGTGCTACATGACGCCATGGAAAATGCATAAAATGGCACATGATAATACATGCCATCTTCACGAGTATAGATGGTGATACCTTTGTTTTGCATAAATCCACAGTTCATTTATTTGTACGTCGAATACAAACGGAAATTACATTACATTATTGTATGTGTTGTCTTGTGAATGGAAATGAAAATTCTCAAGCTACAGCTCGTTTTAGGATGAGATTAATATATTTATTGTGTACAAGTAAGTACTTATCCTTTTAGTGCAGTTTATAGTGTATTGAGTACCAAGAACAGTAAGGGATGTTTACCGGTCGACTGCGTGTTTGGAGGCTGAGCTATCGCCCAGCCTACAATTTGGCCGGAGACCGGTATAACTCTTAATGTTCGTGATGCTCATACTGTTTTTTGCACGATTGTATTAAATTTACCACAATTGAAATTATGTAATTTCTACTAAATAAACGAAAAGTCAAAAGTGGAGTTTTAAATAGAAATGTCCAAATTTCTTGTTCTTATTGTTGTGAAATGTAGGTAGTATGTAAAATTTTACATTGGTAGGTAAAAGATGTCGGTAAGTAAAATACTTACCGACGAGTTGGGCCTCGCAACCAGTAAACTTATCCTACTGTCTTGGAAACAGATGTGGTAAATAAACTAAAAAGCCCAATCGTGCAAAAAGCAAATAACAAATCAGTGTAGTTTTGTTTTGATACGGTTATAACAGAACAGCTGATTTCTGTTCTGTTGATCATATTACATTTTAGTAAAAGTATATAATAAGCTTATATAGTTGTATTGATTTAGTTATTGTTTAAAATCGTAAATCGTTACGAGAAATATCGTTTGAGCTATTGTTTACCGAAATTACTCAGACATTTTGTTTTACTTAAATATACATATAACTACAATTGTGTATTGTTATTTAGATTACCTATGTTAATAAGGTACAACTTCCTTAATTTTTGTTGTATTTTAATTATTAAACGTATAAATTAAGTGACGTCCGACAACAAACAAATGCTGAATACTGGTTATATCTATGGATAAATCTTTGCCTCACTCACACCTGAAAATCAATGAGTTCTCGATTACAGTAAGTTTCATAAGCTTGTACCTCACTGAGCTAGACTGTGGTGCAATATACCTATTGTAATATAACAGTCAAATACCTAATTTTTTATTTGTTATAAAATTACTAAGGTTATCCCGCACGTGGCTTTACTTTTATAATTCTAGACTCCACCAACAGAGGTTAACCTCTTAGTCGACCCGGAGGAATCCTAACAGTGGCGTCCGGTACCTCAACAACCAACACACCATCAGATAAATATTCATTTTAAGCTTCATTTATTTATTAAGTCCATTAGCATTAATTTTATTTATTTTATTACTTTTTTTTCCAGAATTGTTTTATTTTATATTGTTTTAACCAGAATAAATTGTTATAAACTAACAGCTTGTAATTTCCAATATATGCCACCCAAACACTAAAATAGCGAAAGTTGTGAACTCGCTCTGGGGTCCAGCAGAGGGCAAAAGAATTAAAAGTTGAAAGCTAAGGAGCAATACAGGTTTATTCTAACTCCGCACATGAAACATGCAACTATGGCGTCGGTAGATATGGAAATGAATCCTGCTGCAGTAGATGCTCTCTTAGTGGATGATCAGATGGTCACCATCGGTAGATGATGGAATATTGACACCTCGATATTGCCGTGATGGTTATATATTTGAGCATATACAAAGTGTGGCGTCCGTATGTCGGTCTGTCTGTCTGTTAGTCGACTTGGTCATTCAGTCTCGTCAGTGACCGCGCTACGTCGAACGATGTTTTTCTGGAAAAAGAACATAATGAGAGGGGTAGATATGTCATTAATTATACTTACTATGCCGGTCTCGACTACTCACAGCATCTGTCGGAGAGCGGCATTACGAACGCGAATGAGTTCGTAAATTCCACCAATCTCTTCGACAGTTTGCAGTATCATTTCTAAATGTACAACGGCATGATTAGACCCATTTAGTATAAATAGGCTCAGAAGCCTAGTGTGGGCCCGGTCGAGCTGCTCTTCTAGAGAGCTCTCCGTAATCACGACATCGTAATTTAGAACGAATGGTACCATTGTGGTTAACTGTAAAGAAAAAATGTAATAAAGAACAACAGTTTTGGAGATAATACATATCGTGAATGTGAGTTGCTCCCAACTTACAATACGATGAGTGTAGAAGAGCCAGTACTATTCAGCGATGATAATGAATGTCGAGTTGCACTGGGCAGCCCTGTCTTCCGACGCCATCACTCTCATCACGTTGTAGAATTGCCATGATCCTGTACCTCCTAATTGTGGTCGTCGTTATCACGAACTCTGCCAGCGTCATTATCGAGTTGCCGTATGCTACGTTGAGGTTCCTGTTGTATGTTATGGTGAAGTTCTTGTATACTGTTGTCAAGTTCTTGTAGCCTGTTTGTTAGAACGGCAATTAGGTCTTCGTCATCGCTGATCTCTTCTGAGATGACTTCGTTATAAAAGGCGACAGGCCTATCTCGCAGTATTCGTAGTTATCTCAATACGTCATTGTCGTAATTGTCAGAATCGTAACTGTAGACAGGATCCATGACGTAATCATCAGTGTTGAGGTATTCGTTACCATAATGCCTCAACACTAGACGAAATGTCAGTGTAATGATTAGTATCATCGTCGTTGTCGTCTACAACAAAAGCTATGGTATTATTGTCGTCCTCATCGCTGAGAGTGTTGACTTCCGCGTTTGTGAAGTCCAGTACTGTCAAAATCGTCTGCTCGTACAGAATCCAGGGCAATGGTCTTCATGTTGTGGATTGCGTCATCACTGGTTTGGATACCCATATCCCTAGAAGAAGAGGAGCAGCAAAAAATGGGAATTGCTTCAGACGCGGGAGAAACGAAGATAGCCTGAGGCGTTGCAGTATATAGGAAATAGGGATGCGATGTAGAGGAAACCAAGGTGTAAATTTAAGGGTCAAATCAATTGCCCCAGGTTATAATGTTGAGGTGATTGTATTAACCTGAGAAATGTAAAAATAGTGGTTTTTACCTGGGGCAATTGATCGTTGCCAGATGAAGTAGAAGATGTTGAATTAAATGAAGAGTTATTTGTTAGTGTACTACTTGCTTGCAGAAGCTGTTAGCTAAGTATAGGTGTTTCCTCCACTAAAAACGATGCTTTTCATCCATTTTTTAGAGAAAATTTTTCGGTGAAAAGCTTTTCAAACTTTAATCCTCGTACATATACTATGCCGGCCATTGGATTACATCTGTTTTACTGCTTTGGGTAACGCGTTGTACGCAACTAAACCACCATGGAATATAACATTAAAAATTTTTCTGGATTCCATAGAAAACATTGATATCATCCTCGAAATACTGGAGGATTAACATTTTCCGTTTTTTGGAAATATCTCTAGAACAGTTTGATTTAGGCATAACAGCATGTCATATCACTTTGTAACAATTATTATCACCAATTCGATTACGTAACAGGAAATAGGGTATTACATTTAACAAAATTGATTTTTAACTCTGTCCGAAAGGTATAAGCAACGATTTTTATTTAAAAAATACACTATAAACTTAATTGTATTTTAACTTCTTATCTCAGGAGTTACAGTCGATTTTGTAAACGTCAACCACCTGTCAAAAACCGTAATAGATAGGCATGATATAGTTGCAATAAAAAAGATTCAAAATTACGGTTCCCATCCAAAAATTCAAAAAATATGTGGGATATTCGACTGAAAATAACAAAGTAACACTTCTAATGAACGGTCTTGCTGAGACAACCTACACATATATATATATATATCTATATATATATATATATATATATATATATATATATATATATATATATATATATACCGGTCTCCGGCCAAATTGTAGGCTGGGCGATAGCTCAGCCTCCAAACACGGCAGTCGACCGGTAAACATCCCTTATTGTTCTTGGTACTCAATACACTATAAACTGCACTAAAAGGATAAGTACTTACTTGTACACAATAAATATATTAATCTCATCGTAAAACGAGCTGTAGCTTGAGAATTTTCATTTCCATTCACAAGACAACACATACAATAATGTAATGTAATTTCCGTTTGTATTCGACGTACAAATAAATGAACTGTGGATTTATGCAAAACAAAGGTATCACCATCTATACTCATGAAGATGGCATGTATTATCATGTGCCATTTTATGCATTTTCCATGGCGTCATGTAGCACGCTTTTGCAACGAACAAAATTCTTTAACATAAGGGATTTCAGAATGTAGAGACATACCCTTGTTCCTTTCGTTGTTTGTTCCTATTGAAAAAATACGCGTTTGCGCATAAAACAACAAAAATATACACAGGATTCGTAATTATGTACACTAAAGTGGAAATATCGAGATATAAAAAAATTTAATTATTGAAAGAAAAAAAGAAATGCTTAAAGATACTAATGTAATGTAAATATATTTATCAATAATAATGCAAGTTTCGAAACTTAATTAAATTAACGATAGCGAAAAATTGAAAACAAATTAAGGTAATAATAGCCAAGAATTGACACTTTAAAATTTAGAGTGTAAATTGATGGAATTAATTACAGGTGAGTATTACTTTGGCTATTGTAGATTATCCGTCGTAATATTCAGTAGGTCAGCGAAGAGCTAATGCAAAACAATAATTACTTTAAATGAATGCTGCTGTAAGGTCAGGAAGTTAAAATGTTTAGTTGTGAGAATTGAATTCTTTGTAAATGAAAAGTATGAAATGGGAAAGAATAGTTTGAATGTATTTTTAAATGAAAATGAATCAAATGCTATGGAGTAATTTTGTATAAATGTATACAATATGCAAAGAAAAAGTGACTCGGGGGTTATAGAATAAATAGCTCTAAATGCAGGTAACGGGACTAGTTTGTATGTAAATGAAAATAAATCGAAAGGTGTAACATAATTTTTGTATAAATACATAGACGGGATTACATGGAGAATTAAAATAAACGAGTTAGGTAAATTTAACTTTTGGTAACGGCAGTAGGTGAATTCATACGAGTTTGTGGATGTTGAATAAATGGGTGATTTAGGGAAGAGATATATTTGTGGGAGATGTATATAAGTTGGATGGTAATTTTGAGACTATATTTTTGTTTTAACTCAATACCCTGTTCGAAGTAGTAACCACCGACCAAGGTATTAGTATTTAGGATCTTTAAGGAAGCTTACTGATGTAAAAAGTAATTAATTATTCGGAGCGTAACCACTGTCAAACTAATGACGTCTCTGAACAACCTTTAGTTACTCTCCTCGGGAAAATATAAACACCAAGAAGACCGTACTAAGGGTTGTGTTTTGCAATTTTTTTATTGTGTTTTTGTAGAGGTAAGGGATAGCTGATTTGAAAAGTAATTATTAATCCGGGGCATAACCACCGTCAAAATAAAGACGTCTCGTTCTGGCAAACTTTATGTACATATATATATATATATATATATATATATATATATATATATATATATATATATATAGCTATATACGAGATGCTTTACTTACACGAATCCATACGAATGAATGTGGTATCGTGAATTTGAATGATTAAAATAATAAGGAAACATACTGGACGGCTTACATCAAGCGGAATAGACATATTACATATTTTGATAGCAGAAACACAATTGATTATAACTTTACCAAGGTTCATCACTTCAATTGCGGTAATTTAATCTTACGTTTTTTATATGACAACGCGTTTTGATTGGCAGCAGTTGTTGCATGGTCGTAATGTCATACACATTTACATTTACTAGTAAAAGCTGTACCTTGCAAGCCAACTTCAACCCACCGATTTTCCTTGGTAATGAGTCGGAATGTGTAATGGGGTTGACTAGTTTTGAATTTTTCAACACTATAAAAAACGCTACTTCAAAGAATAGCCAAATTGTATTTGGAAAAAAAATTACGATACCACCACGGTCATAGGAAATCCCGGATGTAAATAAACATATTAATGAGACACTGAATGATTCTGGAGGATTTATCGATTTACTAGCGAATAATAATATTATGAAAGCAGCACATGAAATTAATTTCAATGTAGAAAATTCTATAGGACCTATTCTTGGATTTAATAAAACAGTTTCCAAGGGTAGAAAAGTGCATACATCTGAAAATTATGTTAACATCATCAACATTAACTTATTATCGAGTGCAATATAACAAGTGGTAGTTTTAAAAATGGAGAGTCACTTTTTTCCCAGTGTACCAGCGGGATATAAAATAATTGAATCCCTTCAACATTTCATCTATTTATCTAAAAAACACATCTACCATTTCAACCACAACACAAAAAAAATAGTAGACCAAAACGGAGATTTTAACGGAGAAGTCATAACGATAGGACCACTTTTAAAGAAAATATGGAGACGCAGTATAATTTATGCTCATGTACACAGGGTAAACCAAACTATAAAAGATGAAAGTGTGGTAACGCGAGAGGATTCGAGGTTGAGATCTCGATCCGAAAAGGTCAACTTTATACAAGACCAGCCAGTCTATTTGAAAAAAAAGATAACGTCGTTTTCACGATGTTGGAGCCGGGCTACAACAGGCGCTGCTACCAGCAGTTCCTAGAGGAGCGGGCAGCTCAGGGAGAGATGTCACCGACGACATCCCAGGAGTTCCGGATACCGCCAGCGATACCGTCACTGCTCGATCTACCGTTCGAGAGAGCGAGCAGCGACGCGCCACCTGCCGCCACCGCACAGAAGAGGAGGCGGCAAAAGAAGACGCGACCGCCACCGTTAGAAGGCATCACCCCTTTAGAAGACATGCCGGCCACCTCCGCCACCGTAGCCGCAACCGACAACACCGAAGAAGAGGCCCGCCCCGGATCTACCAGCCCCGACGACTTCGTGTTGCAATAGAAGCCTAAGAAGACCCCGAAGGTTCGCTCGTCTACGCCGCCGCCCATGGACAACGGATTCCAGGCCCTGGAATCCTTCACCGACAGCCATGAAGCGATGGAGCAGACGACACAAGAGGACACCAGGGAGAAAGTGCTTCCAGTAATCCTTCGTCAGAACCACTAGTTTTACATTTCTTGAGTTTTTTTTCTCAGGTTGATGCAATCACCGTAACATCATCGCCTGAGGCAATTGATTTTACCTTCGAATTTACCCCTCTGTCTTCCTCCACACCGCATCCCTACCTCCGATCTACTCCAACACCTCAGGCTATCTTCGCATGGATTCATTCCGGTTTTCCCCCTCCTCTTCTTCTAGGGACGTGAGTACCCCAACTAGTGTTGTCGACGCAATTTACGACATGACGGCCATTGTCCTGGATTCTGTACGAGCAGACGATTTTAACTCTGAGAGCAATAGTGTTGGCAGAAACGCGGAAGTTATCACTATCAGTGACGAGGACGACAATACTATAACTTTTGTTGTAGACAACGACGATGATAGTAATGGTTACAATGACATTTCATCTACTATTGAGGCATTATGTTCATAATACGAATCCTATGAGACAGACCTGTCGACTTTTATGACGAAGTCATCGCTGAAGAGAACAACGATGACGAGGACCTAATTGACGTTCTGATAAACAGGCTACAAGGACTTGTCAACAGTATACTGGAAGTTCACCATAACATACAACAAGAGGAACCTGAACATAACACACAGCAACACGCCAATCATGGTGGCAGGGTTCATGAGAACGATTGCCACAATCAGGAGGGAATGGTAATGACGAGAACGGCGACGAATACATGGAAGTACATGAATTAGACAACACTGGTTTTGGATTACCTACATTCCTATGACTATTGACCGCACTATGTTACCGCCTGTCTACAACATGATGAGAGCGATGGCGTCGGGGAACAGGGCTGCTCAGTGTAACTCGGCATTTATCATCGATGGGTGGTACTGGTGGTTCCTTATTACACTTTTTTCTTTATACTAACCACAATAATACCATTCGTTCTAAATTACGAAGTAGGGATTACGGAGGACTCTCTTGAAGAGAAGTAAGACCGGGCCCACACTAGGCTTCTGAGATTATACCTTGACTGGAGTAATATCATAAGCCGAGTTATACTAAATGGGTATAATCAGGCTGTTGTGCATTAGGAAATTATACTATGAACTGTCGAAGTAATTTGTGAAATATACGAAGCCATCCGCGTTCGTAATGCCGATCTACGACAGATGGTGTTTGTGAGTGATTGAGACAGGCATATTAAGTATAACTAATGACTAATATATATATATATATATATATATATATATATATATATATATATATGATCTCATTGTGCTTTTTCCAGAAAAATCGTTCGATGTAGCGCAGTTACTAACCAGACTGACTGATCAAGCCGATTAGTAGACAGGCAGACCGACGTACAGATTCCACGCTTTTTATATGCTCAAATATACGACCATCACGGCAATGGTCGAAGTGTTAATATTCCATCGTCTACCGATGGTGACCATCTGATAATCCAATAGAGGAGCATCTACTGTAGCAGGATTTATTTCCACATCTACTGACGCACAGTTGAATGCTTCATGTGTAGAGTAATATGTGGGGTAATATGTTTATTACGCTTGATGTAAGCCGTCTAGTGTGTCCCCTTATTATGCTGATCATCCAAATATGGATTCGTGTAGAAAAACTATCTCGCATTTAACTATATATATATATATATATATATATATATATATATATATATATATATATATATATATATATATATATATATATATATATATATATATATATATATATAGATTGACCTGAAAGCTTCACGTATCCTGTTTTCATATCGTCCGAAGTTGTAGGCTGTTCTTGGTATACACATTCTTTTACATATCCCCATTGAAAAAAATTGGTTATGTTAGGTGATCGGGGTGACTAATTTACGGGCCCGCCTCTTCCAATCCATCTTTGAGGATGTTCATCGTTTAAGAAGTTTCTTATTCCAATTCCGTAGTGGGCAGGAGTACCGTCATGCTGGAACCACATGCGTTGACGCATGATCAAAGGGATTACCTTCAAGTAATATCAGCAAGTAATGACTCAAAAATTCGGAGTAAGCTTGAGAGTTTAAATGTCTATCGAAACAATATGGCCCCACTACATATTGACCAATAATTCCACCCCACGTGTTTAGCGACCATCTATGCTGACGGTCAACTTCCCTTGTCAAATGTGGGTTCATATTAGAATAACCATGATAGTTGTGACTGTTCATAAACCCGTCATTCAGGAATGTTGATAACTTCCCTTGTCAAATGTGGGTTCATATTAGAATATCCATGATAGTTGTGACTGTTCATAAACCCGTCATTCAGGAATGTTGGTTATTATTTCTTTATTCTGCTCACTCAGGGCTGATCTTTCACGGGAAGGTATAGAATATGCCACACTGCCCCCCCCCCCCTCCCCCGAGGCCACGAATATTGCAAGCATATTTTCAAATGCTGCTATTTCTGGATGGCATCTATCAGGATGCCTCTCTTTGTAGACGCGCGTAGCCAATAACGTGTTCCGTAAACATTCGCCGAGAATGAATACCAAATCAACCAGTTCGTTATTTGGGCGACAAAACAAAATAATTCAAACTAAGGTCATTATAGTATATACAGGGTGTTTCATTAAGGCTGGCCACCGGCCATATTTCAGAAACTAGTGGACATAAAAAGTGGAGAAAAAAAAATCATTATAAAAGTCGCCACGAGAAAATCCTGGAAATTATTTTTAAGTTCCGTAATTCATCGCAAAGGGGCGCAATTGAAAATTAAAAAGTAAAATTATAAATTTCTCCGAAAATTCCCACATTAAGGCATACCTTTGGTAACATCGTTAGAAAGCTTAGACAATTCTGCATCATTTTGGTCTAAGGCTCATTGGCGTACCGACCTTAATAAGAGTGGGGGAAGCTATTGAATCTGTAATCATTTAAATCGCTGTTATTTTTAAACGACTTATCCGATTGTAGTAAACCTAGGCTTGTTTAGAAGAAAAAGGTAAGTACTTTTAACTGTCGCATCCATTGGTACGCGATAGCTCATAATAAAATTGTTAGAGGGCGCAATTTGTAATAATACCAGTATTTTTGATTTTATTCAGAAAATTAAATCATACGGTATAATTATGACATCATAAGCCGAAAGTAGCTTAAATTTGTAACAAAAACGTAAATAACGCAATTTGATATCTTTATTTGTTCCAGAGTTATGGCGAAAAGAAGACTTTTAACCGTTTAATTTAATAATTGATTGTTGCTATGGTTTCTTAAGGTGTATAGGTTGGATTAGTAATGAGGAATCTGCATTTATCATAGTCTGTGCCTCCCTTCACACTCTATCTAGGCTTAGGACTAGTCCAAACTAAGCAAATTGCAAAATTTGGAGCGTGTTTAGAGGCCAACGGGCCATAACAACGATATCAAAGTAATGATTGATTTTTGTTTAAGAAACTTTTCAATAGAATGGTACAAAATCATGAACAACTGTTAAAAAACTAGTGAAAATCTATAAATGTTCAAATTGACGGCCGTTTTGTAAAAAAAACAACTATTAATTCATCTTCTGTACGTTTATAACATCATATAAAACTTCTAAGGCATAATTCTAATGTGGTGTGTTTTAAAATAATAATCTAATTTGCTGCGGAACAAAGTCGGCTCGTTTCCATGGAGGTAAATAAATTGAAATAGTTGTCAACTTACTTAATTTTGATTGATGTTGTGTTGTAAAAATTTTTTCCTTCATTAGTTTCGGATTTCATTGTACCTTATCAGAAATTAGTGCTATCCTTCAAAAATGTCGTATACCAATGCCGAGGCTTACGACATGCTTACCGTGTATTATGAATGTTTTCAAAATGCAGCTATTGCGGAACGACAATACGCTATCAGATATCTTGATCGAAGGCACTACACTAGAAAAGTGTTTCGGCGAATGGCAACACGTTTAAGACAAACAGGAAATGTACGACGTATTCCACTTCCTGTCAGGAGACGTCGCATAAGAAATGAAGACAATAGTATTAATGTTCTTGCGTACGTAGAATCGGAGCCTCGCGTAAGCATCAGGGAGATTTCCACAGAACTAGGTGTAAGTGTTGCTTCTGTGTTCAGAATTTTAAGGGATTTTAAGCTGCATCCTTATCATCTAGTTTTACACCAGGCTTTATCAGACACTGATTTTGACAGGCGGCTCGACTATTGCTATTGGCTGAGAGACATGTGTAGTGAAAATCTTCGATTCCTTTCCAAAGTTTTATGGACCGATGAGGCTACTTTTACTAGCTGCGGCAGAGTTAATTTACACAATATGCATTATTGGTCGCAAACAAATCCTCACTGGATGCGCGAAGTGGATCACCAAAACAGATGGAGTGTAAATTTGTGGTGTGGTGTTTTAGGTGACAGAATTATCGGACCATTTGTTTTTCATGGACACCTAAATGGTGAATCTTATTTAAACTTTTTACAAAATGACTTGCCCAATCTTTTAGAAGACATTCCCCTTGACGTGAGAGCATCCCTGTGGTATCAACATGATGGATGTCCTTCACACTATTCACGAAGAGTCCGTGATTTCTTAAATGTTAGATACCCAAATCGCTGGATGGGAAGGGGTAGTTTGCTTCCGTGGCCACCTAGATAACCGGATTTAACTGTATTAGATTTCTACTTGTGGGGAAGAATAAAAGATATTGTTTACGAAATGAGACCAACCACCCGAGAGGACATGATTCACCGAATTGAAATTGAAATAAATTCGATTCCACGAGACGAAATCGAAACAGCTGTTTCCAGTACAAGAAGAAGAATTAATAGTTGTATTTTACAAAACGGCCGTCAATTTGAACATTTATAGCTTTTCACTTGTTTTTTAACAGTTGTTCATGATTTTTTACCATTCTATTAAAAAGTTTCTTAAACAAAAATCAATCATTACTTTGATATCGTTGTTATGGCCCGTTGGCCTCTAAACACGTTCCAAATTTTGCAATTTGCTTAGTTTGGACTAGTCCTAAGCCTAGATAGAGTGTGAAGGGAGGCACAGACTATGATAAATGCAGATTCCTCATTACTAATCCAACCTATACACCTTAAGAAACCATAGCAACAATCAATTATTAAATTAAACGGTTAAAAAGTCTGCTTTTCGCCATAACTCTGGAACAAATAAAGATATCAAATTGCGTTATTTACGTTTTTTGTTACAAATTTAAGCTACTTTCCGCTTATGATGTCATAATTATACCGTATGATTTAATTTTTCTGAATAAAATCAAAAATACTGGTATTATTACAAATTGCGCCCTCTAACAATTTTATTATGAGCTATCGCGTACCAATGGATGCGACAGTTAAAAGTACTTACCTTTTTCTTCTAAACAAGCCTAGGTTTACTACAATCAGATAAGTCGTTTAAAAATAACAGCGATTTAAATGATTACACATTCAATACCTTCCCCCACTCTTATTAAGGTCGGTATGCCAATGAGCCTTAGACCAAAATGATGCAGAATTGTCTAAGCTTTCTAACGATGTTACCAAAGGTATGCCTTAATGTGGGAATTTTCGGAGAAATTTATAATTTTATTTTTTAATTTTCAATTGCGCCCCCTTGCGATGAATTACGGAACTTAAAAATAATTTCCAGGATTTTCTCGTGGCGACTTTTATAATGAATTTTTTTTCTCCACTTTTGATGTCCATTAGTTTCTGAAATATGGCCGGTGGCCAGCCTTAATCAAACACCCTGTATATATATATATATATATATATATATATATATATTTTATATTATAAGTGTTTTGTAACGGTGGTTTCCTATTAGTGGAGTTGATCGGCCTATTTCCACAGTTTATGCTTTTTGAGCGCGACGTTTCTGAAGCGGACCCTGCTTCCGTCATCAGGCTTAGTCCTGAGAAGGATTGTTTTCGCAACTTGTCGAATTCATATGTTATATATAATTTTTTCTCAAGCACTTGACTACTCTCAGATTCGAACTTGGTACCTTTCACTTACTGGTCTGACACCTTTACCACTGAGCCACTGAGTAACCCAATATATATATTTTAGAACTTTAGATGTATGTGGCTTCTTTGAGTATTCTACGAGTTGTGCTTTCGTCCTTTGCCACTATCTGTATGTTATCCCATTGGATGCGGTAGTCCTCGTTCCAGACATGTTCGGCGATTTTTGATCTTTCTGTTTCTCCCTTGCGGACGTTGTTCTTGTGTTCCTGCGTTCTCACTTTGAGTGGTCTACTGCTCTCTCTTATGTATGCTCTGCCGCATTCGCATGGTAGGTTATATACACAATTCTTGGAATTCTGATCTTCATTGTGTGGTTTGGTTTTGATTAGTATTCCCCTGAGAGTTCTGGTCGATTTGAAGGCAGTGCGTATCTTGTATTTGCTGCCTATCCTTCGTATTTTCTCTGAGCTACCTTGTGTATATGGTATTATCGCTGTATATTTAGGTTCTTCTTTTTTGGTTACCCTTTCTCTGTTTAGGTTAGGTGTTAGATCGGGGTAGCCATTTTCTTTGAGTGTTCTAGCGATATTTCCTTTTTCTTTGTTCAGGTCCTCTTGTTTTGAGCATATCGTTTTTGCTCTATCGTACAAGCATTTTGCAACACCTAACTTCACGTTTTTGTAGTGGTTGAAGTTGTAGTGTAGGTACCTCCCCGTGTGGGTAAGTTTCCTGTATATACTTGTCGTGAAAGTGTTGTCATTCCTGTGTACAAGTACATCCAGGAATGGCAGATTTTTTTCCGACTCCAATTCCATTGTGAATTTTATGGAGGCTGCTCGGCTATTTAGATGATCAAGGAATTCATCTAGCTTATGCTTGCCGTGTTGCCAAACTACGAAGGTATCGTCCACGTATCTAAGCCACATCCTTGGTTTCTCTGTGAATTCGGATGTCGCTTTGTCTTCAAAGTCTTCCAATTTATATATATATATATATATATATATATATATATATATATATATATATATATATATATATATATATATATTGCTCACTATAGGTGATAGTGGAGAACCCATCGCCATCCCAAACTCTTGTTGGTAGAATTTGTCTTCTACCTGGAAATATGTAGTTCTAATTCATATTGTCAGAAGTTCCATTATTGTGTTTACCGCGAGTTGCATGCGTTGATCTAACGTTTCATCCTTTTCCAGCTTGTCTCTTACGATAGTTAGTGCCTTATCGGTAGGCATGTTTGTGAATAGACTCACAATGTCGAAGCTTACCAGTATTTCTTCGTGGTTTGGTTGGAAGTTTCTGATGGTTTCCACGAAGTGCTGCGTATTCTTGACCATAGACTCGGTTTTTCCCGATAAGGGTGTGATGATACCTAGCACATAGTGTGCTAATGGGTGGCAAGGTGAATTTCTTGAGCTCACAATTGGTCTCAGAGGAATTCCCTGCTTATGAACCATAACATTAGTATGATAACAGTTTAAATTACTGCAGGCCAATGTAAGATCTTTTCATCCAGGTTAAATTTAATAATTTCCGTTAACGCGAACTAGCCTACTAGACGTTGGAAGAACAATTCCCGCCATTTACCTGTTTCTTACGATATCTCAGGATAGGGAAAAGATATCGACTTGCAGTTTTCACTGTTTTGTTACTAATTTAGTCTACTTTTTAAAGGCCTACTTAAATGTTTATGCTTCCATTTAAAATTGTAAAGAGAAAACACAATATTAAAAAAATATTAAACAGCGCCCTCTAGCATGTATGTTATTAATCAGATTGCTTCAAATTTACAAATTTTCTATTGTTTAACAAAAGCTCTTTCAAACAACATCAAGTTTATTAAAATCGGTCAAGCAGAACCTGAATTAAAGGCGTTTTTTCGTAACAAGGTTCCCACTCTCCCCCACCCATTATTTGAAGAGATAGACTAAGACTTGTCAAATAAAAAATATGTAGAATATGTCGAGGAATCTGATTATAATATTTAATATGCCCCTTAATTGAGTAAATTTTGAAAAATTTTGCTTTTTAAAATTTTAACTGTCAAATACGCCCTCTAGCGGTGGACCTACAATTCTGAAAATAATTTCCAGGCGTTTCTCGAGGCCACTTTTGTTATAAAAATTTTTTTCCCGAACCTGTGCTATAATCCATTCCTGAGATATGGCCGACGACCGTTCTTAGTTGGCCACCCGGTACTTATTTTTGTGTTAATTTGCATCTATACAGTTTGCGCTTTACATATATGTTTATTCAAATTCAACGTAATTAAAGTATGTTTAATGTCTCTTCTAATATGAACTTATATTGTTCTAATGCTGATATTTAGCTAACTAATATTATATATATATATATATATATATATATATATATATATATATACCTACGGTCAGATTATACACTGTTTACTTTTATAGTACCAGATTACTTCCTACGCATGCGTAGGTTTAGTTGACGGCTAACGAATATTTTTGTACCCAACAGGATACGTGAACTCTGTATATCTAGTTGATGGTATCAGTGAGCGTCCCTGCTGTGTTACCACATATTTATCCAATTTACAGCTAAACTTCACTTATGGTGTTATGCATTATTTACTTTTGTACTAAAAGCATTTGTAATATAACCTTTTTTAGGATGTTGTTTTTCTAAAACCACATCAGTCCGAATTCTTGCAAAGTTACCGTTTATATAGACATGATAGGTATTGTTGCCCAGGTATATTTATAATGTGAACCGTTAACTATATTAAACGTAAGTAATACACAATAAAAGTATTTTTATTTATAATGCATTGAAAATGTAATTTTTTGAAATCGGAAGTTCTAATTGCTTTAAACATGCTTTAAGCATTAGGTGTAAACTGTTTTTATAAGCATACTGAACAAATATCTGCCCAAATAGCCCACTTATCCTCACCGCATTCATAATTATTTCTCATATTCCTGTATAAGGCAAGTGGATGGTCTCTGGTGGTTGATAACCACTTGAAAAAGTTGAAGTCTTGATTACAGTAAAATAAGAAAGTATTTAGCTCTCAATTTTGCCTTAATCTATGCTACTAAGGACTAAAGTTTTATATTCTTGAGAGAAAGTGAAACGCGAAAATTGAAACAGCAATGAGACCGGCAGGTATTAAAGGCAGTATAGTATACTATGTAATTAGGTGTAATAAATGGTTCTTTAGTGAACCTTTGTTTTTGCGAGTTGCAGGGGTTGATCAGGGGTAAAATGAAAAAAATTATATATTAGAACACCTTAGCATACGTTCCTAATACATATTAGGTAAGGGCTGAATAATTTTTTTAACGCCCTACAAAGACACAGGGGTGTTGTAATTTTACCGTGTGTATCTAAGTATATGTCTGTGGCATCATAGCTCCCAAAAGAAGGAATTGATTTTGATTTAATTTTTATTCGAACGGTGACTTAATCGATAGTGTTCTTAGCAATGATTCAAGAAAATCTGTTTATTCGTTTTGAAGATCACCAGCTCTTCTTTAGTTGATGGCGGTATTAATTGTTACAAAATTTGCGTTGCTTATTTATTTATTCTTTTATTAAAATTGAAACCATTGTATGTAATTAAAAACCGGCAGAAATGTTTAAACTAACTTATATTAAACAAATTTTCTGAGAATATGACGCAAATGTAGAGATGAATATGAAGAGGAAGTCAGAACTTTGCACTATGTGGCTCTAATAGTACCTGACAGTGAGACGATCACTTTTAAACCTTTTAACCCCTTTTTTTCAAGTTGGGGCCGATTTAAAAGAGAAAAACAAATTCTTCGTACCATCCAAACAGATGATTTTCCAGGATTTCTTACGATTTCACATGGGCAATCTAGGGAATTTTAAATTTCTCAGTTCATTTTTACAGCAAACCTGTATCCTCGGAAGCACTCGGAGTCCGACTACATATTATGAAAACTGCAATAAAAATGACACAAACATAGCTTGAGGAGAAGAATTTAAAGTGGTATCTTACCACACCGCCTGTTCTGGTATTTGTTCTTTTACTTAAATTCAGCTTCAAAGTTCATTGTCATCTAGGAGTGTCATATAAATTTCTTATAAATGAAAGGGGAAACCCCAAAGGTTATTGACCTGTACAAACTCAAAGCTCATTGCTCTCTTCAGTGTCACTGAATTAGCAAACCGCAAGTTGATGAATTCCTGGAAATCTAAAAATATAACCAAAATTCATTAACTTAGGGCAATGGTACTTTCGGAGTAATTCAATCTTCTTCCGTCAGAATACCGGTGTATACAGAATCGACATCTTGGCTCCGCCTGGTTCTCGTTTAAATAAAACTCCAAGCAATACACGGTATTTAGAAGCAAACACCGATACCATTAGTAACATATCAATTAGTTTAACCAATCAGAAAGGTATACTAATAGATTTTGATGAAACCGAACCGTTCACGGTACATTTAGACTTGCAAGAGCATGGATATAAAAATTAACCAGGACCATCTTTTAAAAAATGATACAAAAGACATCATGCCTACAGTAGGCCATTAATTAGCAACTAGCCATCAATACGGTCAACACCCCGAAAGAATTTTTTTTACTTCCATTGGTCTACAGGTGCTCAGCGATAATACCGGCAGCAGAATCTCTGAACAACTTATAAAGCATGTTTTGGTGCTACCTAGTTAAGTCGGATATATTACATTTACCTACGTATGGATCTTCAAAGTATGGACCATCCGAGGGAATACGAATACCAATTCAAAGTTCAGATCAAATTTCCCTTCTATACATAGAAGGGAAATTTGAACCTAAAGATGACTTACAAATATCTTGCAAATACCCAATAATCTCCACACTTTTTTCAGAAAAAAATCATTATGGGTTGGGTGGCCAAAGAGTGAATGTATAAGGAAACCTTGGTGTAACATCCACACTTAAAGGATACGTGTCCTACACGCGTGTGCGTGTGCGTGACGTGTGCGAGTGCGTGTGCGTGTGCGTGTGCGTGTGAGTGTGCGTGTGTGCGTGCATGTGCGTGTGCGAGAGTGCATGTGCGTGTGCATCTTCGTGTTCGTGTGCGTGTGCGTGAGCGTGTGCGTGTGTGCGTGCGTGCGTGTACGTGTGCGGTGGTGCGTGTGCGTGGTGCGTGTCGTGTGCGTGTGTGCGTGTGCGTGGTGCGTGTGCGTGCGTGCGTGCGTGTGTGCGTGTGCTTGTGTGCGTGGTGCGTGCGTGTGCGTGTGCGTGTGCGTGTGTGCGTGGTGTGTGCGTGTGCGTGTGGTTGCGTGTGGGTGTGCGTGTGCGTGTGGTGCGGTGTGCGGTGTGGTTGTGCGTGTGCGTGTGCGTGTGCGTGTGTGCGTGTGGTGCGTGTGCTGGCGTGTGTGCGGTGGTGCGTGTGCGTGCGTGGTGCTGTGCGTGTGTGCGTGTGCGTGGTGTGTGCGTGTGCGTGTGCGTGTGCGTGTGTGCGTGGTGCGTGTGCGTGGTGCGTGTATGCGTGCGTGTCGTGCGTGTGTGCGTGTGCGTGCGTGCTGTGTGTGCGTGTGCGTGTCGTGTGCGGTGTGTGCGTGTGTGTGGTGTGCGTGTGGTGCGTGTGTGCGTGTGTGGTGTCGTCGTGTGTGCTGTGTGCGTGTATGTGCGTGTGGGTGCGTGTGTGCGGTGTGCTGTGGCGTGTGGGGTGCGTGTGCGTGTGCGTGTGCGTGTGCGTGGGTGCGTGTGTGCGTGTGCTTGCGTGGTTCGTGTGCGGTGCGTGCGGTGCGTGTGCGGTGCGTGTGCGTGCGTGTGCGGTCGTGTGCGTGTGTGCGTGTGCGTGTGGTGCTGTGCGTGGCGTGTGCGTGTGTGTGTGCGTGCGTTGCGTGCGTGTGTGCGTGTCGTTGTGTCGTGTGCGTGCGTGGTGTGCGTGTGTGCGTGTGCGTGCTGTGCGTGTGTGCGTGTGCGTGTGCGTGTGCGTGGTGGTGCGTGTGCGTGTGGTGCGTGTGTCGTGCGTGTGCTGTGGTGTGGTGTGCGCTGTGTGCGTGTGTGTGCGGTGTGCGTGTGCGTGTGCGTGTGGCGCGTGCGTGTGCGTCTGCGAGTGCATGTGCGTGTGCGTCTTCGTGTTCGTGTGCGTGTGCGTGAGCGTGTGCGTGTGCGAGTGCGTGTGCGTGTGCGTGTGCGTCGTCGTGGTGCGTGTGCGTGTGCGTGTGCGTGTGCGTGTCGTGTGCTGTGGTGTGTGTGCTGTGCGTGTGCGTGTGTGTGCGGTGCTGTGGTGTGCGTCTGTGTGGTCGTGTGTGCGTGCGTGTGCGTGGCGTGTGCGTGTGCGTGTGCGTTGCGTGCGTGTGCGTGTGTGCGTGTGCGTGCGTGTGCGTGTGTGCGTGCGTGTGTGTGCGTGTGCGGTGCGTGTGCGTGTGCGGTGTGTGCGTGGCGTGTGGCGTGTGCGTGTGCGTGGTTCGCGTGCTGTGCGTGTGGCGTGCGTGTGCGTGTGCGTGTGTGCGTGTGCGGTTGCGTGTGCGTGTGTGCGTGCGCGTGCGTGTGCGTGTGTGCGTGTCGTGCTGGTGTGTGCGTGTGCGTGAGTGTGCGTGCGTGTGTGTGCGTGTCGTGGCGTGTGCGGTGCGTGTGCTGTGCGTGCGGTGCGTGTGCGTGTGTCGTGGTGGCGTGTGGTGTGCGTGCGTGTGCGTGTGCGTGTGCTGTGTGCGTGTGCGTGTGGTGCGTGTGCTGTGCGTGCGTGTGCGTGTGCGTGTGCGGGCGTGTGCGTGGCGGCGTGTGCGTGTGCGTGTGCGTGTGCGTGTGTGGTGGTGCGTGTGCGTGTGCTTGTGGGTGGGTGTGCGTGTACGCGTGCGTGTGCGTGTGTACGTGCGTGTGTGTGCGTGTGTGCTGTGTGTGTCGTGCGTGTGGCTGTGCGTGTGCGTGCGTGATGCGTGCGTGTGTGTGCTGTGTGCGTGCGGTGCGTGTGCGTGTGCGTGCGTGTGTGCGTGTGCGTGCGTGTGTGCGCGTGTGGTGCGTTGGTGCGTGCGGTGTGCGTGTGTGCGTGTGCGTTTGCGTGGCGTGTGCGGTGCGCGTGCTGTGCGTGGTGTGTGCGTGTGTGCGTGTGTGAGTGTGCGCGTGCGTGTGCGCGTGCGTGTGCGCGTGCGTGTTTGCGTGTGTGCGTGTGTGCGTGTTTGCGTGTGTGCGTGTGTGCGTGTGTGCGTGTAAGCGTGTGCGCGTGCGTGTGCGCTTGTGTGCGTGAATGCATGTGTGCGTGTGTGCGTCTGTGCGTGTGTGGGTGTGAGCGTGTGTCCATGTGGGCGTGTGTGAGTGCATTTAGTTTTCTTTATGAGTTAGATTCATTGAAAGAATGATTCATATCTAGCTTGACCCTGGTCTTTCGGTAATTTTTACCTTCCAATCTACGTATACGAGGATGGGGTGATTGTTAAGGAAAAATAAGTGCGTATTTCTAAAATGACAGTATTGAAAATAATAATTTCGCCAGTGTCATACTTTGTTCTTAGCAGCCTCCTATTGCCAGTCTGTTCTGGGTGCTTTTAACAATGAAAAATATCGAGCATTGTGCCGTAATTAAATTTCTGTTTAAGAAAGGTTTGAAAAACGCGGAGATTTCTGAAGAAATGCACGCCGTATGGAGCGCAAGTGCACCATCGTATGCCACGGTAAAGAACTAGGTGGCTGCATTAAAACGTGATCGTATGGGCATAAAAGGCGAACACCGCTCTGGACGCCCTAAAAGTGAAGTATTATTTGCTTCCGCATCCCCTTATTGGCCTGATCTAACTCCGTCAGACTTCCACTTATTCCCCAAACTGAAAATCTTCCTAGGCGGACAACGATTTTCGACTAACGAAGAGGTCAAGTTCGCGATGAATATCTTGCAAGCCTTGAAGAAAGCACCTTTGGCGATGGATCAAGGCTTTAGATCATCGTTGGACAAAATGTATATATCGTTTAGGTGATTATGTTGAAAAATAAAACAATTTTTCTTAGGCTAAGCAATTATCATCCCGTCCTCGTACATATGTAGGTATAGAAGGTTAGGCAATCGACTTTTTTTTCATTATCGCTAAATCGACTTAGCTCATTTTACAACTTTTGACCAAGTTTCGCTAGGATCGGCCATGATGCCTGGATGTATGTCAGTATCCACGATAAGTGCAGAACGTAAATACCTACGTACTTAAAGTTTTGTGTTTAGGCTTCTTTCATTTGTCTTGGAGCCGATGAATTTTTTGGAGAAATCCAGCGGTGGAAAGTGGAGGTTTATTAGGGTCAGTTTTTGGTTTTTATCAAATATTTCTAAAGTATCTGCATATTTCAAAGATATAAATATACCTACATATAGACCTTAAACATATCGATTAATTGTGTCTTATGCAATTTTTTTATACAACACGTAATTTAGCAAAAGTGTTTTTTCAATATCTGAATAACGAATAACGTAAGGTAAGTTTAAAAATTAATTAAATATGGATGAATATGGTTAAACTGTTTTATTTATATCTTATAGAAGCGGGCGACTTTAGAATTTTTTTTAAGTTACCGTGTACATATTAATCTCTATCTGCTATGAAGTTTTAAACGTGATTGTTACATAGATTATTTTTTTGTTTTTACAATGTTGCCTGTTTTCGTGCTGAACGTATAAAAAAAAGGTTGCATAGTTACCCTGAATTAGTTATTTTTATAACTAGTGCACTGTTTACTCGGCTACGCCACGGGTAAAAAAGAACGGCCTAGCACCAAAAATGTGACGACGCACGTGTAGCGAACACATTTTTTTGTATAAAATTAGAAAAAAATTTAATTTTGAAATATTTGATTACAAATGTCAAATTAAATACGTAAACAAAAAAGTTTATATATTTACTTAAATACCACTTTTTTGTTTATGTATTAAAAGTAACGATTACAAAATTAGTATATTAGGTATTAAAAAGGTTTAAATATGTACTTAATAGATAACGATATATACACATATACATTAGCCTCGCAATGTCAAGTTGTCTTAATGTATTTCGTTGCTATAAGAATTTGTAAATAACTGCAGCCATTACGGTTTTTTTGTGAAAATAACATTGTAAACTAGAATGAATATTTAAAGTGAATCTAAAAATGAAATTGATGAAGTTGAAGAAGGTTGGATAGTTGGACGTACTGCTGTCATTCCTGAAAAATCTAGGGAACGCTACGAAAAAACATAAAAAATTTTTCAAGATTGGTGCACGCAGAAAAGTATCAGTATTTGTGAAAAATCTCTCTTGGGGTACTTTGTTAGAAGAAATGAAAAACTACAAGCTCCAGGAAGTCTGTGGGCTGAATACTCTGTTAAAATCGGCTACTTTTCTTCACGATTTCGTTGATATTTTAAAGTTTTTTACATTAATTGCTTTCTTAAAGAAAAGGAATGTAGGACATCGACCAAAAAAGGCCAGTGTTTTTACTGAAGAAAACTTTGCTAAATTTTTACTTGAAGCTGCAGACGAAAACTTTCTTGCACACAAGGTTGTAGTTTACATATTAAAGTAAAGATACATTAGTAAATTATTATATTTTTCATAGGTAGGAATGGTATTAAGAATAGTTGGTGCATGTAGACGAGAAGAGTTATATAATTTAAAAATAGAAGCCTTTGAGGGATGTGATGGATTAATCATTGTAAAAATACCCCAAACGAAGACAAATATTTAGCGATCATTTGTTGTTATTAACATTGCATATAATAAAGTTAACTAATTGGACATATATTACAAATATAAAAATCTCCGTCCAAAAAATGCAAAATCTGCTACATTATTAGCCAACAAAGGTGAAGATATTCTTGGACTGAAAAGGCACGGAGGGTGGAAGTCTTCTAGTACAGCTGAAGGCTATATTGAAGATAGTATTGGAAACAAAATTAAACTTGCGAAAAGAATTCTCTTCAGTGACAAAAATAAAGAGGTTTCTCCACCAACGTGTGAAGAAAACAAGAAAATTTTATTTGTGAAAATTTGGACAATACTGATTTTAACACTACTTCAAATTCCTGACACTTAGCGACAAGGAAACTCATCCACAAGACTCACACGAGGTTCCAGTAGATGGTGCTGAAATTTTTCATCGGCATCTGTTTTCCAAAATAAGCTTCCGGTGACAATTCGAAATTGTAATAATTGTACTTTCAATATTTATGTTAATAGGTAAATTATAAACATTATTATTTAAAATTGAATAAATTTACTTCCCGTTCTAAAACGCTAAAATACTTACTGTTGTACTTATTCAACTAGTAAACAAAACTTACTGTCGTGGAAACAGACCAGGTAAACAACCAGATAGAGCATAGTCGCGCAAACAAAATTATAATTAAAATTATTTTATTTCTTTTCATTTTTTAAGTTAGGATCTAGATGTCTATTAACCTCTGTCAGATATAATGTTTTCAACGTCTGTTTGACATAGATTATTGTTTTTGTTTTCACAATGTTGCATATTTTCATAATTAATTAATTATAAAAGAAGTTGCATAATTATCCTAAAACAATGTTGTTAAAATTATTTGATTCTTTTAATTTCCATTTTGTAGGTTGGAAGGTCGTGTGGTCCGTCTTTTACCTAAAATAAAATATACTAATATTTATTCCAATTAAAAATGGTGTAACCTCTTCAATGATTTGGTGTGATACTTAATGTGATATTAGTAAATTTTCTTTAATATCTTATTGAGGAATCAGTTTGAACATACGACAGTAAATGAATTTATATTGCAGAACGATTATGTTTAAATATAGTTAGAAAATCACTTCCTTCTAATACTCAATTTGAAATTCACCTAAAAACTTAGTGCGCGTTTATACAGTGAGGACATAAAGCCCGTCGCCACCCCCTCGAACTTTTTGAACCGTTCGGTATATTGCGACGTAATTTGGGACGGTGTTATATGAGACAATTGTCTATTTTTTAAAATGGCAACTTCACTTGTCAGAATGACAGTTTGGCATAGTTTTGATTTTTTTAATAGAATAGTGGGTCATGTGATACTTCATTTTGAAGGTTTATTTTTCGTTAATTCAAACTTCGAGTTTGAAAACATTTGATTCATTCATTTTCGTGCTAGTGGACCTCAATTTGTACAGAATTACTTAAAAATACGAGTTCACTTTTGTTGTATCTAATTGAATTAATTCATTTTAATAAAGATTTTTTGATAGTAGCCGTCTTATCAAATAAACCAAATTTCCTAATAACCGTATAGTCGTGAATACCTTATTTTTTTATTTAAAAATGAGCAGTTCTATAAAGAAATGAAAGAGTAATAACATTTTCTAAATAAATCAAACTAACTATTTAACGAAGCGGTTACGGACATATGTTCATAGGAAACTTTTTTCTTGTTTTGGGTTTCTGAATTTATATTTTAAGTTTGACCAGTTATATATATATATATATATATATATATATATATATATATATATATATATAGGGTTTTCAAAATTAAGTCTGCACTATTGCTAACTTTCTTATTAATGGAGCTAGGAAGTCGGTTAAATTAGTAAAGTAGTGTGTTCTTTTACGCTGATTACGATGGTGGACAAAGAAAAACAATTGAAAGTCGCATTCTCGAAAAATCGACGAAAACATACTTTTTTCTAATGGAACACCCTGTATACAATATTCTCAGTCGTAGAGTCATAGAGAATTAAATTCTGAGCAAAAGTTGTCATTTTCATTACTATCCTACAGTAAAAAATAAAGGAGATTTTGCCGATTTTTTAATTTCATCAAGTTGATTCAAAAGTTTATTTTTTATTCAGAAGGCCATGGTTTAAAAACAATCGTTTGTTTTTAAATGTCATAAATAAATTTATGACAGTAATTGCATCGTTGTGAAAGCCGTTTTGTTTGTGATACCGATTTTTTCTGAAATTAAAAATGCCTTTTATACATTTAGAGTAATGTGATATGCTGGAGAATTATATAGTTTGTCAAAAAAAATAGTAAACGAGGTCGTGTACGGTATAATGCATTGTTTCCTATGCGTAACCAGCCAGATCAAAGGTACTTTTTGATTTTATACCGTAAGTTTAGGATGAATGAAAACACTTTTGCTAAAAGTAGAAGGAAAAAAGAATTTACAAAAAGTGAGGAATCAGAAATTAATGTATTGGGATATTTTGAAGCACATCCAAATAACTCAACAAATGACTTAAAGCGTGATAGTGGGCTATGTTTGGGGACTATTCATAGAATTTTGAAAAAGCATAAATTTGTGCCGTACAACACAGACCCTGCTACTAGGAGACCAGGAAATACACGTGGAGTTCTGTCAATGGTTCATTAATCAAGTTAGAAATGATGGAAACTTTTTGCAGCGGATTTTATGGACCGATGAGGCCAACTTCTCCAATAGTGGGATGTTTAATAGAAAAAATAATCACTACTGGAGCCGAGAAAATCCATTCCTTACCCATCCTTGTAACCCTCAAAGACGGCTCAGCGTGAATGTATGGGTGGCTCGATAGGATCAAGACTCGTGGGTCCTATTTTTTACGAAGGAACGCTAACAGGTGCTCGGTATACCGAAATGTTGACAAGCGTACTTGATGCGTTTTTAGATGATCTTAATTTGATTGAGAGACAAATGATCTTCTTTCAACAGGATGGTGCACCTGCTCACAATGTTCTACAAGTTAATAATTTATTATAAGAACTTTTTGGTAATAGATACTTAGCTACGAACGGTCCTGTTCGCTGGCCTCCTCGGTCTCCGGACATAACCCCTTTGAACTTTTACTTGTGGAGATATTTAAAAAATGAATTGTATAAAAGACGTTATACAAATATCGAAGAACTTCAGCAAACGATTATTCATATCATTAACAGTAGTAATGCTAGAACTATTTTGAAGGCCACGTTTATAAGCACGTAGAAAAAATGTATAGAACAAAGAGGAAACCTTTTCCAGCATTTAATTTAAGACCTGTTAATTATTTATTATTTAGAGCGTGTTCAAATTCGTAAAATAAAGGATTACTTTCGAATCATAGCCTACTTGATGAAATTAAAAAATCGGCAAAATCTCTCTTATTTTTTACAGTAGGATAGAAATGCATATGATAACTTTTGCTCAGAATTTAATTCTCTATCGACTGAGAATATTGTATACAGGGTGTTCCATTAGAAAAAAGTATGTTTTCGTCGATTTTTCGAGAATGCGACTTTCATTTGTTTTTCTATTCCTACCATCGTAATCAGCGTAAAAAACACACTACTTTGCTAATTTACCGACTTCGTAGCTCCATTAACAAGAAAGTTAGCAATAGTGCAGACAACATACATATATATATATATATATACAGGGTGATTCACGACTATTCCCTCAGTCTCTTGAGCTTAAACGGCACGAGATATCAACTTAACTTTTTGGTGACGTATGTTAATTGATAAGGACTATTTTTTTAAATGATTTTCAATTATACAGGGTGGTTCAGAAATTGTAATGTATCAAAGTTAGTTTTTTTTTAATACAACGCCCGGTATTTTATGTCATTTTTACATTATACGTTAACAATTAAGTCAACTTTATTCAACGTTCCCTATACCTACGGCTTACCAATTTTAAGAAAATTGTGATTTTAAGAAAAATATTCAATTTAAACAAGAACTAAAAAAAACACGGACACCTCTTACTTTGAGTAACACAAATTTATATCGATTTATTCAGACCTTTAAGGCTACCATGTGCACTGTGTAGGATTTCGATACTTAGTACGGGGTATTTAGGAAAATGATCCTTATTTTATATTTTTCAAACATCAAAAACCTACTTAACATAAATGGACCACCCTGTATAATTTTTATTTATGTGAAAGATCTTTTGATTTTCTATCAAAAACTAAGAGTAATGCATATGTCTAAAATTAACAATTAAACAGTTATATAGATTTTTTTCTCTAAAATTTGTATCAAAATTTTTTTTGTTTACATTGTAGTAAGTAATGATTTTAAAAGTAAGATATTGTTTTATTCACCTAGCTGGCGGCTGTCCTTAACCTTATTGTTCGGTCAAATACTGTCAAAATTCTTACTTTATTTTCAATAGTGCTATCATCCTTTAAGACTAAAAAAATGAAACAGCATTCACAAGAAGAAAGAGTGGATATGACGTTTATCCTTGGCGAATGTTTTAGAAATTGTTTGTTAGCATCAAGGGTATACGCAAAAAGGTATCTCGATTGACCACATTCAGACAAAAGAGCTTTTGAAGAACTGCTACAAACTTTTTGTGAAAGTGGTGTGTATCTTACAAGAAACAGACTAAAGCAAAGTATGTTGTAAATAATGAGGACAATGAGTTCTTGGTTTTAGGTTCAGTGGTTGATAATGCAAATGTAAGTTCAAGAAAAATTTCTAGACAAACTGGAATTAGTCAAGCAAGCGTTTGGAGCATTTTGAAAAAACATAAGCACCATCCTTATCACATACAACTTCATCAGAATTTATCTGGACGAGACTTTCAACGGAGATTGGATTTCTGTGTATGGAATCTTGAAAAAGTTGGGGAAAAAAAGAACTTTAAATTTGTTTTATTTACCGACGAATCAACTTTCCACAACAACGGCTTGGTAAACGGACATAACTTTCAATACTATGATACTCAAAACCGTCACCTGTATCGCACTATTGAACGCCAAAATCTGTGCAGCCTCAATGTATTTGGGGGAATTATAGAGGACCATGTGATTGGTCTATATTTTTTATGGAAGCTTGAACGGCGCAAAATTTGTACGATTTTTAGAACAAGGATAGTCTTATAGATGAAGATTCTTTAGACATTAGAGACAAGATGTAGTTACAGCTAGATGGTACCCCTCCACATGTTAGTCGGAATGTAAGGATTTATTAGGATAGACAATTGCCCATTAAATGGATTGGAAGGGGAGGTCCACATGAATTTCCCCTTAGATCTCCTCAATTAGCCAGCATACATTTCTTTTTTTGGGGTTACATTAAAGCTTATAACACTACACCTACTACTGCAGATGACATGAAGATTAGAATAAATTATGCGTTTGCTACTCTAACACCAGACATCCTGAGAAACTTTAGGAGATCTTTTGAAAAATGAGTGCGGAAGAAAATGGTCATCATATTGAGCATTTATTGTAGTATTTCTTGTTTTTTTCATAAAGGTTTACGTCTTGCTTTTAGTTTTACTTCTAATTAAGTTTTGATCCAACACCTATTTATCAACTACAATTCAAGAATCATTACCTACTAGAATATAAACAAAAAAAAATTCTATAGAAATTTTAGAGAAGAGTCTCAATAACTTTTTAATCGTTAATTTTAGACATATGTACTGCTCCTTGCTTTTGATAGAAAATGAAAAGTTATCTCGCATAAATAAAAATTATACAGGGTGGTCGATTTAAGTAACGTGAGTTTTTGATGTTTGAAAAATATAAAATAGGAATCCTTTTTCTAAACACCCCGTACTAAATATCGAAATCCTACACAGTGCAAATGGAAGCCTTAAAGGTCAGAATAAATCGATATAAATGTGTGTTACTCAAAGTAAGAGCTTTCCATGTTTTTAGTTCTTGTTTAAATTGAATATTTTTCTTAACATCACTATTTTCTCAAAATTGGTAAGCGATAGGTATAGGGAACGTTGGATAAAGTTGACTTAATTTTTAACGTATAATCTAAAAATGACATAAAATGCCGGGCGTTGTATTTAAAAAAACCTAACTTTGATACATTACAATATTCTGAACCACCCTGTATAATTGAAAATAATTTAAAAAATAGTCCTTATCAATTAACATAAGTTTTAAATAAAGTATGGCAAAAGCCCCTTAATTATATACATACCAACTATAAGAATTTCAGCGACATCTATTAACACATACGTTGTCTATATATTAATTTTAGATGCAATTGAAACCATCAAATTATTCTTTACTCTAGAATAAACTAATGAGATAAATTTAGTATTTAAATTTTATAAAGTAGTGTATCGTAGCTTTTTAGATGTATTTGAACCTAAAACTAGAGTCATGTATTAGACTTTATTTTTTTATTGCGTGAAATTATATTGCATTAATGGATATTTTCCACTCACTCTGGTTTGACATTTTGTAATTTCTCGTTATTTCTAGTAGGGTGATAACTTGAAGAGTGCGCACAATGAGGGTTGTTTTATATAAGACCCCTAATCCGTGACATGCTTGCTTAGTGACTTGTTATCCGTTTAGATCAAGCATACTGTAAGTAACGGGGCTTTATTTCAATTTACCCTAGCAATCAACAGGTGAGTCAAAAACTTCTAAACTTTCATCGATTGAAGTTATTTAAACGATAAAAGTAGTTTAAGTTAAATACATCCAAACATTTTTCATTTAACTTCTTTCTATTAAATTTCGTGTATCTTTAGAATAAGATATAGAATAAAATTTTTTTAATTAAGTAAATTAACAAAACTTAAATAAAATGTAAATTTTCCCTTTACACAATTCTGTTGCTTTTTGATTATTCTCAGTGGGAAGTAAAGGGTATTTTACTGTAGTATCACCAGGAGTTCCTTATGAAACTTACTCATTAATCATTGTCGACTATTTATTTTTCAGACGACATGGTTTCATCAATATTTGTTGTTGGCCTCACGATTCTCATCTTACACCAAGACAGCTTAGCGTTATTTTTGCCAAAACGAGTAAGTTATAATTCAATTATTATATTCAGATCATCTTCCATTTATGAAATACTGTGACTTTATAAATACGTAAATTATGTTGTATTGTGATCCTACAAACTAAGAATCTGGATCGTTTACTAAATTTAAATAAACATCTTTATCAAATAACGTTTTCTAAATTGGAAAGACGAACAGTCTGTTTTTATAAAAACCATACGTTATTACATTAATTTTCAAGATTTGTTCTAGAATTACTTTAAAAATTATTATTAATTTTATTAAATATATAAATAAAATCTATCCGATGGATTTCGGCACAACACTTTCTCGTATAAGGAAACTAACTGTTGCCCGCAGCAATTCCTAACACAATATAATAAGATATACCTACTTACCTACAAATTTTTTTTTTTTATTCACCTTGTATTTTACAAATCACTATATGTTTTTACATATTAGGATAACATGGGAAATTAACTTTAAAATACTTTAGATTTGTTTTTGAAACTTTGATATGAAATATTAAAAAAATTTATTAAAATAATATTTTTTTGTTATTTTCGGCGAAACCGGGAGCGCTAAAAATAATCGAATATAGCAGTTTAGTAGCTATGTATGTCTACTATGTAATCCCTTCATTTCAAGATTTCATTTTTATTAGAAACATAATTATACGGGATTGAAATTCTTAAATTTTAAAATTCCTAACTCCGGTCCTGGATAAGACAGAAATCTCATAAAGCTCATTTCATTATATTTTCGTTATAAGTGACTATAAAATATGTAACTTTAAAAGCTATACGTTGATAGGCCAGTCACTATAACTTGCAATATAATAAGATATGCTTACCTACAAAAATTATTTTTTTCTTATTAACCTTGTATATTGCAAATTACTGTATATTTTTATGTATTTGAGGAATTGACATTTTCAAATTTGAAAATTTCTAACTCCGGTCCTGGATAAGTAGAGAAATCTCATAAAGCTCATTATATTTTCGTTATATGTGGCTATAAAATACGTAATTTAAAAAACATTACCTGAGCCGTTTCTGAGAAAATCAGTTTTGAAAAAAAGGGCAATTTTAACCACGTAATTAAGTGCAACATTTTATTTTTTTCAAAAATATTTAGAAACCATCCGAAAACATGTACTTTTATTTACAAGTTGCGATTTTCAAATTTCAAGTAGCTTTTATAGTTTCTTAGTGACAGCACAAGCGCCGAAATGTACTAAAATCGCCATATTGGCCGTCATTTTGAATTTAAAATTTTTGAAAAAATTTTGTTCGGTCGGGGTTTAGGGTTATTAACTTTTCACCAAAGATAGACTTTCTGGCTGTGGTTTTGAAAATTCACCCCCAAAAAAACCACCCTCATTTCGCGCCTCATTAATTGATTTTTACGAAGAACCAGTTTTATACATAACTTTCATATAGCGGTCAAATCGCATTAAAACCGATCAAGTAGTCTCGAACCCACACACAGACGTACACGAAAATTTTTTTAGCGAAATCGATGTTTTTCGACTCAGGGAACACGAAAAACGTTGAAATCCGAGAAAAAAACTTCAAAATGTTTTTTCGTTTGCAATACTTTCTCTTAGTATACGTAATACGTGAAAGTAAAAAGAATATAATAATTTAAAAAAATAAACTAATACGTCTTGTTCGTTACCCTCAGTAAAAAGAAATATGTTAATGTCAATAAATTTATACAATATGACAAAATAAAGAATACAAACAATGGTAAGAAATGAAAAGTGTACAAATTAATGTTATTTTTGGTATTATTAATAACTAAACTTTTAATCGATCAAATATTATTAAAATCTTTAGAATTACATTCTCCGTAGGCGGGATAGAATTTAGATTCTTCTCTGTGTTGGCCCAATAACATCTAGGTAGCTGTAGCAGCAAAACTAAAAGAAAAAAACATATGATACGTATTTAAGTTATCATACTATTACAGACGAAATTTTATAACTCAACATTTTATAAAAAAAAAGAATATACACAAAATTCTTATAAAGTTATTAATTTCCAATTTCATAATTGAGTTTCGGCGATAAAAAGTCGGAATGCTCTTAAAATTTAAGCAAATATTGACGATTTATAATTTTGGGGCCAAACATGCCTTAAACAACTTACCTATGCACCAATTTTGTTTGCGTAATGGCCAAACCCGTTGCCTCGATAGACAAGAACTGAACATTCTAGTGTTGCAGTGTTGGCCGTCATTTGGGACTAAAGATGCTTAAAAACTCAATTTATGCTCCAATTTGGTCGAGAAAATGGGCAAACGCATTGGTTCTATGCATAGGAATTAAATTTTATTTAAGCTACTGGTTATCATTGGTATCATTCATATCCATAACCTTTATTTATAAATAATTTTGTTCGAAAAAGGATACATGGGATTACTTTAAAGAAGCAATTAGGTTTTAGCTAGTTTTAGCATTATATGAAATTTTACGTCTCTCCTTAATTAACATGAGCAACTGAAAAATAGCAAGACTGAAAAAGTGTCTATACTTTAAGTATATTTAAACATGTTTTAATTTGTAGTGCAATTACTGCTTGCGATACTTTGGAAGGTCAACTCGATTGGTCTCCATTCACTTGTTAACATGTTGGGCTAAAGATTGGTCTACTAAGCTATGCTTATATCGTCAGACGAATTAAATTCAATGTCAAAGCGCGCTATGATATAGAAAACGTATGTCCAGTGCTTTTTCCAGAAATGCGAATAAAACTTTGAAGTGATTATCTAACCTAACCTAACTTAAATTTAATTAAGGTTGTTTAGTTAAAATTATTTTAAAATACTGGGTTTATTTTAATACATTTAAAGAGTGCATTGAATATATTGTAACGAGATCAGTTATGAAACAATTCTGATCCATTTGCCATTGCATTAACACGTTTTCTACAATTTTATTTAACTGTAACATTATGTAAATGGCTATAGCATTTTCATACCAATTTAATTTCAGTTTCGATTTGTTTCATAGCTATTCAATTTCATAACTGAAAAATTCATTTTTGTAACATCAAAAAATGCCGAAACCCACATTGATGTGGTTATAATCTTTCGTAGTTTGATAATTGTTATAATGGTTAAACATAACTAAATGTTGTATTTTGTTCATCATTTACACTTGTTATACACTTAGAATAAAATCTAGCTGGACTGTTATAACGTTGTGTCGTAATTCGTTTCAAGTTAAAAATTATGTAACATTTGAGAAATATTTAATTTTCATGTGTTAATAATAAAGGTAATATCAATCGGTTGTTTGTAACATTCTAAAATAATATTGTAATCCTGAAATCAATTTTTGTCAACTCTTATCATTTTATATCTGCTGATTACCAGATTTTTTAATTTCCTGGAAATTATTCATTTACATGCAGCAGAAATTTATGTTTAAAAATGATAAAGAATAATTACAAAAGTTAGTAAGGAAAATGTGACAATTGTGACTGAATATACACATAACTTAAAAATAATCTGCTCCGATTTAAGAACAATTTTAAACTTTAATATCTCCCACGCACTTCTTCACATTTTCTTATCCTTCGTTTTAAATTGTTGCTAACATTTTTTAAAATATGACGATTTACATTTATTTCAACAGTTCTTTTTACTAATTTGTTGTTGTAATTCTTCGAGATTACTAATCATACTTGAAAAACTGCAAATGTGTGTAGCGTTGTATCATTGTATTGACAATGACCCAACTTAAGATCATCATCGTGCAGTTCACAATATCTTACTGATGTAAATGGTACCCAAAAATTTATATATAGATAATTGCGACCGTCATACATGATTGATTACTTTAAACATTCTCATGTTTTGTAAGTTAACGTACCCCTTTAGTGCAAACGAAGCTTCATCCGTGAAAAAAGTGACATACATGTAAGTGTACTCCTAAACCAATTAAGGTTGTTAGCCCTTTCCGCATAATCCATTTCACATAATTTTTGAACGCAGGTTATGTGGTACAATATAATTGCAGATCCTTTTTCTCTTATTGAGACAAATAGTTGTCGAAAGTGTTGGGAGGCAAGTAAAAATAGGAAGTAGGACTTTGCAAGACTTTAAATGCTATATTTACTAAATATTGCAAAAAAATGAACACTCATCACTAATGTAAATACATAGAGGACGTATTTTAAAAAAATGTTTGAATAAAAAGTATGATGAAAATAACAACGGGAAAAGGGAGCAAACGATAAGAACGGAGAAACGAAGTAAAGTGCATGAATCCATTAAAAATAGATTATGTTATATTGACAGTAAAATCGGATTCTGGTTGTATTGTATCATTTAAGTTAGGACATACATTTTATTCTCCAACGGCCACTTGACGTGAAATTCAGTTGGCTTTAGAATATTTAATAAATAAATGTCCCCGATTAATTTGTAAACAATATAATGTATACCTAGCTTAACTTGAGAAAGTATGAAACTTGGTTGCTATGAAGTTTTAGATATCATTTAAAACATAAATATCTTAAAGTTTTCATAACATTTACTTTCTACAGGTAACAAATGAATAGGTACACTCTGATGATACATATTACAATTTTAGTTCGTCCTATAGACCGCTGATAAGAAAACGTGTTCGGTGTGATTTTATTTGCATTGCACGTGGGTTTATATTGCGTGTTCTGCACCAATTGTTATATTCCAGATATTTATACTAAGGAATAAAGCTGAATTGAAAACAATAGTTTTTGCTGCAGCCCTTAGATTACATCGGTTTTGTTAAAAATGAGTAATATCTGCCACTTCGCTTTATCATATTACCTACTGTTCATTGTTGGTTCTCATGCACACGTACACGCACACGCACCCATATTCACACACACACACACACACACACACATATTCACACGCACACGCACAAACGTTAACATTCACATTGAAAATGGTGTACCTCGTTCTAAAAAAGCTCGACATAGATTATTTCGCAAAAAACGCTTATATGTTTCGCACACAAGAAAGCAAAAATAACATGATAAGAGAAGTTACAATCTTTTGGAGAAACGCTGACATTAAATTTATCCAAATATTAACGTCATTGCTTAAAACAAATAAAATTGGTAGTATAACTAATAAAGAACGAAATCTGGCTGGCCGGCTATATAATAATCATAATAATAATGGTAATAATAATAGTAGGTAGTAATGAAAATAATAACAATAATAATCGTATAATCGTAATACTAATAAAGGTCTTTATTGCGTCTTTTGGAAAAAGAGAAATATTTACATACATAACTTAAATTAAAAGATGTTTTTGAAAAACATTTCAGTTTCTGTCAAAAATCACATTAAAGTAGAAAATACTAATTAACAAGAAAATTGTCGATAATAGGTATAGGTAATGTTATAGCCAAACGATGCATAACTAAATGCTGCATCTATTCATCCAATAATATACAGGGTGTCACATTTGAATTAACAAAGTTTTCCAACTTTGAAAATTGTTTAATAGTTCATCAAATTTTGAACACCATGTATGCAATAAATCAATTGTCAATGAGTAGGTATTTCAAAAGTATAGTTCTTATGCTTCTGTCTACTCCAGAAGCACTTTCCATCAGTCAAAAATAAGTAAGACAAGCGGTGTTGAAAATAGGGTTACATCTTTCAAAATTTTTGAAAAAATCAAGATATCTAAGAAACAGTTAAAAAAAGGTATAGGAAACCCTTATAAGACATCCTAAAATTTTGTCAAGAATCCAAAAATAAAATAATATACAGGGTGTTCCATTTAAAATAAGGAAGTTAGTGGCGACTTCCGGTATAACCGGAAGTAACATGACCTTGAAAATATTTTAGAATGAAAGAGAATCTTAAATAACCCTTAAGTCCAAAAATTCAGATTTCTAAATTGTTTCTAACCACATAAACTTCTAACGAACGCCTATCGTGGAAAACCCTGTATAATAAGCTCTATTAAAAATTAAAGTAGCAAACTAAAACGAGTAATAATAATAGTGTTAAAAACTGCGTCCCAAATGCTTGCCTTCTCTGCCAGAGAGAGAAAACATTTAATTAGTGGCACATATAAGAATTAACCACTTAATGTATTACTTGACGTAAATTTACCTAAATACCTAACTGGTAACAATGAAGCAGACTCGGAGGCCTTGAGTCTGCATGAAAACGAACTGTCGAAGTGTCCAACACCCTTCAACAAAATAAAAACAACAGGAGATCTAAAATTTTCAACCATTAAGCCGATGCTTGCACCACGAGCTAGACACGCACAACATCAAAAACAGAACATCAACTCCGATAAAAACTAGTAACAGATTTGATGTCCTATATATTGAAAAAATGCCCCAAGATGGATGACTATGAGCCAGACTAGGAAGCTATAACGAACAATCAAACTAAAAAAAAAAATTACCCCCACTCATAGTATTAAAAGGAAAACCCCAACAAGGTAAATAATTAATTGTATACCTTAAAGCGCAAAACATCGAAAAATTTCACATCAAGTATCATAACCAAAGCACGAATATATTTGTACCAACCAAACATGAGTATGAAAAACTAAAAATCTTATTAAATGACGCTAAAGCCGAATATCACACATATACCGCAAAAGAAGACTAAATACACGCTTTTGTAGTGAAAGGAAAGGGACCAAAGAGACCGAAACCGAATTAAGAAAAAGATATAATTTCACCACCAAAAATATAACACTAAACGTGTAAGTTATCTCGTAACAACAACAAACACCATAAAATTACTTCAGATAGTAAAATCGTTGGGTCACACCAAAGTGGATTGGGAAAGTTATTTCAACAATAAGAGGATTATATAATGTCATTGGTGTCAAGTTTGAGGCCACGCGACATACAACTGCCATTCAAAACCAGCTTATTTATAGTGACACAGTACCACTGGACGAGGGACTATATATACTAAAACAGATAAGCAAACACCAACTAAGTGCGCCAACTGCGAAGGGGATCATCCGGCAATTAGCATTGATTAACCAGAATACAAAAGAAAAATCAAACTCTTGGATGCTAAAAAGCAAATAAATGAGAAGATAATAACAACTAATGTACCATATTTATATGATGAAAAACAGTGTCCGTCTCTAAAATCAGCAACACCCCCCAAGGAGAACCCACGGACTACAAAAGAACTCCATCATAAGAAACAGGACACCGCAAATGAATTAGCAAAGTGGACACAAGGCGACGAACTTATCGATTAAAACACTATACCGTTCTCCAAACTGAGATACAAAAACATCATTAGAAACAACAGGTATAAGATTAACCAATAACCTGCCTATAATACACCGACCAATATCATGAACAATCTGGATTTATAAACATTGATGAGCACACGTAAAACAATTATTATGTGCGACTTTAATGCTAGACACATAACTGGGGCTGAAACAGAAACAATGGGAATGGTCACACATTGAACGAATACATAGAAAACAATAACTTAAATCTTCTGCAAACAGATAATCACAGACATTTTCCCAACCACAATACCACTCCTTCGACAATAGACCTTATAATCAATAACTATGTTCCTCAAGTAAGCTCTCCTGAAACGCACTTACCAGTACTAATCACAATAAACAAATCTGTCGCTCAAAGTCATACTATAGTAATCACGTCTTACAAAGAAACCGATTGGACAGCTTTGAAACAATCCATAAACAGAACCATAACAATCGATAATAAATTAGAAACTGCAGCAGATATAGAGGCTGTAGTAAAAGAACTCAGAAATGCAACACAAAAAGCAAAGGAAAAATAATTCAAATAAATCTGCACAAGATCGACCTACCTTCCAACGTAACACAACTAACCAACATAAGAAATAAGGCATGAAAGCGTTGGTAAAACACGGCCGAACCAGGTATTAAAACTCATGTAAATAATTTAAATAAACAAATTAAGGACGAAATTGACAATTATAAGAATAATAAGTTGAGCCAGGTACCGGAAAGACTCTCCTCGGGTGACAATACACTCTGGATAATAACAAAAAGACTAAAGAAAGCTACCGACTCCATAACTTCAATTACGAATACTAACGGAAAATCAGCGGTCACTGACATGGAAAATGCAACGGTACTTGCCGATACATTTAAAGAAGTTCAGAATATAAATGTACATAACAATACATACGAACAACAAGAAATAGCCACAGCAGTTAAAGATTATATTAAAGACGAGTATAAAACAGCGTTCAAGACACTACAAGGAATACTCACCTCACCGAAGTAATTAAAGCAAATAATAAAACACTTACCTAATAATAAAGCTCCCGGGCCAGATAAAATTAAATAGAAAATATAAAAAAAATGACACTGTAGGCTTTAGCCCAACTCAGGTACATTATACACGCAGTCTTAAAGTTAAGCTACTTCCCACAATCCTGGAAACGATGCGTTATAGTACCTGAACCTAACCTAACAAAGATCATTCACATCCCAATAACTACAGACCTATTAGGCCAATTAATACCATCGCAAATGTAACTGAAAAACTCATATTAGGTAGACTGGACAAATATGACATCAAACCGAAAATTAAAAAAAACTATCAATTTGTATTTAGACAACGACACAACACTACACAACAGCTGGCAAGGATAACAAACGATATAACACACAGTAATGGTCTTATCAGACATCCAAAAAGTATTCGATGCAGTATGGATATTGAATTAATCTATAAAATGATTCAAATAAAATTTCCAACAAAGTTAACGTACTCATATCTAATAAATCATGTATTCACAGTGAAAATTAATAACAAAGACAGTGACATAAAAATCATAAACGCAGGTGTACTTCAAGGTTCAGTGCTTGGACCGAGGCTCTTCAACCTCTATATCAATGATATCCCGGAATTCCAACAAACAAAACTGGCGCTCTACGTGGATAATACTACTTTTTACGCCCACTCGCTGCAGAAGTTGCAGCCAGACAGCTACAAATTCATCTTAAGATGCTCAAATACCAGTAGTGTACATCCCTTAATAAATTAGGTAAATTGGTGTTATTTAAAAGTTCAATGGATTTACTCAATTATTATATTATTTTTTTAATTGTTTTAAACCTACCGCAAACATACCTTATTTACTTTAAACGGTCGTGTAAACGCCCGATAGTAAGCATTTCTGCAGAGCTGCATGGTGCGATGGTCCACACCACATTTAAGCCATATGTGTTTAGCCGGCTAATGTCAGTGATCTTATTAGGCAGTCAACAGTGGAACATCGAGTGGGTGTGTGTTGATTTCCGAACGCGATATTACGAACGCATCTTGGTGAAGTGCGTTTCGGTTTTATAAGGTTTAACACCGTTGTCGTTATTGTCATGGCTAATTCTACAACCGAGTGTGATTGTGTAATAAAAAAATTTTTACGGTCGTCGTTCAGTGCCCTATGGTACCAACAAAAATTACAAATACTACGTGATGGATTACCACGGTCTATTTTAAATATAAATACAAAACGGAAATTGTGTGTTCGATATTTTAGTAACAATGTATATAAAAGAGAACACTGGCTTTGTGGCTATAAGGCACTGAATACACTTTTTTGCTGGCCTTGCGTATTATTCTCGACGGAAAAAAATATGTGGAATACATCCGGCGATAACGATTTAAACCATATATATCGATCAGGAAAGAGACATAGTAGTTCAGCGAATCATATTTCGTGCAAAAAGGCGTTGCTATTATTTGGTAAAAATCAAAGAATTGAATTCACTTTAAGTACTCAATACAGATTAAATATTGAAAAATGTAATGAAACGGTAAAACAAAATAGGAAAATTTTGGGACATCTTATAAGAGTGACCTGTCTGCTCCTGTCAGAGGTCATGATGAAGGTGCATTATCAAAAAATAAAGTAAATTTCGTAGAATTTATAAATGAAATGGCAAAAAAAGATAATATACAAACGCATTTAGAGAATGCTACTGTTTTTCGCGGTCTTTCTCCTGATGTACAAAATGATTTAATACATTTAGTGGTTGAACTAATGATCAGCAAAATCACAGCAGAACTCTCGAAAACTTATTTAGTGGCCCTAATTTTAGACGAGGCGTCTGATATTGCTATGAAATCGCAATTGTTAGCAACTTTCCGATATGTGACTGAAGGTGGAAATATTGAAAAAAGGTTTGTGCACTTCACACATAGAAAAGCAGATTCTCTTTTGCAACACACTTAGCAAATTTTGAAGGACTTCGGTTGTGCAGATAAACTAGTGGCGCAAACTTATGACAGCGCGGCTGTAACGTTTGGAGAACATAGCGGTCTGCAGGCTAGATTTCGAGAACATTGCAAAACTGCAACGCTTATTCACTGTTATGCCCATAAACTTAACATCGTTTTATTTATCAGCTAGTTTTATTCAACAAGTTAAAATTTTCATCACTAATCTCTCAAGTTGTTCTGTTTTTTTCGCCAAACGAACACATGCACTGGATACTCATGTGAAAAAGGGAATTCCTTCTGTTGCTCCTACAAGGTGGAACTTTCAAAGTCCGATCGTGCAAACAGTGAATGCACATAAGGAAGATTTAGAAGCGCTGTTTCAGACAATTGTGGAAAATTAAAATGAGAGCAATGGGATCGGAAAATCGTTATTTGTGCCAGAGGCCTTTCAACTTTATTGTGCCAATTTCATTTTAATTTTTTTCTTGGCAGTGTTTTCTGCAATATTCCCACATTCTGAGAGTCTGTTTATAATTCTACAGACAAAAATATCATATATTAGTTACTGGAATAAAAAGATCGCCTCTTTCAAATCACATACTCAAAAAATGAGAAACGAGTTTAGTGACATTTGGGACCGTATGGACATATTTATGTTACAAAATCAACCACCAAGTAAAAGAATACGCTTGGATTCTATTCCTGAAGAAGATAAGAAAAGCACCTACGCACGTTTGCTTTATTTATCTGGGTGTCATATCGACAAGTATAGCAAAAATGTCGTTGTGGAGCTGGAGTAATTTAAATGCGTATTACCCGACCGTTTCCACAAATATTTCAAAGCCGAGGACCAACGCATACATCAATTTAATGAACACATGAAAGTTAAAGATGTTTTAATACGATCTTTAGGACCTGTAGTCAAAAGTACTAATTTAATATTCATTTAAAAAAACGATTTTGTAATTGTTATGTTATATAGTGATGAGATTGACTTAATAAGTAAAATCATTTTTGACTCGTACCACAAAAAATCTTTTATTATCGATAATCGAACTCTATTACAGAAACACTATTTCAAATTTCCCGCCTGAATTATTGCAGAGCCCTGCATGTACTTTTAAAAATATACCGCTAGGTAGAGCCACGATCAATCTCTATTAAAGAAAACATTCATTAGTTCATACACTACTATGTGGCGTTACAAACAAATTCAAATTTCGCTCAAAAATATACCGCTAGGTGGAGCCACCTCTATTACATAAAACATTCATTAGTACTAGAAATACACCACTAGATGGCGCTACAAACAAATTCAAATTTTCCGCCAAGAGGGCCACGACAAGGGGGCGAAGACCCTAACACAAGTTCCTACACATGTCTTATGAGATAGTATCAGGCCCCTTATTAGAATACTATTTACCGTCAAGAGGAGCCTGGCAAAGGAGCCAAGACCCTAACACAAGTTCTTATGCCTGTCTTACAAGTTAGCAACAGAGCCCTATTACTAGAATACTATTTTCAGTCAAGGGGGCGACGATAAGAAGGCGCTGACCCTGCACAAGTTCCGAAGTCCTATGCCAGAATGGCCTTAATCGGCAAGATGGCCAACAAGATGACAGACAAGATGCCCGATAAGATGGTCGACAAGATGGCCGACAAGATAACCGCCAATACGGCCAACAAGATGGCCGACAAGATGGCCGCCGGTCACGTCACACCCCCACCCTTAGCCTCGCCCATCTCTACCCACTATATGGGGCCGTGGCCACGTGGGAGGGCAATGGGCGGGGCTTGAGACGGCACAAAAGGTTGAAGGGATGGTGCCTCCTTACTACTCGCACAATTTACTTCATTCGTAAAACGTATTCCTAGCGACCTTTTTTTCTTCTTTAGTAGAAACATATGGAACATTCTTTGGCGCAAATCGTTTAATAAGCGATCTTTAATGATTTATACTGATCACGATATGAAAAAGAGCACTGTGTTTGAACTTCACAATATACTACGAACCTTCAATTATCTTCTGTTTTCCCGGAGTCGTCAACATTGTGTCGTTTAATTTTAACTATTCGTAACAAGCAGTTCTGCGGAAAGATCGTTTTAACGTTTAAAGACAATAACGACTTATCTTCGGAATTCTTAAACGCAAGAAAAACTGTCAGCTTTAGCATTAATAAATATTGAAAGTGCCTTGTTAGAAGATACGAGATCGTCTCCAACATTTGAAGAAAGTTCAACTAGTAAACAACTCTGACCGATACACTAAAATAAAAGATCTACACGAACAATCACAAATTGAAACAATACCGGATTACGTAATAAGAATGGCACAACATTTTTATGAAAAACAGTTGGATGTCAACCCCCTAACAAAAGATCCAACTAAAACTAGAAGACATAATTTAGCATATCGATTAAAACATAAATTACTCTACCAAAAATTACCGATATTCGAGCAATGGGAAATGTACAGGTACTAACAACCCTAAAGGTAACGAAAACAACACCCTTGCGTGTAAGGGAACTGTAGACATCTTAAGCGGGTTTTTGAAATTTATTTTCCTGCAAAGTGAAACATTATTAAATCATTAATACAGCAACGATAAACAAACTACTAACTTTCCATATTAACAATAAGATCAACCTTATATAGAATTAAACCTGATGGTAGGAATTCTATTATTATGTAAAAATTAACCTGATTATAATCAGTCAACCTGAGAAGGTTTGAGGTTGAGATTCAGACTGTAGTATCTAAGATATTGGAGTCAAGTAATTCCAACGGCGGCAGAGAAATGATTTTAGGAGGAGTACGAATAGGCGATTGATTGTTCTCTGTATGTAGTCAAAGAACTGTTACCAGGCAAGTATGATAACATTCGTTTGGTTTGACTCAACACTGCAAACCGTATTTTATTTCTACCAATACTATCATTATTTTCTTCGGAATTTTCAAATAAAGAATTTTCAATCGAAAATGTGTATAGTATGTAAAATCAAAAGCTTTCGATTTCAGATTAGCGCTTATTTTTATACTACTCGCCAGATTGTATGACATTCCCATTCTCACACATGCCATTGGAGGTAGAGCCTAGTGATTAACCATTTTACGCTACTACCGACAGTATCTCCGTTTTTCCTCAAACGGCAAGTGTTAGAACGAGAAAATTATATAGTCTGATGAGTAGTGTAAATATAAGCGCTAATTCGTAACGGACAGTTATTCATTTTATGAACTATGGTGAAAAATCAGATGTAACGAAAGTAGTTATAAAAGCATCAACACTCCTTCGAGTAACACACTACGTCCCGAACAGCTACAATTACGAGAGAAGCATTTTCTCCTGTCTTCGCGTTGATAGTTGACATGCGATCCAGACAGTTTATATTTATATTTAAAAATATCTGGTGTGGGACAAGACACGACCTTCGAACCTACAAAATGGAAATTAAAAGAAATGAAATAGTTTTAATAACAATTCTTTTCGGATAATAATGCCAACCCCTTTTATAATAAGTACATTGCGAAAATTGGCAACACGTTAGATTTAAAAACAATAATCTATGTCAAACAGACGTTTAAAACTTGACTTCAGAGAGAGGCTAATGGACATCAAGACTTAAACAAAATTTCAAAGCTGCCCGCTTATATAAAATTAACGATAATTCCTTGTCGCTAAATTGATTGATTTATTAAGATCCATATATTGGAATTTCTATATTTTCATATCTTTCAAATATACAGATGCACCAGAAGTATTTGATAACAGTTAGAAACAGCTCCGAATACCCCCTGTGCCGCTGAACTTATCTCAAAATCTGCTCAGCCACAAGAGAAATATAAACAAGCTTAAATACAACATTTCAAGTACGTACGTATTTTCGTTCTGGAGATATCGTGTAAATTAACATAATTCACAAATTCATACACACCTCCACACCCCCACACACCAACATATCAACACATCCACACATCCACACATCCACACATCCACACATCCGCACATACACACATTCGCACATCTGCACATCCTAACATCCACACACCCACACTTACTGACACCCACATACCCACACATCAACACATTCACACATCCACACATACACACTTCCACACAACCACACCACACATCGACACACACACATCCACGCATCCACACACCCACAGATCCACACATCCACACATCCACTAATCCTCACATCCATAAATCCACACATCCACACTTCTAAACATCTACACATCCACATATACACACTTCCACACAACCACACCACACATCCACACTCACACATCCACGCATCTACACATCCACAGATCCACACATCCACACATCCACACATCCACACATCCACACATCCACACATCCACACATCCACACATCCACATCCGCACATCCACACATCCACACATCCTAACATCCACACACCCACACTTCCTGACACCCACATACCCACACATCCACACATTCACACATCCACATATACACACCTTCACACAACCGCACCACACATCGACACCCACACATCCACACATCCACAGATCCACACATACACATATCCACACATCCACACACACACACAGAATCACACTTCCTCACATCCACACATCCACACATCCACAAATCCAAACATTCACTTTTCTAAACGTATACACACCCACATAAACACACATCCAGACATTCACACATCCACATATACACACTTCCACACAACCACACCACACATCCACACGCACACATCCACATCCACACATCCACAGATCCACACATCCACACATCCACACATCCACACATCCACACATCCACACATCCACACATCTACACAACCACAAATCCACACATCCTACATCCACACATCCACACATCCCCACATCCACACATACTCACATCCGCACATCCACACATCCTAACATCCACACACCCACACTTCCTGGCACCCACATACCCACACATCCACGCATCCACACATCCACAGATCCACACATACACATATCCACACATCCACACACACAGAATCACACTTCCTCACATCCACACATCCACACATCCACAAATCCAAACATTCACATTTCTAAACGTCTACACATCCACATAAACACACATCCAGACATTCACACATCCACATATACACACTTCCACACAACCACACCACACATCCACACTCACACATCCACGCATCCACACATACACAGATCCACACATCCACACATCACATCCACACACACAAGCACACATCCTCACATCCACACATTCACACATCCACACATCCACACATCCACACTTCTAAACATCTACACACCCACTTAACCACACATCCACACATTCACACATCAACACATTCACACATCCACACATACACACCTCCACACAACCACACCACACATCCACACTCACATATCCATGCATTCACACATCCACACATCCACACAGCCACACATCCACACATCCACACATCATCACATCCAAACACACATAAGCACACATCCTCTCATCCACAAATCCACACATTCACACTTCTAAACGTCTACGCACCCACATACCCACACATCCACACATCCACACATCCACATATACACACCTCCACATATACACACCTCCACACAACCACACCACACATCGACACTCACACATCCACGCATCCACACATCCACAGATCCACACATCCACACATCCAAACATCCACACATCCACACATACACACACAGAATCACACTTCCACATCCACACACCCACACATCCACAAATCCAAACATTCACATTTCTAAACATCTACACACCCACATAAACACACATCCAGACATTCACACATCCACATATACACACTTCCACACAACCACACCACACATCCACACTCACACATCCACGCATCCACACATACACACATCCACACACACAAGCACACGTCCTCACATCCACACATCCACACATCCACATACACACCTCCACATATACACACCTCCACACAACCACACCACACATCGACACTCACACATCCACGCATTCACACATCCACAGATCCACACATCCACACATCCAAACATCCACACATCCACACATCCACACATACACACACACAGAATCACACTTCCTCACATCCACACACCCACACATCCACAAATCCAAACATTCACATTTCTAAACATCCACATAAACACACATCCAGACATTCACACATACATATATATACACTTCCACACAACCACACCACACATCCACACATACACACATCCACACACACAAGCACACATCCTCACATCCACACATCCATACATCCACACATCCACACTTCTAAACATCTACACACCCACAAAACCACACATCCACACATTTACACATCCACACATTCACACATCCACACATACACACCTCCACACAACCACAATACACATCCACACTAACATATCCATGCATTCACACATCCACACATCCACACAGCCACACATCCACACATCCACACATCCACACATTCACACTTCTAAACGTCTACGCACCCACATACCCACACATCCACACATTCACACATCCACACATGCTAACTTCCTCACAACCACACCGCACATCCACACTCACATCCACGCATCCATACATCCACACAGCCACACATCCACACATTATCAAATCCACACATTCACACATCCGCACATCCACACATCCACACATCCACAATCCAAACATCCACATCAACATCACACATCCACATCATCCACAACATCACCATCACACATCACACTTCACACACACACCATCCACACATCCACACACCCGCATCCATACATCCACAAATCCACACTTCACACTTCAAACGTCTACCACCCACATACCACACATCCACACATTCACACATCCACATATACACACCTCCACACAACCACACCACACATCGACACTCACACATCCACGCATCCACACATCCACAGATCCACAAATCCAAACATTCACATTTCTAAACATCTACACACCCACATAAACACACATCCAGACATTCACACTCTCACATCACACACACATCCACACCAACACACACAACATCCACACACACATCCGACATCCACACATACAACATTCCACACACCACACATTATCACATCCACACAACACACATCCTCACATCCACACATCCACACATCCACATCCACACATCCACACATCCACACTTCTAAACATCTACACACCACAAAACCACACATCCACATTTACACATCCACATCACACATCCACATACACACCTCCACACAACCACAATCACATCCACTAACATTATCACATGCATTCACACATCCACACATCCATCACACCACACATCACACATCCACACCATTCACACTTCTAAACGTCTACGCACATCCACATACCCACACATCCACACATTCACACATCCACACATCTAACTTCCTCACAACCACACCCACATCCACACTCACATCCACCATCCACATCCACACACCACACACCACATTCATCACATCCACACATCTCACACATCCACATCCCACATCACACATCCACACATCCACATCACACACATCACACATCCACACATCACACATCACACACATCCACACATCCACATCCACACATCTCCACATCCACACATCCACACATCCACACCATACATCCACAAATCCACACATTCACACTTCTAAACGTCTACGCACCCACATACCCACACATCCACACATTCACACATCCACATATACACACCTCCACACAACCACACCACACATCGACACTCACACATCCACGCATCCACACATCCACAGATCCACAAATCCAAACATTCACATTTCTAAACATCTACACACCCACATAAACACACATCCAGACATTCACACATCCACATATACACACTTCCACACAACCACACCACACATCCACACGCACACATCCACGCATCCACACATACACAGTTCCACACATCCACACATTATCACATCCACACAAGCACACATCCTCACATCCACACATCCACACATCCACACATCCACATCCACACTTCTAAACATCTACACACATAACCACACATTCACACATCCACACATTCACACATCCACATCACACACCTCCACACAACCACACCACACATCCACACTCACATATCCATGCATTCACACAGCCACACATCCACACATCATTACATCCAAACACACACATAAGCACACATCCTCACATCCACAAATCCACACATTTACACTTCTAAACGTCTACGCACCCATACCCACACATCCACACATTTACACATTCACACATGCCAACTTCCTCACAACCACACCACACATCCACACTCACTTCCACGCATCCATACATCCACACATCCACACAGCCACACATCCGCACATTATCAAATCCACACATTCACACATCCGCACATCCACACATCCACATATCCACATAACCACACATCCACACACACACACACATCCGCACATCCACACATCCATACATCTACACATCAACACATCCACACATCCACACACCTATACATCCGCACATCCACGCATCCATACATACACACATACACGTCCACACTTCCACACATCCACACATCCGCATATCCACACGTTCACAAATCCACACATGTGTGGATGTGTAGATGTGGTTGGTTGTGGATGTGTGTAGATGTGTGGATGTGTGTGGATGTGTGAATGTGTGGATGTGTCGATGTGTTGATGTGTGGATGGGTGGGTGTATGGATCTTTGGATATGTGGAAGGTCGAATGTGTGTATGTGTAGATATGTGGAAGAGCAGATGTGTGGATGTTAGGATGTGTGGATACGTGGTAATGTGGATTTGTGGGTGTGTGGACGTGTGTATGTGTGGATACGTGGATGTGTGGATGTGTAGATGTGTTGATGTGTGTATGCGTGGACGTGTCGATATGTTGATGTGTGGATGCGTGGATGTATGGATCTGTGGATATGTGGATGGTCAAATGTGTGAATGCGTGGATGCGTGGATGCGCGAGTGTGTTGGTGTGTGGATATGTTAACGTATTGATGTGTGGATGTTAGGATGTGTGGATACGTGGTTGTGTGGAATTGTGGGCATGTGGATGTGTGATTGTGTGGATTTTGTGGGTGTGTGGATGTGTGGATGTGTAAATGTAAATGTGTCAATGTGTGGATACGTGTATGTGTGGATATGTGGATGTGTAGACGTGTGGATATGCGGGTAGGTGGATTTTTGGATCTGTGGATGTGTAGGTGTGGACGTGTGGATTTGTAGATGTGTAAATGTGTGGATATGTGGATGTAGGTGGATATGTAGGCATGTGGATGTGTGGATGACTGGACATGTAGATGTGTAGGTGCGTGGATGTGTGGATGTGTAGATATGTGGATGGGTGTATTTTTGGATGTGAGAGTGTGTAGAAGTGTGGATGCGTGGATATGTGGATGTGTGGGTATGCGGATGTGTTGGTGTGTGGACGTATAGATGTGTGGATATGTGATTGTGTGGATTTGTGGATGTTTGGAGGTGTGGTTGTGTGGGTGAGTATGTGGACATGTGGATGTGTGGATTTGTGAATGTGTGGACATGTGGAAGTGTGGAGGAGGGGTTGCGTGGATGTTTGGATGTGTGGATGTGTGGATGCGCGGACATGTGGATGTGTGTATGTGTAAATGTGTGGGCGTGTGGACGAGTGGATGTGTGGATTTGTGGATGTCTGGATGTGAGCATGTGCGAATGCGTGGATGTGTGGATTGTGTATGTGTGGATTGTGGATGTGTGGATATATTAACATGCGGGCGTGTAGATATGTTGATGTATGGATGTGTGGATTTGTAGATGTGTGTATGTGTAGAAGTGAGAATGAGTGGATATGTGATTGTGTGGGTGTGGATGTGTTCATGTGTGGGTGTGTGGATAGATGGATGTGTGTATGTGTAGGTGTGTGGATGTGTGGATGTGTGCGTGTGTTAATATGTAGATGTGTCAATGTGTGGATGTGTGGATGTGAGAATTTGTAGATGTGCGGATGAGTAAACGTGTGGATATGTGGAGGTGTGGACGTGTGGATGTCTGGATGTGTAGCTGTGTGGATATGTGTATGTGTGACTGTGTTGGTGAGCTGAACTGTGGATGTGTGGATGTGTTGCGTGGGTGCATGGATGTGTGAATGTGTGGATGTGTGTATGTATGGATGTATGGCTATGTGGATATGCAGATGTGTGAATGTGTGGATGTCTGGATGTGTGGATTTGAGGATTTGTGGACGTGTAAATGTGTGGAAGTGGAATTGTGTGGATGAGTGGATGTGTGGATGTGTGGGTGTGTGGATGTGTGGATATGTGATATGTGTATGTGTAGATATGTGGATGTGTGGATGTATGGATGTGTGATTATGTGGATGTGTGGACATGTGCATGTGCGAATGTGTGGATTTGTGGAATGTGTATGTGTGGAATATAGATGTGTGGATATGTGAATGTGTGGGCGTGCAGATGTGTGGATGTGTGGATGTGTGGATGTATGGATGTGTAGACGTGTGGATGTGTTTGTGTATGGATGTGCGGTTGTGTGGATGTGTGGATTGTGGATGTGTGGATTGTGGATGTGTGGATTGTGGATGTGTGGATTGTGAATATGTCGACGTTTGGATGAGTGGATCTGTGGATGTGTGGATGTGGATGTGTAGATGTGTGAATATGTGGATATGTGGATGTATGTGTGGATGCGTGGGTGTGTGGATATGCGAATGTGTGGATGTGTATATGTGTGGATATTTGGACGCGTAGATAAGTGAACGTGTTGATGTGTGGATGCATGTATGTGTGGGTGTGTGGATGTGCGGAAGTGTGTATGTTTGGATGTGTGGACTTGTGGATGCGTGGATGTGTGGATATGTGGATGTATGTATGTGTGGATGCGTGGGTGTGTGGATATGCGAATGTGTGGATGTGTATATGTGTGGATATGTGGACGCGTAGATAAGTGAACGTGTTGATGTGTGGATGCATGTTTGTTTGGGTGTGTGGATGTGTGGAAGTGTGGATGTTTGGATGTGTGAATGTGTAGATTTGTGGATGTGTGGATGTTTGGATGTGTGGATGTGTGGATGCGTGGGTGTGCGGGAGTGTAGATATGTTAATGTGTTGATGTGTGTATGTGTAGATGTCGACGAGCAGATGTATGGATGCTAGGATGTACGGATAGGTGTTGTGTGGAATTTTGGGCGTGTGGATGTGAGAGTGTGTGGATGTGTTGATGTGTAAACGTGTAGATGTGTCGATGTGTGGATGTGTGTATGTGTAGATATGTAGATGTGTGGATTTGTGGTTGTGTGGACATGTGGACGTCTAGATGCGCGGATTTGTGGATGTGTGGATGTGTGGATATGTGGATGGGTGGATGCGTGGAAATGTGGATGCATGTATGTGTGGATGCGTGGGTGTGTGGATATGTGAATGTGTGGATGTGTATATGTGTGGATATGTGGTCGCGCATATAAGGGAATGTGTTGATGTGTGGATGCATGTATGTGTGGTGTGAGGTGTGTGGATGTGTGCATGTTTGGATGTGTGGATGTGTGGATATGTGGGTGTGTGGATGTGTGGATGTGTGGATGTGTGGATGTGTAGATTTGTGTATGTGTGTATGTTTTGATGTGTGTCTGCAATGATCTGTGGATAGGTGGATGGAGCAATGTGCGAATGTATGGATGCGTGGGTGTATGGATATATTAATGTTTTGTGTGTATGTGTAGATACGAGGACGAGCAGATGTGTGGATGTAAGGATATGTGGAAACGTGGTAGTGTAGATTTGTGGGTGTGTGGACGTGTGTATGTGTGGATACGTGGATGTATGAATGTGTGTATGTGTGGATGTGTGTATGTGTGGTTGTGTGGATGTGTGGATGTGAGGATGTGTGGATGTGTGGATGTGTCGATGTGTTGATGTGTGGATGCGTGGATGTATGGATCTGTGGATATGTGGATGGTAGAATGTGTGAATGCGTGGATGAATGAGCATGTGGGTGTGTGGACATATTAACTTGTTGATATGTGTATGTGTAGGTGTGTGGACGAACAGATGTGTGGATGTGTGGATATGTGTTTGTGTAGAATTGTGGGTGTCTGGATGTGTGGATGTGTGGATGTGTGGATGTGGATGTGTGGATGTGTGAATGTGTAGGTGTGTGGATGTGTGGATGTGTGCGTGTGTTAATCTGTAGATGTGTCAATGTGTGGATGTGTGGATTTGTGTATGTGTGGATGTGAGGATGTGTGGATGTGCGTATGAGTAAAAGTGTGGATATGTGGATGTGTGGGTGTGTGGATGTGTGGATGTCTGGATGTGTGGCTGTATGGATATGTATATGTGTGGTTGTGTTGGTGAGCAGGATTGTGGATGTGTGGATGTGTTGTGTGGGTGTATGGATGTGTGAATGTGTGGATGTGTGGATGTATGGATGTATGGATGTATGGCTATGAGGATATGCAGGTTTGTGCATGTGTGGATGTCTGGATGTGCGGATGTGTGGATTTGTGGATGTGTGATTTTGTGGATATACACACACCTACACATTCATACATCCAAACATACACACATACACACGTCACACATACATGCATCCAAACATCAACACATTTACATATCTGCGCGTACACATATCGACACACATACACATCCACACATTTACATATCCACACACCCACTCATCCACAAATACACACATACACATATCCACATATCCACGCATCCTCCCATCGACATATCCACACATCCACACATACACACATCCACACATCCACAAATCCACGTATCTACACGTCCACATGTTCACATGTCTATACGTCCACACACCTACTCATCCACACATCCACACATCTACACATCCACACATCTGCACATTCACACATCCACACATCCACACATCCTCGCCCATCCAAATATCCACAGATCAACACATCCACGCATGCACTCATACATACATCAACACATCCACATATCCACACACACACACACAAATCCACACACTCACAAATCCACACAACCACGCATCCACACATCCTAGCATCCACACGTCTGCTCGTCCACATATCTACACATACATCATCAACACATTAGCATATCCACACACCCACGCATCCACACATTCACACATTCGCCCATCCACAGGTCCATAGATCCACACATCCACGCATCTACACATCCATACATCTACACATTCACACATCCACACTTTCACAAATCCACACATTTACACATCCATACTTCCACACATCCAACATCTACACATCCAATCATCCACACATCCACACATCCACATATACACATATCCACACATACGCGCATACACACAACCACACATCCACACATCTACACATCGGCACATATATACATTCAAACATCCACACATACACACATCCACACACCCCAGATCCACACAACCACGTATCCACACTTCCTAACATCCACACATCTGCTAGTCCACATATCTACACATACACATATGCTGCAATACGGCCTTCTCTTCGCTCACGAGTACCTCTGGGTTCTCGTGCGGATCATGTACAGGTTGTAAGGTGAGCAGTACTTCGTCCACAGCTGCCTGATTATAGTTTCGGCATAATACCACATCCAAGTCGTCCGCTGGCGGTGGTGTAACCAAAAGCCGCAAAGCTATTTCATAGTCCTCCTGATCGAAATACTGTTCTCCCTCCACCAAGTCGCCTTCAACACCTCCTTCGTGGAGTATCTCTCTCGCTTCCGGTACGTGATCCGTAAGAGGTTCAACTCTCAGCAACCCCCTCAGGATGGGACAATTCTCTTGCGGCACTAGTGTTATGTGGCTTATGATGTTAACTCTTCCATTCCCCACTATGGGAGTATCACAAGCCACCCTGAAAAAATGTATTCTAAAAATGCATGAAAAACGTTTTTGTGAGGGAAACACCTATATTTAGCGAAACGAATACAGTAGAAATCATTTGTACAACTGCTTATACAGTAGATTACAACAAAAAAACAAACATGAATTCTCCAGCAACGTCCTCAGCATCTTCTTCATCTGGCAACGTTGAGTTGCCTCAGGTAAGCCTCTTTTTACGTTTTTACATTTTTTTTTGTTTTTTTTTCCTGATTTTGCTGTATTTCTAATTTTTTTTCTTTTTAGGTTGATATCCCAAGCATCCGCTCGTTATCGCCTGAGGCAATTTTGTCCTCCTTTAATCCCGACGTCCCCCCAACTCCAACGCTCGAACTTTCCTCCAACTCCTTACCACCATTACCTGAAGACGTGAGTTTTCCATCCGAATTTTTCCCCTTCGCTTCCTCTACACCAATTCCCAGCCCCCCCTTAACTCCTACACCTCATGTCTTTTCCGCCTATTCTCCTGATGTTGTGTACATCCCTCCATCCTTTTCCAGTCCCATCCCAGTGGGTAGCCCATCCAGTAACGACTCCATATATGAGACGACGACCGTAGTCCTGGACTCTCAACAGGACCTCGACCGTGCTGCAGAAACAGGGACAATAGTACTCGACCTGACTAACGCTGATGTCATCATTATCAGTGACGACGTCCTACCTTACGACGATGCTGATAATGATAGTTATGACTTTAGCGAAGCGTCTTCCAGTGTTGAGGCGGTTTGTTTCTCATGTGCTGGGAACGAGTACTTCTACACTGGTGACTACGACTCTGACGTAATAATGGACCCTGCCTACAGCTACGATTCGGACGACTATGACAATGACGCTTTACGCCAACAACGTATACTAAGACGTAGAGAATTCTGCAATGAAGTCGTCTTTAAAGCAAGCAGTGACGAAGACGACTTCATGAACGCTCTTACAGCTTACATGCAAAGCCTCCAACAAAGCGCTCAAGACCTCGAGGCTATTGTACAACAAAACCGTGCACAGGAACTGTTACACTGGCAGCGTCCCAACTGCCGACGACGTACTGGACATACGAGACGACGACGAGACTGCCAGGGTTCCAACTGACGATGACAATGCACAGGAGGTCCAGGACAACGGGGATGACTTTGACAACGACAATGACGACGCAACTGCCGCTGATGACGATGATGACGATGATGACAGCTGGTTTTGGGCAACCCACATTCCTATGACCACAGGCCGCACTATGCTTCCCCCCGTCTACAACATCATGTGTGCGATGGCGTCAGGGGATAGTGCCGCCAAAAGCAATTCCGCATTATTGCCGGGTGGTACTGGCTCTTTTACGCGCATCGCCTCATAATCTGGGGCCGTCTCGCATTCACTGTATGTATTCCATTTTGTACCAATGTAGTACTAACGCTTCTGTTTTTTTTTGCAGTTGTCCACTGTAATACCATTCATCCGGAATTATAATCTCGTGATTACGGAAAGCTCCCTTGAGGAGCAGCTCGACCGGGCCCACACTAGGCTTCTCACATTATACCTAGACTGGAATAATGTGATAAGCCTAGCTGTACTTAGTGGGTACGATTACGCCATTATACATCTGGAGATGATATTGGAAACTGTCGAAGAGATTGCAGGAATCAACGAACTCATCCGAGTTCGTAATGCCAATCTTCGACAGATGGTCTTTACCAGTGATCGAGAAAGACATAGTAAGTATACCTACTGTCAAGCATCTATACATCATAATAATACTACTTTCTTTTCAGAAAAACGGCGCCCTAAATAGTGCGGTCGCAAACTGGACAGGTGACTAACTGAGCGCACCGACTTACTAACTTACTGACTGACTGACTGACTGACTGACTGACTGACTGACAAACTGACACAGTGACTGATAGACAGACAGACAAGACACCACACTTTTTATATGCTCAACTACATCTCTATGGTGCTCACCATGAACAGCTGATGGATATCCACTACAGTAGGGTTCATTTTACATCTGCAGACGACACGGTTGAATGTTTCATGTGTGGGGTTAGAATAAACCGATGGCCGCTAGATGTCAATCCGTTACAGGAACATCTACGATGGGCACCACACTGCACGTATCCTCAGCTGTTCACACCACGTTCACGCAGATGTAATGAAACGGAAGGGGAGAGGACCTTCTACACTTGTACTAAATCAAAATGTTTTATTCCTAAAGAAAATCATATATCTGATTAATATATTTGTACATGTTTTCATTTCTACATGAATTAAATATATTAACATATCGTTTTCTTTTATTTTTGGTAGCTTTAAAAGTGTGGGTGAGCAAAAAACATACAAGTGGGCAAAAAACATACAAGTGAGGTGACCTTGGGGGAGAGTAGCATTTGGGTGGTCTTGTTGTTATGAGATCGTGTTAAAACCGGTCACATGGATGACCTTGAAATTGTGGAACCTGAACTCGGGGTTTTTGACCTTGGGTTTGTGGTAATGATATGTAATTAGGTCAAACATTGCGCTTTTTTTACCTTGGTACGGTGGTGACCCTGGTATTGTGGCGACCTTGGAATTGTGGTAACCTTAGAATTGTAGTGTGTGCCAGTAGTCTCTTACCTACTGTCGTGTGCTTGTGTGTGCTTGTACTGGCGCGCGTGCGCGTGCGTGGGAGTGTACGCGTGTGAATGTGCATGCACATTGTGGGAAAATTATAGTCCTAAATAGATTTCAATGAAGCTTTATATTTCGCATCGAATTGGTACTACCTGATAAGCTTTGAGCAAAATCCGGTCACGCATGCGTATAGTTAACTTCAGTAATGGAATTTTGTTCAGGGAAGTGTGTTTTTAAAGAATAGTTTATTAATGGTAATTATTAGGCAACTCCTAATGTTGCATTACTAGAGTCTATTAATAAACGATTTAAATGAAGTTGATCGGAGGAGCTACATTGATTTTGCAACGGGCGTAAACATGGGCCTAATCCCTTTGTTTGTTTACACTCGCCACAAAAGAATACATTTTGGCGTTCCTTTACAATTTTTACTAATTTCAAAATCCTTTAATAAAAATTTGTATTGCTTTGTGAGAACCTAAAATGGTTACCTTTTAACTTAATTTGAGCAGTTTCAATTTCTAAAGATATCATTTATTAATTAAAATTTAACTTAATTTGTATCAGATTTCTGTTTGCGTAAATGAACTTTAATATTTGCTTCAATAATTCCTGTCTTATCGGGTAACGCCGGCTAGCTCGATTATTAAAAGAAATGATTATTGTTATCAATTACCAATATATTCAATTTGATTTTCTTAATGTATATGTAATTTGTAACTTTATTGAATTTACTTCCTTCGGTATTAAAGCTTCTAGTATTCGTAATTGTTAATGATAAAAGTAAATCAAACGTTACATTCATTTAATTAAATTAATACTCAAAAAGTGCACAAATGCTTTGTTTACAGTAACACATAAAAACCAATCCTATTATTATATATCGTACTTCTTAATATTCTAACATGCACATAAAATTTCTTTATCAACAGTGAATGAAAATTATTTCATTCAGTGTTGATATTCAAACCCAAATTTAAAGGAAAATGAAACACATGAACGTTTCCTTTGTTACACAGTTAGCATTTCCGGTGGCCGTAAATGGGATGATTTTGTTGCTATTCCGATAGGCCTTTGTTACTGATTAATACAATTTCAATTTCCGCCTATCGATTCGATTAATATTTTCTGGATCTACTGATCAGTTTTACTTATCACTTTAACTTGTCCAGTTTCCAATACTAACTGCCCGCAATTGTACAAACGGCACTACATTAACTAGTAATATTTGCTATTTATTGTTCTTTATATATTGATTTATTACACTGGATCGATTGTTGTATTTTATATTTTAAATGATTACGTAACTTTTCTTGTTATCACCAATTTGACAATATTCGCACTCTTATTCACTTTAGTCTTTTATCTTTTGATAAGAACAGTATTCTTTTTTACTTTCTTATTACAATCCTGACTAAATTTTATTCTATTTTCTCAATTTATAGGGTAACGTGACCACTACTTTGTCACTCGCTGCTCTCTTTTAGGCTAACGTCAATCAATTCACACTAATTACTTACTAAAATCTGCAAGTCATTTTGACAACTCATTCCCATCCTTTTACAATTCATATATGTAATTAAAAATTATCATTAATTTTATTAAATACATAAATAAAAAGTTTACCTCGAGTAGGACTTGTACTTTGATTGAGTACCGTGCTAACCAACTGCGCCATCGAGATTTAAGCCCCAATAATTTACATCAGTTCTACATACACAAAGACAAAGTTTACGTCGATTGGGGCTTGAATCTCAACGGCGCAGTGGGTTATCGCGGTACTCTAACAAAGTACAGGTCGTATGTTCAAATCCTACTCGAGGTAAACTTTTTATTTATGTATTTAATAAAATTAATAATAATTTTTAATTACATATTTACCTTTGAAGTTATTCGTTCATAACAAAACTTATAATAAATTAATATTAGTCAAGTGGCTTTGGAATGTGCGAATCCTTGCGATATTAGAGGCTCACATTTCATTTATATAAGTAATTTGATTACAATCTCATTATATTTAGAATTTGCATCAGTTCTACATACATAAAGACAAAATTTACGTCGATTGGGGCTTCAATCTTGATGGCCCAGCTGGTTAGCGTGGTACGGTACTCTAGCAAAGTGCAGGTCGTAGGTTCAAATGCTACTCTAGGTAAACTTTTTATTTATGTATTTAATAAAATAATAATTTTTAATTGCATGTTTACCTTTGAACTTATTCGGTCATAACAAAACTTATAACAAATTCATTTATGCACTTACATCGATTGGGGCTTGAACCTTGATGGCGCAGTTGGTTAGCGCGGTACTATGGCAAAGTACAGGTCGTAGGTTCAAATCCTACTCGAGGTAAACTTTTTATTTATGTATTTAATAAATTTAATAATAATTTTTAATTACATATTTACCTTTGAACTTATTCGTTCATAACAAAAACTTATAATAACAAATAAAACCGGTTAATTATTTCACGTTTTTCAGAAAATGTATACACACTGAAATAACTACCAAAAAATCTTATTTTGATTTAGATGAATAATTGAGGTTGAAAATAATTATGAGGGCTGCCCATTAAATAATTCCCCATATTTTTTTTTCTCCAAATGCATTTATTTAACAAAATTGAAATTTAGATATATGAAAGAATAATGTTTTGTCTGGTCACTCCATCTACATAATCGTGCTGAATGAAAACCTCCTCTGGGTTGACATGGCACAGCAGTCGCCGAAAGCGCTGCTTAAGTTTGTCTAATGTTTTCACGTAACTTTTGAATTAATGCTACCGCCATATGCCATCACATCAACAAGAATTACGCCCTTACAATCTCAAAATACTGTGATCATGACTTTTCCGGCTGAAGGAACAGTTTTGTATTTTCTCTTATGTGGAGAGTGAACATGACGCCATTCCATCGATTGTCTTTTTATCACCTGTCACTATCTGGGACAAGAAGGCCTCCCTATTAGCTTCAAAGTGTAGCAACAAATCGAAGGTAATGTCATTTCTTTAGGATTTGTGATCGACAGTAAGGGACCGAGGAACCCATCTTGTACACACTGTTCTGTATCCGAGCTCATTGATAATTGCATCCACACTTCCTTTGCTTACCGACAGCTTCAGTGCCAATTGCCGAGTCGTAATGCGTCCATCCTCTCGAATAAGAACATCAGACCTCTGCAACATGTCAGGCGTGATAGCCACGGGAGGCCTTTCCGCCCGCGGTAAATTTTGGAGCTCTGCAGCACCCCCCTCGGATGTTTTCACCCTGTTTGCCCAACAACCAAGTACTACTATCGATTGCAGATGTTCCATAGACTTTGCACAAACGTTTATAAATATTCCCCACGGTTTCGTTCTCAGCCACGAGAAATTCAATCACAGCACGTTGTTTATGACGGATGTCACTTACAGACGCCATTTTAAAACATTCCTACACTTACGCTATGGGTCCGAAGAAAATGAAACTTTGCATACACACGCGGCAAACTTCAAGTAAGTCCCATCTAAATTTATGTATTTCTCAGAAATCTTTTTCACTGCAAAATAAGTTGTGGGACATTTTTTTTTTTTAATGTTGCAAGTAAAGGTCACAGAGGCTTTAAAATCTAGAAAACATAAAATTACACTTTTTACGGTAGATTTGATTATACGTGAAATAATAAAAAATAAAACTAAAATCTTAATAAGGTTAATTGATCACTAAGTCGCCTATTGACTGTGATCACACCAGATAGTTGTCAAGTAATCACAATTTCAATATGATTAGAAGACATTGTAATTTCAATATATCTAAAAATTTAAAGCGCGTTATATCGGCCCACAGCATCGGTATCGCGATGACTTATTTTGTAAACTTAAGACTTACTTTGAAATGTTAGTAATTATACCAATTTTGCCCACTATGTAGCTCCTCTCCGCTGTACTGGAAACATTTCTCGTTAAATCGATTAGGATGTATAGTTAAGAGAGGTTTAAAGTATCTCAAAGATTTCATCAAATATTATAAATGTAGTATATTTCTAATGTTTTAAAACGTTACTTCATGGTTTAACGAAATTTTTGTTGTAGAATAAACTTTAAATGTGAGCAAAATTGTAGGAATGCCACCTACTGGAATGATAGTGACAGGAGGGTTTTGTTTTAATACAATTTATATTTATACACAAAAGACGAGACAACTAACCTTTCTATCTTATACACTGTGTCCGTAAAGTATGGAATAAATTAATTTTTAGCTAAACAGACCATTTTAAGAAATAATCCTGAAACACGTCGATTTTTGATTTTAATTTACCGTATTTTAAAATAATAATCTAATATACAGGGTGAATTACTTTCGAGTAATGACGTCACCGCCATTTTTTTTAATGGAACACCCCCATTTTGTTTCAATTTTCGGATTGCTCTAGCTGAGCTGATTCCAATTGGTACAGGGTGGACAAAAATACAATAGTTTTGTGTGTGCTCATAAAGTAACGTATAACATTCTTTATTAGTTAAATTAACAATATTATCAAAAATACTTGTTGTCTAGCGGCAATTGGTGTAAATGTAGTTTGTAATGTTTTGTTACATTATTAGATTAATAAAAATGAGCTGTTTTCAAACATGTTTGGTACATGTGGTCTAGCAGACAGAATATGAAAGAAATTAATTCTTATCAATTTAAAAAAAACATAGTCGTCTAGTTTTTTGTGAAATGTCATTATTTGTTATATTAGATTATTATTTTAAAATACGGTAAATTAAAATCAAAAATCGTCGTGTTTCAGGATTATTTCTTAAAATGGTCTGTTTAGCTAAAAATTAATTTGTTCCATACTTTACGGACACAGTGTATAGGTAATAGTGTATGTGAATGCCAAATTTGGTATCCATGAATTGGTATTTTTGTTTTACTCTCTTGTTCGTAACAATCTTCGCTAGTGTAAAACTCGTTAAACAAATTAATCCAATAGGGATATCTTAGCAACTTGCACAAATTTTGTTTCATTCCTGAGTGTCACATATCGGAATGGTTGATTGTTTACATATTACGGTATTTGTGAAAAATTGGCGTTTACTTTATAGTAAACCATAACATGTTTTCTGTATCGATGCGCATTATGCACGCCTTCGGTGATAGGCGTCTAAACTTTTAATACTGAATATGTTAAAAATTTGATATATTTACTATTTTTATAATTATATTAGTTAAATAATTTATTATGAACCTATATTCATTTTTTCCGCACATAAACTTTTCGACTAGAAAAAGCAGAACGTAGGTATATCTACGCTTACTTCACACATTGGATACTATTTCTATTATAATACAAGGTGTTCCAGTTTTTTGTAGCAGGACTTTAATAGTCGATAGAGCTTTTAAAATTAAGACAAAAAGTTCATATAAACATATGTTGCCAAACGCTTAGTTTTGGAGATACAGGGTTTAATTTTTTTTCAGTTCTTTTAATTTATCTTCAAAACTATTTAGAATAATAAATCCAAATTTAGTATACATATAGAGTAGTTTAACGTTTATCAATATCTACAAGGTAGTATATTTTCTGGGGTGGTACACACTTTATCCCCCCCGAACTTTTTCATGCGACGCCTCTAACTCTTAAAAACCAAAAATTTAGATTGCCCATTTGATTTAGGAACTTTTTGTCTTCTGCTTTTTTTTTCGAAAAATGCATAGTTTTTGAGATACATTAGCTGTAATCCATGAACAGCTTCCAAATGGTAAGTAAAGAACGTCTGATGCAAAAAATAGTGTGCCATGAAAAGAACAAAATAAAAAAAGAATCAAATTATGTCAATTCCCACGTTTTTTTTTGTCTCTTAATAAAAAGTAGTAGTCCACTGATTTTTTCCTAACTTTTCAGTTGAATTAAATAAAGGAAAATAAAAGTAAAAAAATAAAATAAATATTAAAAAAATACGTATTTATTGGAAAAAATTGGAAAGAATTTCTATTTAAGATTTTAACAAGAACGAAACGAACAAAATAAATAAATTAAACAAATAAACTTAACCTATAGCAACAAAACAAAAACGCTACCGTAATAATTAGACCTCGGATTTCTAAGCACAAATAATTCCCGAAATAATCATTCAATATGCATTTTAAAATTGTTAAAATAAGCATTAAAAAAGCATTTGTAAGCACAAATAAACGTTTATATGCAACAATAAGCATTTCTTATGCACCAATAAAAAATTGCGTTATTTATTTCCAGAATGAAAGGCAATAATGGGTTTTTAAAAAATAAAAACAACAGTAAAGTAATTCATGTATTTATTTATGGAACAACATATATTTAAATAAAATACAACGTGCCCTAATGTTCTAAAAGAAACATAAAACGATTAACCCCTAACAACTACGAGGTTTTTTTTAACAACTAAACCCATAAAAAAATTAATGGTAATTTGAAAAGCAATACGTAATTAATACTTTTTCTAAATTTTCTGAAGTAAAGCTTCTTCGCTTTTCATTGAAAATTAATTTATAGGCAGAAAATGATCTTTCAACCTCTACCGATGTTAACGGTGCAAATTAAAAAAACTGCACTAGTTCCAAGGGAATATTACTGGGCGAATCAAAATTCCCTTCCCCTGATAGTATTTTATCAATGACATCCAAAGTATGATATCCAAGATTTTTATTAATAACGAAAGCAAATTTGCTTTTAACAATTTCCGCAGTTTTTCCGTTTGAACTTTCTATTTCGGTTTTGAGAGTTCTTACTATATTTAAACTATCATTAAGTGAAAGATGGGAATTTTCTAGTTTTTTAATTGCTTCTGCAATGCATAAAAAGTTGCTGGAGATATATACAATATCCTTATGCAAATTCTTGTCTTTCACAAGACGTTTTGCAGTTTGAATGGAAATTGCGTCAGTTTCGTCAAAATCATTAATTAGTTCTGCTATATCGTTAAAATGGTTTGCATAAAAGTCTACTGCTTTTAACCAAGTACCCCATCTTGTAATAATAGGTTCTGGGGGTAATGATAAATTGGGCAATTTAGATTTATAGTGAGCTACGCGCATGGGTGCTTTAAGAAATATTTTTTTAATTACAGCAATGAAAGTATTAACGCTTGGATATGAATCCCTAATAGTTTCTGCTATTCGGTGAAGACCATGTGCTAGACACGTAACATGTACTAAGTTAGGGTAAAATGTTTTCAGTGACTTTCCTGTCGTTTTTTTGTCGTTAAACTCCGTGGGGAATAGAAATCTTAAGCAGGAATTCACAAAATAAGCTACCGTATTGCTATTCGTTTTTTCTAAGACTTTAGAATCGAATTTGCTTAATTTGCCTGCTATAAAATTGGCAACGTAATTTCCTACGGCATCAGTAGTTTCGTTAACTGAAAACCAAATTGGATGTCCTGATACGTCTTCTCGTATTTGCTGTATGGCAGAATTATAGCAAACGCCCAGATAGTTTTTTTCTTAATGTTGATTCCGTAGGAATCACAATATTTTTCCAAAAATGTTTTAAAAATTGGATTTTCAACAGATTTCGACGGGATATTTGCAGCGATTAAAGCACGACACAAATCTTCAGAAAAACCATTTCTTTTCTCAGTTGAATTGGTTAAAAATGTTTGTTTTAATGATTGTTTTCGAGCAACACTGGCCTGAAGCAAAGATGTTTTAACGTGTTGTTGAATTTGATGTTTTTTGTTGCTTGATACCTTGAAAACACAAAAATGCATTTTAATTTAATATTAAATTTATTTGTTTATTATTCGAACAAGACTTATGACCGAAATTATGTAATTAAAATTAAAATTGCGTTAGATACTTACTTCTTTGTTGCAAACATTACAAAATATGACGTCACCATCAGATGAAAAGTAGTCGTAGTCTTATACCCACTGTATAATTAGCACACTTTTTGGAAGTTTATCCTTTCCCATTTTTGTTTTTTTAATAACCGAAAGTTATAGTTTAATTATCTAGAAATCAGTTGAATTTAATTAGATTTAATTTCATTTGCTGTTACAAAGTGCATTGAAGCAGCAACAGCAAGTAATCACTACCGAATGTATATGAAAATTCAAATTGAGAATGTTTTTGAAGTAGAAGGGATAGAAAACCACATGTTTTAGGGCTGATTGACCATTCGGCACCTACAAAGCACGAGGCGATCACGCGCTGTAGACTTGTTTACGCTGCTGACTCTTGGTTTTGAATATACTTGAGTTGTAAACAAACATCTGTGCCTACTTAAAATACACAATTCTCGAAAATCTTAACAAGTAAGCCATCGGCTTACGACATAGTTAATCTCTAGAGTGGTAGCTTATTGTATCTGTCGTGTTTATTTCAAAACTTTACAAAAACGCATTGTTGAAGAGATTTTAAAATAGACAAGCTTAAATTTTAAATATAAGTTCAAACGTAAAAATCCCCGAGCAGAAAATAAGCAAAAATAAGCACGTTTTACATAAATAAGCACTTAAACATCAAAATAAGCAGAATAAGCATAAATAACTTTAGCTCATTTTCCATCAAATTGTCTGACTTTATTTTTATTTTCAAGGCAGTATACCTAATACACACAAATAAGCATTTGCTTAGAAATCCGAGGTCTAGTAATAATAAATAAGTTTAAAGAAACTGTTCAAAATGTGAACCATTTTGTTGAATACACAATTCACACCGACTATTAATATTAACTAAAAATTGTCTTATTTCATTACACGTATCCCTAATCCTATTAATGAGTTCATCTCTTGTTGTCACAGGAGTTGCATTCACCCTTTCTTTTAAATACCCCCACACAAAAAAATCAAACTGTCTGGAGACCTTGGCGGCCAGGAAACTGGGCCTGCACGACCGATCCATCTTCCTGGATAATGGTTGTCCAGCCAGTTTCTAACGATTCTGTTATAATGAGCTGGACAACCATCAAGCTGGAACCAAGCCGTTCTTCGTAAATTTAAGGGAATATGTTCCCACATATTCCCATGTTCATTCTCTAAGAATTCAAAGAAAACCGCAGCATTCATCCGAGGTGGTAAAAAGTAGGGCCCAAAAAGGTGATTATTGTAAATACCTATCTAGACGTTCATACTAAATTCTTGTTGGAAATGTCTCAGGCGAACTACATGTGGACTTTCATGTGCCCAAACGTGCTGATTGTGAAAATTTACCACACCACAGCGTGTGAAGCAGGATTCATCGGTCCATAAAACATTATTTAAAAAACCTGGATTGTTATTATTTTCAGCAAGAATCCATCGACAATACGCAACTCTACGTTCTGCATCCCCTGGTTGTAGTCCTTGAACAGGTTGTAGATGGTAAGGATATCGGTGATCTCGTCTTAATGTTCGGTGAATAGTAGTATTTGAGACTCCACCTAAAGCTACGGATACTCTTCTAATGCTAGTTGTGGGATTTCTGTCGAATTCACGCAAAATTCGCCGTGCAATATTTCTTTGCTGCCTATGATTATTATTTTGACGACCATGCACATTATCTAACCCCTGACTTATAATTTATTGGTGAACTTTTACAAATACTGAAGGATGCGGAGCTCTTCTATAAGAAAATCTTCGCCTATATTCACGGGCTGCTGCTGCTAAACTTCCATTTACAAAGCCATAAATAAAATGGATATCTGCTATTTCTTGATTAGTAAACAAAAATGGCATTTTAAAAGATCACTTTTGGAATAAAAATTAACACAATAAAATATGTAAATAAATTACATTCTTTCTTATGCACAAGTCGTATTTAAAATAAAACGTGAGATTTGACATAATTTGATTCTTTTTTTTTTATTGTTTTTTTCATGGCACACTATTTTTTGCGGGAGCATCAGACGTTCTTTACTTACCATTTGGAAGCTGTTCATGGATTACAGCTAATTTATCTCAAAAACTATGCATTTTTCGAAAAAAAAGCAGAAGACAAAAAAGTTCCTAAATCAAATGGGCAATCTAAATTTTTTTTTATAAGTTAGAGGCGTCTCATGGAAAAGTTCGGGGGGATAAAGGGTGTACCACCCCAGAAAACGTACTGCCCTGTAGATAGTGATAGACGTTAAACTACTCTTAACATTGAGTTTAAGGAGTGTAATATGTGTACCAAATTTGGATTTATTATTTTAAATAGTTTTGAAGGTAAATTAAAAGAACTGAAAAAAAAATTAAAACTTTGAAACCCTGTGTCTCCAAAACTAAGCGTTTGGCAACCTATGTTTATATGAACTTTTTGTCTTAATTTTGAAAGCTCTATCGACTATTAAAGTCCTGCTACAAAAAACTGGAACACCCTGTATATAATAATTTTCTTAAACATATAATTACGTGGAAAATTAGCTGGGATTGATTAATTTATTAATGTACCTATTTTAATTTCGAAATTGCTTACGCCTGTCACTTTAATAATGAAAAACGTAATGCGTCAGAAATATATTTTATTCAACTACAGACTTGTAATTAATTTTCAACTTTAACTTTTAGGTTGACCCTTTGACAAGGACAAATATAGCAGATCCTAAGAAAAGACCATTTTGCAATGCATTTACAGGTATATAATTTATTTTTATCTAATGTATGTGTATTAATAATGAAAATTTAGGTTGTGGACATAAAAGATCAAATTTGCCAGCTTTAACAAATCGTGGCGAACCTGTAGAAGAATCAATTGGTAGCCTGTTAGAATTAAGTGCGGAGCCTGCTGTGGAAGATTTATCTCGGCAAATAATGTCAGAAGCTAAACTGTGGGAAGCAATTCAAGAAGCTAATGTTGAATTAGCTCGCCGTAAACAGGAATCTTCTGAAAGCCTAGATAATGATCCTGGTTCTCCTGCTAGAAGCGCCACCGCTTCATGCGCCCTTCCTCCTTGTTACATTAAATAAATTTCCTTATTGATTTCCCATAAAATTGCTTTCTGTGTTGAATTTAGTTAATAGATGTCACTTTTGTAATTTATAACTAACTAATCTTAATTTTTAAATCAATCCTGCTACAGGAAATCGATTTTAAGTAGCGCTGAAGGCATACAAATATCACACTCTAATTCATAATAAATTAAGTATAATTCAAAGTAATAATATGCGACAACTAACATACATAATTATAATCAGTAACTTAGTAGAAAAATTTTATCAAACTGTCTTTGTTTTGAAAAACAAGGAAAGGTTTAAAATAAATATTTACAAACAACAGTTTTTAATTAAAAAAATTTGTTTTCCATATGATACCTGTCTAAGATATTAACATAGTGCATTATCCATTTGAACAATAATGCGCTAGATTAAGATATTCTCGTCATTATTCGACGCTGCTAAATTTCCCTAGCAGTACAGCATAACTGGAAGCTGTAATAGGAATTAATAACTAACAAAATAGAACCAAAACTACATAAAAGATTAGAAATAATATCGAACAATACTAACGCTAGTTAGTGGATTTAACAAATTGTTGTAATTATATCTTACTTTGTGGATTAATACTAATTTATTGCTCAGCACCATGCTTGAGGAATAATAATTAAACTAATATTATAACGTCAATTTCTTAACAATGCTATTATTAAAAACACAGAACAATAATTAATAGTTTTGACCTCCTGTACTTAGTTCTGTAGAAGGTACGCCTCAGTACCTTGACAAGGGTTTTTTTCTACTAGGTGTGTTATTGACGGGCAATCATATAATTGACATAGTGCAACCCCCTTGCTCTGGACTATTAATTATTTAATTAATTGGTGTAAATTGCGTGGAACTCTAATTTAGTCTACCACGGCTTAGTTCAAATGTCGGAGACGGGGCGGTTCGAAGGTTTATCTGGATATCTCTATTAATCACTAACTCAGATTACTTTATAAATTCTTTACCTGTACTACACTGTAGGATGAACAAAGTCAGAATGATTTTATAAGTACATTGCCTATTTGTACAGGATGTTTTAGTGATATTGGTCCAATCTTAAAGGGGTAGTTCCTCTCTTACATATAAGTAAAAAAAAAAAAATTCAATTCAAAATGATTTTTCGTTTAAAAGATACAGGGTGTCAAAGTTCAAAGAAATATGAGAGTTTTTGGTTATAACTCGTGTAAATTTAAACCGATAAACAAACAAAGATCTTCAATTTGGCTATTTCAAGGTGTGTAGATGTCTTCCAGTGGCGTAGATATTAAGGGTTGGCGCCACTTTTCTCTCCCTATCTTTACGCCACTGCATTTTTTTTTCAAATCTAAAAGTATATTTTAATTTTAAATTTAATTTAGAAAAACAAATCGCTCTAGAAAAATTTGGATTAGAAACTTATTTACAGAGATATTTTAGATATTTATCAAGTTGGTAGTGTAGTAGTGACACGACCTGCTTAGCATTCGGGAGGTAATGGGTTCAATTCCCGTTACCTTCTACCTTATATGAGGTTTTTTCAGGAGGTTATCCTCATGCACATGTAGCGGCATGGTCACTGCGTATATGCACACCATGTGCGGCTACTTAGGCGAATGCTGGGGTAGTATTTTCCCCCTCAGAACCCTAACTCCGTTCCTTCCGATCCTATCCTAACCACACCTATCCTTAATCCCACCATGCATATATACGTAATGTATGTATGTATGCTGGGAATCCATGATTGTAGCTGAAGGAGCTCGGGAAGCTCGAGTAGCCCGCCCTCCCCCTTGGAGAGGGAATGAAATACGTTACCTTTTCCTTTTCCTTTAGATATTTTACAGTCTTCCATTTGACTTATTTAAACTAGTGTAGTTTAACAAAATTAGTCAATCATTGATAAAATTGATAGGTAGTTTTTTTACAGCCATATTTATTTACTGTTGTCATTGCATTTTTTATCATTATGGAAAACTACACACCTGATGAATTAACAGATACGGATTTTATTTATGGTGCTTCAAACGGTAATAGTAGTGTAGCCACTCGTTTACATCTACAACGTTTTCCTGATCGGCGTCATCCAAACCGTAAAATTTTCCAACGCATTCATGCACGTTTAAGAGAGACTGGAGTTCTCAAGCGTCCTGCACCCTTTGAACAAATGATGCTCACACAAATATTGCGTTTTGAAGAGGTGGTTTTAGAGCGCGTAGCAGAAAATCTATCCACCAGCACACGTGCGTGGTTCACGATAATCGTGCTTATCACGTATCGCTTTGGAGAGTTTTACATGAAAACCGACAACATCCGTTTAAAAAGCAGAAAGTTCAATCGCTAGATCAAACAGACTTTGCGCCTAGAACAGAATTTTGTCGCTGGTTTTTGGAGAGATCTGCAGTTGTACTTTATTTTGCCTCGGATGTGATGCTGTCGGATGAATCATGTTTTACAAGGGATGTAAGTAAGTAAGTTTATTCAATACCAACTGGTGTAGAACATAAAATGCATTGTAGTAAAATTACATGTATAAATAGACTTAACCAATATGCAACTTATTTACCGAAGACGTAATTAATTAAGCATTATAACATCTCATACTCTTCTGACTTGTATAATATAACGGGTTGATAGAATTGACTATATAAAAGCATTGAGCAATTTGGCCGTATAGGTTTAAAATTATTGGCATATCTTGTTTTGTGATCATTAGTATCAGCTTTGATAATACGCTTCACCTTTTATATAAACTTTGTTTTTGACAAACTGCGGGGAATTTGAAATAGTATGGTACTCCACATACGGACTCTGAACAACATCAATATCAAACTTACAGCTTGTTTTCTGTATCTAGGTTCCTCTAGCTGAAATAAGTTTCAAGCTAGAATTACGTTATACTCTCCCTAAGTCGTAACTGAAACAACTAAAGTACTAAAATTCTTTTTTTATTTATCAGAGTAGAATTGTAGAAAAACAAGCATTATGCAGTAACTTGACTATTTCATCATTTATAATTAAATATGTAGTGAAAAACATTTACAAAATTAATCATTGGTAAATTATTTAATCTAAAATACAAAATCATCCAAATGGTAATACCGCAGCGTCGTTTTGTTGTAATGGAACCATGTAGAATTCTTCTAGAGGAAGCGTAAATGGTAACATAGTGGAAGATCGTCCAAAGGAATCAAAATACTCCCCGCTACCATTCTCGTCAGTGTAGATCGCTGCTCAATGCTGGCGTGGTTTGCTTGCAGGATCTGTCAATAATTGCGCATGGTCTAGGTGCGTGCATCTTTGGAATTAGTATATTACCAGCGTTGAAATACTAATGCCTTTTTTAGAGTACACATAAACGCTTCGATGTTATGGTTTAAACAACTTTACGCCTTTTGCTTCCTGTTTCAATTTTTAATCGGCAGACAACCAATCTCGTCCAGGTTTAGTATTTGTTTGTTAAGAAATCTTCAAAACTGCAGTTTTTCGCTACCCTTAACGTGAATTTTATTAAACGGCAGCAATGCTCTTATCAGCTCCTCTTGAAAATCGTCTTGGGGTACATACCCCGACCGCCATTTTATTCCATTATATTTATTCTCTAAATACCTTATCTTTCTTGACCATGGGTTTTGATATAAAATAATTTTGAGGCGGTTTTATCGGCATCAGCAATAAAGCTCCATGATCTGTAACCACTGCAATTTATTTCGGTATGAATTCGTTGTCAACACCTGTAAACCCTTCTACGTCCAAGTACGCATCCATCTTCTTTCAACTGCTGCTGAACACTGAAGTTTGTGATCTAGAGTTACCCCTTTGAACAGGTAAAATCTACGATAACATTCCGATGTTTATCGATCTCGATCACGTTATCGAATTCGGCATATACCAAACAGTTAACAGTTTCAGCGAGAGCCTCTTCAAAGCCGACTTCCAGCCGCAGAGAACCGTTTCTAACTAAATTCCAGTGGGTCCTAGCGTTTGCAGACAAGTCAGGAGTTTGGTCAAAGACCATTAAGCATAGCCGTTGGGGTAATCGCTTCTCGATATATCGTTCCCTCATTCAAAAAATTAGTACGCGTAACAGAGATTAAGGCGTGGTACGCTCTTATATACAAACCATTAACTGTAAACTATGGTTGTAAGGCTTTCGTAAAAATGTGTTGGCCGTCAATATATAACGACATGTAGTTGATATTGCTGTGATGAAAATTGAACGGGTTTGAGGCGTAATCACCGTTGAAGGCTTTATTTGCTACAAACCCCTCGATGCATCGTTTAGGTAACTGACCCAGGAAAACATTATCCAATGATTTTCGCTGTATGCCCGTAGATATATTTAACACTTTCTGTTTCACCCTTGAGCGCTCCATGTACAAGCCATTTAAGAGAATGTTCTTTGTTACATTTAATTTTATCCACTTCTCTAAATTTTTGTCCGTGTAATTTTTTACTTTTCCGAATGTCAAAAAGTTTTTGTTGATGTTTTTTTTAAGATCTTTTATATCTAACTTGTTGGCTTATATGTAAATTTATTTCTTCTGCTTCTTCTTCCTCTGGTTCTGTTGGAGTTCGTTTGTATATTTTCTCTACTACTTCTTGCGATTTTCTAAAGATAGATTTTATTTTTGGTTGATGTTCCCTATACTTCCTTATGTCTTCTAGTACAGGGTCTCGGTCACTGTTATTCATTATGTAAAAACTGAGGTTGTTTATTGTATTGTAAAAGCTTGCTTCTGTTTGCTCTGCCACCTGACTTTCGTTTCACCTACAATCTTTCAACGTCTTATCTGGGGTGCAGCAAACCATTAACACTGAGTAACTTTCTAGTTATCTATCTAAGTTTTGAATTTCTTTTAATTTTCAGTCAATTACTCCAAAACTATAACGCCAAAGCACCAAGAGCTGGAAATTTATTCTCTTAATTCAAATGAGAACATCAAAATTTTCTTTAATCTAGTTAAATATTCTTTTAATTTCTTTCATTTCAGTGTAGTTTATTCCTTCCCCTTTTCTTCTGGTTCCAGTGCTTTAATCTGTTGTTCCGTGTTTTGTATTAAGTTTGGTTTACGCTGTAATTTACCTTTTTGAAATGTTGCCACAGCACATATATCTAATCCAAATTTCATACCGATATCGTTAGAAAATTCTGTTATTATATTAATTGATCTAACAAGTTCTGCTTCGTTTTAAAAAATTCCTACATGTTGATGTGTTACACAGCCTTAAGTTTGTACCCTACAGCTGTTGTGTTAATTAGTGTTAATACCGGTGCTACTGCCAAACAAAGTCATATAGGAGATAAAGAATCTCCTTGGTATATTCCTTAAGTAATTCTAATTTCTTGAGTCATTTTTTGTTCTGCATTAGAATTCATATACATGATTACTTTCCAAGTTGACATCACATGCTCCAATTATTAATTATCAACTGTTTTTGGTGTTATGCCATAAAATTTTAGGCACTCAATAAGCCAACTGTGGGGTGCACTATCATGTGCTTTTTGATAGTCAATCCAAGCAAGATGCAGAGTATTTTTGTATTTTTTACGATCTTCTAGCATTGCTTTCGTGTATAAAAGGAGGTCCTTGCATCCAAGTGAACCGACAGCACAACCATTTTGTTCAAATGGTATCACATTTTCCTAGCTTAGGTAAATTGGAATCCTACATGCTAATGAACTTGTAAACATTTTGTATGTAACATTTAGGCAAGTAATAGATCTGTAATTTTTTGGATTGTTACCATCACCTTTTATAAAGATTAAGAAGGTTTTACCACTAGCCAAGCAACCTGGAATTAAATGTGGATTATTAATATACAGGGTCTCCACAAACTCTTTTGACAAAAGAAAACTGCAGATTCTAGAGCTGATTTTAGTCGATTTAACGTAAATTACCTTAATACAAAAATACTTCGTAAGAGAGCTGGAGCTCTTGGAAGATGGCGCCCTAACATGGGTTTAATTCAAATATCTTCAAAATGGTTTCCTTTTAATTTCTGTACATTTATTTAGTGGAATATGCCCAATCGTACTGCGTGAATATGATTTTTTAGTTATACTCATACGCGGCTCGTTTGGGCGGGGCACAGGACATTGTTATCCATAACTTTTTTGTTTTTCAAAATTTCGCAATTTGACATAAAATTTAAAAAAATTCGATTTTTTCATAAAAGAATAATACTCTTGCCTGAAGTCGCTACGACGTACCGTTTTCGAAATAAATCGATTTCAACTTTTCATGTGTTAATCATACTTTTATAAAATTGACTAACGTCAAATTGCTCTTACGTCATAAATTAATTTTGCTTTAGAAAGTAAGACATAAACTAGGGTAAAAAATAATCGTTTTTAATACAAAAAAAATGTTGCTGATACAATTAATAAAAAAAAATCAAAATTACAACTGAAAGCATGAAACACAAAATTGAATCTACAAAACATGCTCCACATGACGACCATTCGTTTCTATGCACAAATTTATTTGTTTATGTAAAGAATTTTTTAAAAAATTCCCCTATTGTTCCTAAATTCGTCGCAGGCATCATGAATTCTTCTCCAAAGCTGATCGCGTGTTTCTATTGGTTGGGACTAAACCATAGATTTTAGATATCCCCAAACACAAAAATCGTAAGGATTTAAAGCTGGAGACCTTGCTGGCCAAGCAACCGGACCGCCTCTTCCGAACCATCGCTCTCGGTAATTGTTATCTAAAAGAATACGAACAGTTCTGCTACAGTGAGACGGACAACCATCATGTAAAAACCACAAGTTCCGCCGATATAGAGATTAACATCATCTAATAAATCCGGTAAAATATTTTATAGAAAGTTGAGATATTCTTCGCCGTTTAAACGATTAGGCAATTCTATAGGTCCAAGCAAATTATCACCAAGAACACCTAACCATACATTAATGCTAAACCTTTCCTGATGTTTACTCTCCCTTATCGCATGGGGGTTTTCATTATCATAGAAGTAATAGTGTGCATTGTGCATATTAAAAATTCTATCTTTTGTAAAAGCGGCTTCATCACAAAACAAAATATTACAAATGAAATTTTTGTCATGATTCTTTTTATTTTAGATCCAATTGGAAAAATGAACACGAGCAGGAAAATCACCTGCTTGCAAGGCCTGGCCTTTTTTGAAATGAAAAGGATACAAGTCTTCCTTATGTATAATGTTCAACACAGAAGGTTTTGACACATTGGGATACATTGCAGCCAACCTTCTTACGCTTATTTCGGGATTGTACTCAATTTCCATTAAAATATCATCCTGATGTTCTTCCATTACATGAACATGTCTTCCCGTTTCTTTATTTTTAGGAATTACCGGTAATGTTTCCCTAACTCTTAGGTGAAGAAGCGTAAATGGTTAGGAACAGGAAATTTACCTGCTGCTCTACGTGCTGGTGTATTCAACTTTTTGTATTTACGGTAATGTAACTAAATAATAAAACATCTTTCACTTAAAACTTATTTGACACTTTAACATCAACTAGTATCTGTAATACTACTTATTTTGATGTTCACGCAATTGTTATTTTGTTTATTTTCTATAGTCATCTTTCATAATTTTAAATGAATTCGTTAGTTAATTTTATAAAGGTATGATAACACATGAAAAGTTCAAATCGATTTATTTCGAAAACGGTGCGTCGTAGCGACTTCAGACAAGAGTATCATTCTTTTATGAAAAAATCGAAATTTTTTAAATTTTATGTTAAAATTGCGAAATTTTGAAAAACATATCACTTATGAATAACATTGTCCAATGCCCCGCCTAAACGAGCCGCTTATGAGTACAACTAAAAACTCATATTCACGCCATGCGATTGGGCATATCCCACTAAATAAATGCACAGAACGCTATCTTTTAAAGGGAAACCATTTTGAAGGTGTTTGAATTAAACCGATGGTAGGGCGCCATCTTCCAAGAGCTCCAGCTCTCTTAGGAAGTATTTTTGTATTAAGGAAATTTACGTCAAATCGACATAAAATCAGCTAGAATCTGCAGTTTTCTTTTGTGAAAAGAGTTTGTGGACACCCTGTATAAGTTATGTTCCTTAGCTAAATATTTATGACTTGAAGTCAACTTCTTAACCCAATAATTCGGTATCCCATCTAAATCAGCAGATTTCCAATGTTGTGTTTTATTAACCCGTTCTCTTATTTCTTCAACAGTAATTTCTTTCATTATGTTCTTAATATTACTTATCCATTCAGCTTCTGTATTATGTTTGGTGTCATCTTCTAAATATTTTACCAAAACTTTTTTATTTCCGGGGGTTCTGGTGTTTCCACATTTTTCTTAAATTTCTGTAGAAATTTGTTATCAATGTACTGCTTAGTTCTTGTTTTAAACCTTCTGATTCATTGACTGGCAGCTGGTATTTTTTGTTTAATTATTTCTATACTTCATCAATTAGTGTGTAAGGATCAACTAAATACATTGTTCTTAATTCTTTAACCCTGTCATTGCTTTTTAGTGTATGTCTATTTTGTATCAATAACAATTATGAAACATCTTTCCTTAAACATTGAATTTTAACTCAAGTCGTTGTTACCATGCAGGTGTCTTTAATTGCTTCCACTTTGCATTTATTGGGTTATCTATAATTTTTATTTTGTTTATTCTTTAAGTAATAATAAATGCGGTACAATACATTGTTGTAATAATTACCTTGAGATCTAATTCTGATGTGTGCTGTCATCTCTCCTCTAAGCATTTATTACCTACGTTAATCAAGTCCTTGTTTGTGTATTTAATTTTGGTAGTTTGATTCTGTCAAAAAGGTTTTCACTTTTATAATTATTAACAAGACCAATACTTTCGTTTTTATCTGATTTTAATGCATCTTCTTCTATTTGCGGTTCACTATTGAAGATTGTTGTAGCTAGCGGGCCGAAAAAATTTTATTATTGTAATACAAATTGTCAAATCGCAATTGTGACCGCAAAAGAAAAGATAATGAATGAATTTTAATATCTTGCTAATAAGTCGTAACTGGATAATGTTTTTCGGGATATTTTATTTTATGTAACGGATGTTTGACTAAGGGTAGAAAAGAAAAAGAAAAGCATACTTTGGGATACAAAACAGGTGTCTTCCCGGAACTGAATTTACCGAAAGACCGTGACGAATCGTTGAAAATTGCTACCACACGGATTTTTGCTAAAAATGCCGCGTTAGTAATTAATTACATCGGAACATACCACAAATCAAAAAGCATCTTTGTTTGTTACTTGGAAATTTGAGATCTATAAGGTTTTTTTGCGGACGAGTGCATATTTTAAAAATTAATACTTCTTTTAGTAATAAATATGAAAATATTCCACGTAATATTTCTTGTTTTTTTTATAACTTTTAAAAGGGTTGGATCTGGGAGTAAAAACAGAGAGTTGCAGTTAGAGTTTAGATTCAGTCGGCTCGTTCTGGTTGATTACAAACCATCATTGTAAACCGGTGTGGATATAAATATCTTATCCTGTCCAGTTTAGTAAAACTGAAAACGCAAATTTATCTTTCTCTTTTTTTGTTAGTTTTAATGTAAATTTTTCACAAAATTAAAGTGGTAGGGTAAACAAAAGTATTGCTAAATAGTCGTATGGTGCGAGGTTTTAATCCGCGAAGCGGACGTTTAAACAACATATCTCTAAATAATTGCCGCCGCGTCGTGTTTAAACCGCGCATCTCAATCCGCCGTGTTTGTGACTAAGTGGCTAATTAAAAGATTATATTCAAGTGTAAACAGGCATTTCAATGTAGATTAAAGCGCGCGGCAAGCAATTCAACAAACCTACGTCACCTATTAAAATTCCATCATTGCCTTGCAAGACCTTTTATTTAATTAAGCAATCACGCTCATTAAGCTAAAATCTCTTAAAATAATAGGACTCCGTATCAGACAGTACAGTGTCCCTTCCCTCATTGCTTGTTTGAGTTGGCATTGTTGACTGTTTACGTGACACGATAAACCTCAGTTAATTGTTATAAACGATGCCGGGGTTTACAGACACGGGTCCGGATGACATTAAAACCACCTCGAATTCCATTATTACTGTTAAACTAACCCGTTCTTATTGTTTTTAAATGCAGAGAGATGTATAGGTAACCGTGTAAGCTGAGGAAAGGATGCTGTAGTTTGTAACGTAGTCACTCAAACTTGCGGGTAGGTTATCGGTCACTTTGTTATGATTTAATTGCACCTTACCCTTGCCAGGATTTGTTTTAATGATTTTTTCAAGTGTCTCTGATTCAGCTAGCTGAACTGATTTTTTCTTTACATGTTTATTATAACTGTGCGAAAGTATTTTTGTGCTTTTATTCACGATACAATTGTATATGTCTAAACTCCATGCCTATTTTTGTTCTTGTCGTGAGTGTAGTTATACTGCAGTGCAATTACCTTATTATTACTTGTGTAATTTTACTGTTATTTTATGTGTACCTTAATCTGCATTATTATTTTCCTTTTTACTTTAGTACTAACTTAATCATGATTGGTAGTATAAGGGCCACATGTTTGGTATTACAATTTTTTTCTGATTTATTTATGCCACAATTGTGGTCTGATTTCACCGTTTGTTTTTTTAATTTATGTGTAGTTAAACTGCTTTTTATTTTTTCTATTACTTAATTTTGTAATTTTGTGCGCACTTTAACATGATTTGATTGTGTTTTGTTATATATTGAACCCTTTCTTAACTTTTTTGTTCTTTGATTTATTAATGTACTTGTGCAATTACTTATTTATGAATAAATTGGGTTTTCTTGTGGTTCTTTCCCAACTTAGTAAATTAACTGATTGAACCATCATGGCGCAAAGCTCGCTAATTGTAGTTTGAGAGTTTCATTGTTTACCTGTCCCACTATGATGCCACACTTAACCTCATCCAATCCTAACTCATTCATATAACACATCGTAGCTTATTAGACGGCCAATTCTCTTTATCAAATTTACGTTATGCAAGTAATTCAATACCAGACTTGTAAATAAATTCTAATGTTTTAAGTATTGCCAGGAAAGTCAATGTAAGGCATGCAATTAATATAAATAAAATAAAATATCTTTATAACCTCTGTTATTCATTTTACAATATACATAACACCACACACAAGTTTTTACGTTCTTCTTTGACCATCTTTGTCTATTAATTTTATTTCTTAAATTTGGTCCTTCAGCTTGGTGTACAGACACTCCGCTATGAGAAACCTCTGAGCAGTTAGTATCTGTTTGCAAGGGTGGAGTAATTAAATTTTCCGATAATCGCTGACTATTTACTTTACATGACAGATAACGTATTTCTTCAATATTATGAACCAAATTATATGTAAATATGAACTTAGATAATAAAACTTAACTAAAAATTGTAATACTAAACCTTAATTACTTACTTAGGTATTACAAAAGTCCAAGTCAAATTGGATTTTCATTAGATTGAACATCTTAATGATAGTTACAAAGACATTAGGTATTTCCAAATTATTGACTATGAACGTATATCAATTTCGTTTATACTGGGTGTTTAAAACAGACATGTAAACATTCAAGGGGGTGATTCCTGAGGTCATGCTAAGAAATACATTTCCTGTAAATATTGGTCCGTAAATAGTTCGTTTAGAAGATACTGGGTGTTGAAGTTTTATTATTTTTCTATTTTTTCTTAAATTACTTCTGCAACTTTTAAGATATCGATTTGACATTGGAACGATTATTACTCTTTAGGAGATCAATATTTTGATTATGTTACCGATATTGAATATCTACAGGGTGATACATCTTGGGGGGTCAGGTTCACTTTGTGTTTGGTTACGCCATTGGTTTTCAGCGATCAAGGATATGTGTTCCTCATTCGATTTACAAACTTTTTTGTCTCTTGCATTTTTTCTAGAAATTATAGATTTCTAGATAAATGCGAAACTGTGAGATAAAAAAACGGACATTCTGTCTATTACCCTCGGAAATATATCACCTCGTAGATATTGTGTATTAGTAATTTTCGTTGGCTCTTGAGTTTTCGGCGGATCATGCTTACTTTCCGAAATAAAAATAAAAACTAATGTAATGTAAGTACCTTCCCAAAAACGCGCATTAAGCATTTAATTAAAGAACTCATTTTGTTAAATTATTATAAACAAAGTACAGGCCATAAGTTCAAATCCTACTCGAGGTAAACTTTTTATTTATATATTTAACAAAATTAATAATAATTTTTAACAATTCATTTTGTTTTTTACGCAGCAATACGATAAAAAATGCTTTTGATTCATTTTAATTTGTGTAACGAACAGTATAACAATAGGTAAACATTTTCTATTGAGAATATGTGCAACAATCGTGGCAGTTAAATAAATTCCAAGTTTAATTGTAAAATATTAGTGAATTAAATGCAGCGCATACAAGCAAATAAATTACATACAGTAATAGTGAAAACATTTAAATTATCGTAAGTACCTTTACTTTAAAATTTAAATTTAAATATTTGCAAGAATGACCAGTGTTTTATTTCCAAACATTAAAGTAATTTTCAAACTGACCACCTCCAATGTTCAATTGTTCAATGTAAATATTAATTTGACAGCATCTCGCATCATTGTTATCTGTCGAATTGTGTGAAAAAGGTAATCATGAATCAGTATTGCAATGCCGAGATGATTGATATGCATTTCATTTATGGGCTGGATGATGGCAATTCAGCAGAAGCTCGGTGCCTGTATGGTGAACGATATCCTAACCGTAATGTTCCTGATAGAAAACTTTTCGAAGATATTCATCTGCGTGAAACAGACAAATTGAATCGAAATGGACGATCAGGGAAACCAATGACAAGCCGAGCGCCAGAGCTAGAAGAGAATGTGCTAAACAGGATTGAGTAAAATCCACGAACCTCTACCAGAAGGGTTGCAGATGCTTTACACGTGAGTAATGGAACTGTTTGGCACACTCTTAGAGAAAATTTGTTGTACCCATAAAGCATCCAACGCATTCAAAAACTGCTTCCTGCTAATTTTCCAGCATTCTGCCAATGGCTTTTGCAGAAATTGATTGACATTCCTCAACTATTTATTGTGTTTGATTCCTTTTACCGACGAAGCGAGTTTTTCTCGAAATCCTATAAGAAATATTCACAACAACCATGTCGGGGCTGATGAAAATCCACACGTTTGGGTGACTGCCTGATTGGTCGAGTATTTCTACCAAGGAGGCTGACCGGATAGGTATATCGTAACTTTTTGCATAATTCGCTTCCTGACTTTCCTGAAGATGTACCATTAGCAGTATGACATAGAATGTGGTTTACGCACGATGGTGCACCACCGCATTTTAGTAGGGTGGCTCGAGAGTTTTTAATAGCAACATACGGAAATCGCTGGATTGGCCGAGGTGGACCTAATTTATGGCCTGTTTTTGAATCGGTTAATAAAAGCGGCCTTGCAGTTTGCAGGAGGGTGCTTACTTTTCATGGCATCTATGTCCAGGTGGTATATAGTAAACTTTGATAAATTTATTATGTAATTTGCTATGAGCACTCGTACGACCTTTTATTCCGTATAAAAAGGAGGTGTCTTCGACGGTGTCAATGTTTAGCAGCTTCATTATCATTTTTGATACTAAGTCCCAAACTTACTGTATAGGGACATCCCAATATCGTGTGGAAAGCGTCACACCTTACTGTTGGGTAGTAGAGACATGTATCAACGCTCCTCATTTTAGCGTGTTTGAAATAATTGGATCGGCCAACACGGGTGCACGTCTGCCCACTTGTTTATTGAACTTAAATTCTTCTTTCACTAGGTCTATCTAGCCATTGTGTGATAGAAATAACTTCTACTGTACCTAATTCCTCTGATGTTCGGAAAAGTGTTATCACTAAAGTTAAAAAGTTGTTTAAAGAACTAGATACATCTTCTACTAAAACTATCAGTAAAAACTTTAATACATCTTCATTTCTTCCATGACATCAAGGATCTATAGTTGCTGATTTCGTAGACAAAGCCAATCTTTCTGTAGATTTATTTGCAACAAACTTGTATTTTAATGATTCTGGACAAGTAGGGTCCCTAGTCAACTCTTCTTCATACGCTATGAAACCAATTTGTTTTCGGTACAAGCTCTTAGAATCGATCATCAGTAGGCTTGATCTCAATAAAGCGACTGGCCCGGAAGGTATCCCAGCTGCTGTCTTAAAGAAATGTTTCCCCGAACTAGTAACAGTCCTATCTAACTCCTTTCAATTTCTCGGTATTCTGGGGAATTTCCTTTATCATGGAAGTTAGCAAGTGACCACCAACATGTAGTTAGACATTGGCGTTCAACAGATGAGCTATTTGTATATGTGAGCCAAGTTTTGGAACAATACATTAGAACCATCCGGTGAAAAAGTTGCAGTTGCTTAGATATCTCAAAAGAAGTTGACTAAGTTTGTCGTAAGTGTTCACTTGACAAACTCACCTCGTTTGGGTTAAATGATACGCTCATCAACTGGATTTCTAGATTCCTAGTTTCCTTAAAAGACGAGTACGTGTCGTACATGATAGCTTCTTTTCAATAGAAGGTAGCATTAACTCGGGCGTGCCACAGGGATCAGTTATAGCGCCTACACTTTTTCTGCTAAACATAAATGAACGACTAACCCGGTCCATTGCTTTGCTGTTGACAGCACTATTCATTGTAGTTCATCTCAGTGTACTCGTAATGGTTACTCAACTTCTATCTCAAATCAAGACATTAAAGTTGAAATGGGTAATAATAATGTAATTAAATTTAACCATAATAAAACCCGGTGAAAATAATCGATCATTTGCTGATGAATGGCTCAGATCTTAAGTTTTCAGGCTCTATTACTATATATCATCGGTTGACGTTCTTCAGGTACTAAAAGCTGCTCATAAAATATTTTTTTTGTGCTCCACAATATGCTCTCGATAGCGTTCATCGTATTAAAAAAAAACGATTAGGGTTATAAATCACCCGTCCTTAACTTCTGACATATAGTCCCTTGAGCATAAAGAATCATTTCAGTTCTGTCTTTGTATTATCGGTATTACAATGGCCTTGCGCTGCTGAATTGCATTCTTTGATTCCGTCTCGGGCCACCTTTGCTAGAAATATTCCGTTCGCTCATCTACATCATCAATATGCAACACAATTCTCCAGTTGTCGAACCAAACGGTCGCAATTAGTTCTTAGTTCTGGAATGATCTCCCTAGTTCTTGTTTTCCTCTGATATGTAAAAATTTAAGCTAGCCGTTCATCGGTATCCATTGGCAATTAAATATCCTCCTAAGTCTCCCTGAGGGCTTTAGCATGGTATGCTAAACTTAACCTGTTCAGGACCACAATTATTAGAAAAACAGGAATGAAAAAACAACAGACTTGATCTTAATGCATTTATTTTATTTTCATTACTAAAAACATTTTAAATTTATTATTTTTACAAACTGTAATTTAATTATTGACATTTGTTGATTTTTTAAACACCTTCGATTTTGTGCACGGTAGCACTCATTTACAACATGGTATTTGTCTAAATCAAATGCAAATTAATTATTGTGTTTATCTCTCTCTAGAGGAATCTGTATTACACAATACATTACGATTGTTTATATACATAAAAAACGTTAATTTAGGTATTTTAACCTCTTAAATATTTAAATAATTTACTACGTTTTTCCTATATTTGATTTCATATTTTTATTCTAAGAACAAAATCGCACAATGGCCTCGAAAATACTCATTATATATTTTAGTCAGGACACACTCAACCAACCACATCTATAAAATTTATTGAACACTAGTTAGATTGTACACTGTAATATGTAAATGCTCCACAGTGAGGACCTAAAGTCCGTTACCCCCCCCCCCTTTACTTTGGAACGGTAACAGCTTTTATCGTGCAATTTGATGTGTTATTATAAAAGTAAAAAAACTATTTTTGACATAAAGATAACAGCCGAAAGTTTCAAAATGGCAACTTAAATCAACCGCCGAATTTGAAAACATTTGAATTACTCGCATTCGCGTGATACAATCAAGATCTGATTCTGAGCGTACTGCAAAATGTGACAGTTAATTGTTGCTATGGTTTTAAGACATTTAGTTGTCAAATTATGAAATGTATGAAATGTACGAAAAAACTGAAGCAGTTATCATCTTTAGTAAAGCTATAATCGCAATTAACTAATGTAAAAATGTCTAGAAAGAATAAACACAATTTTAATAATACACATAAACAACATTACATTTTGTTTAAAATATGTTCGAGGTATTCGCCTAGCATCTCTTCGCAAATAAACATTCGGTTGAAGAACGCTTCCCTGACGTTCTGGAGAATTTCTGGGGTTACTTGTCCACAAACGTCAATGATACGTTGACGAAGTTCTTCCAAAGACTATAGATTTGTTGCATAGAGTCGAGATTCAAAGTAACCCCACAGGAAGTAATCTAGGATGCCGGATGCGGACGGCAGCATGATAATTGCGATTAGCTTCACCAAAGATGATAATATCAGTTTTTTGGTGTAAAGGACGAGACATTGCCATTTTCATACACTTTATAATGTAACAACTAAATGTCAGAGTCTAAAAACCATAGCAACCATTAACTGTCACATATTGTAGTACGTTCAGAGTCATTTCTTGAATGTCTCCGTAACAGGGTTGAAAACGAATTTGATCACGCTATCAAGTTATTCAAATATTTTCAAATTCGTCGTTGATTAAGTAACGTCAAATTGATACTTTTAAAATTGTGGATAATTTTAAGAAAAACTAGAAAATAATAAAACTTCAACATGTTATCTTCTAAACGAACTGTTTCGGACCAATATTTAATAGGAAATTTATTTTTTATAATGACCTCAGAAATTCACTTGAATATTTACATGTCTTTTTAAACCTGTAAATTAAAGACTTCTGCCATCTTCCTAATATGTAGGATCCTATAGTACCATATCAAGAATACAATCCTTTTCATTCGTTGTCCCTGTGGCTGTTCTGGTAGGTAGTTACATTAGTCGGCCAAAATCATCTTGTTCGCGGCGATTTTGAAGACGTCAAATTTAGGGAAATAGTTTATTTATTTAGTTATGACATCTAAGGTAACCTATATCTATTTAATACTTTGATTTTCATTAACAATGTTAATAATGCCGTAAACAGTAGTATTTACGCACAATCTCTACCGGCGTAGATCGGTGTTTTTTCTTTGGTTGCCTAAATTTTTATTTCAAATGTAAAATTTTCGTGTCAGGGTTCCTAAGAGTGCACAGCCAAAGAGCACGCATGCGAACTCTCAGGATTTGTGCGTACTCTTAGCAGGATCTGAGATGTAAGCTTTTAATTTCTATTTCAGGCTGTTATAATGGGCAAATACAATTGCAAGAGCGATAAAGCATTGAAATTTACTCAATAAATGCTTGATGAAGTGCGAAATCGTATCTTAAAAGGGAAAAGTAAGAGATCGGTTGCAACATCATTCGATGTAAACGAATGCATACTAAGAAAAGGATTGCGAGAAGTACCTAATGATGAAATTATATTTTAAGTTAAAATTAAAAGTTAACTTTCCATTTTAGTGCACTATCCCATCCAGCCTAGGTAGGCTTAAACCCGTGTTTGTGAAAACACAGGAGAATTATGACCACATTAATTTGATCACAGGATTTATGGACTACGTATGAAGGAAGTTAGGTTTTAGTACGCCGTATTAAATAAAATTGTGCATCGATTTAATATATAAACCAAAACGGCTGGAAAACATTGGGTACAAGATTTTGAAGAAATAATTGATCCCTTAGAGCTTCAGAAAAATGCAGCCTAGGTCGCGCCATCGGCTTTAAAAGGGTTTAGTGCCTACGATTTTTCGACAACTTGAAAATTGTGTACGAAAAGCTGAAATTACTACCATACAGAATTTTTAATATAGATGAAGGCAGACTATCTAGTTAAACAAGTTTCCATAGGTATTTGAAAGCAAAAGACTGTGTCAAATGTTGTGTCAGCTGAACGAGGTCAGCTCCATGAGTGCTGCTGGAATGTGGGTTCTACCAGATCTCATTTTAAAAAGAATGATGGATGAACTTTTTAGTATGGGACATTAAAATGATTACAGATTCAGGTTACATAAACACTGATTTGTTTCTAATGTGTTTGCACATCTTGGGACTCTGTAAAACAGTAAGACAGTATCCAGTGGTTTAATTTAATTTAATTTTATACGGATGATTTGAATGAAAATTTAAATAGCACCAGCTATGTGTACTTTTTTGGAACCAATCGAAAGACAATGAGTTGTTATTGTTTCTAATAATTTTTGTGTCTAAGTACGAAATCATCTTATTTTTATCAATTTCAATATTAAATTTTATTCTAGGGTGAAAATTGTTGAATGAATTTACAAGATCTAATTTTGATTCTTTGGCGGTAATAAGAATATCCTCTACGTAACGGAAATAAAATGTAGATGTAAAGGATAGTTTTTTAAGGCATTCGTCTTCTAAAAATTCCATAATTAAATTTGCTACAGTAGGTGAAATTGGGGAACCCATAGCACAACCAAATTTTTGTTGGTAAAAACAGTTTTGATATTTAAAAAAACGTTGTGTTGAGACAAAATTCAATTCCTTCAATAAATTGATGTTCACTTAATTTTGTGTAATGTCTTATGTATGCCCATTTTTTTTTCTAAATTCGAAGCATAAGTTTAAATATAACGAAACTATAATTTTAGACATAGAAAACAATAACAAAAAAAGACTTTTATTAGAAATGTTGCACATTAAAATTAATAGTAATAATGTTTGCAATAATAAAAAGATTGAAAAGATGTACCCAATAGTTATAATTTTATTTTAGAAAAATTTTAAGTTACATTGTGTTATCAAATTTATTTTATTTTACTGTCATTCAAATAATTATCAAAAATAATTTAAAAAAATCTGCCCTGAAGATAATTTCACGAAATTGAAATATAGGCAATTTTATACTATAATTAAATCTTTTATTTGACGATTAAATCATATATATATATATATATATATATATATATATATATATATATATATATATATATATATATATATCATATATATATATATATATGCATGGTAAATTAGTCTTCTTAATCGCCATAGCTTGTTTACTATTCGGTTTGCCGTTTTCGCCATCTAGTAGATATGCTTTTGGTGCACAATTTAAAAATATTTTCAATATATACAGGGTGTCCTACTAGGAGTGCTGCACCAAACTTACGTTTTATTAAATGGAATACCATTTAATTGCCAACAAAAATAATGCGAGCTTGCATGAATCATTAAGGGTCTATCTTCTTCCATTGCTGAGTTATTCGCGTTTTTATTAGGAAAATAGCTCACATTCGAGAAATCACTGTAAAGCAAGCAATGGATATTGCTTTTTCTAGTACGCACACGATATACAGGGTGAGCCAAAAGAGAAAAAGTTTAATTACTTCGTTTTTTTAAAAGGACACCCTATTTATTTTTTCACCAGTCGATGACATTTTCGATAAGCTTTCCGTTGATATAAGGTTTGTCTGCTAATTCTAGATATTTCTCAAGGTTTTACCAATAAACGGGTTCAGAGTTGTAATAATTTTGGTAAAAAAGTACCATGGTTAATTTTTTATTCAGTAAAACGGCAAAATTCCTAAAAAATGAACACTTTATGAGGCCAATGGGTACAATACACCAAATTTTTATAACAGATGTTCGAATAGACCACCATTCTTATCGATACACGTCCTCAATCGCCGTTCGAATGACAGATTGACCTTATCTAGTAGTTCAACTTGAATTGTACCAAATGATTCGCGAATAAGAGCTTTCAGTCTTCTAGTGTTGTTGTTTTACTACATAAACTTTCTCTCTGAAATATCCCCAAAGAAAAAAATTTATTGGCGTTAGGTCGGGCGACGGAGGTGACCAAGCAATGGAACCACCTCTACCTATCCATCCATTAAGGGAAGTTCTATCCAGATATTGGCGAACCACTTTGTGACAGTGCACCGGAGCACCGTCTTGCTGGAGCCATATGTCCCTTCTTGTCAAGATATAGACAAATCTTAAATAATAACACCATCGAAGAAATATGGGCCGACCACTTTTGTACCGATTATTCCTTCCCAAACGTGCAGCGACCATCGGTTCTGATAATCATGGCATATTATACATATTTACGCTGCTGTCACTTTTAAAATAGCTTCGTCGGTGCACAATATTTTCTTTAAAATGTTTCCATTACCTTCAATCCTGCCACACGATTTTAAAAATGTAATCTGTTCTGGAAATCGTTACCGTGCAATTCCTGGTGTAGATTTACGTGATACGGATGAAACTTGTTCATCAATATGATCCTGTTAACACTGGTTTGACAGATGTCAACTTGCACAATAATATTACTTATGCTTACATGTGGAGTGTCTTGCAACGCAAGCAGAATATTTAATTCGATGTCTTCGTTAATTCTCCTTACGCAATATTCTTTTGCTTCGTACTTCACACTTCGTGATTTTTCAAAGCGGTCTTTCAGTTTTTGAAAGAAGACAGCTTGTGGTGTTCTTATATTGAGATACTTTTGGTGATAAGTTCTATTGGTCGCTGAACGATTGGGGAGGAACAATCGGTACAAAAGTGATCATCCCATATTTCTTCGATAGTGTTCTTACTGGTGCTCAATATTTAAGATTTCTACATCAACTTCCCGTGTTATTGGAAGATGTCGATCTCATCACAAGAACAGACAGGTGGCTACAGCAAGACGGTGCTCCGGTACACTATCACAGAGTTGTTCGCCAATATCTGGATAGAACTTTCCTTAATGGATGGATAGGTAGAGGAGGTTCCATTGCCTCACCACCTCGGTTGCCCGAGCTGACGCCAATAGACTTTTTCCTTTGGGGATATGTGGTAAAACCAACACCACCAGAAGACATAAAAGCTCGTATTCGCGAAGCATTTGGGACAACTCAAGTCGAACTACTAGATAAGGTCAACCTGTCATTCGGACGGTGATTGGGGACGTGTATCGATCAAAATGGTGGTCTATTCGAACATGCTATAAAAATTTGCTGTATTGTATCCATTAATTTCATAGTGTTCATTTTTTAACAATTTTGCCGTTACACTGAATAAAACATTAACCATGGTACTTAATTTTACCAAATTATTACAATTGTGAACCAGGCCTTAATTTGAACGTTTATTGTTAAAACATTATAAAAATAAATAGGTGTTCCGTTTGAAAAAATGAAGTAATTAAACTATTTGTCTTTTAGCTCACCCTATATATTGTGTGCACGTTAGAAAAAAAAGTTGTGTATTACCTGAAACTAGGAGTTATTGTAAAACCTTTAGTGGAGAATTATTTTAGAAATACCCATGGCTTTCTTCACAGTTATTTCTCGAATGTGAGCTGTTCTCCTAATAAAAAGATGGAGAAAAGCGAAAATCGATATATTGAACAGTAACAAGCTATGGACCGATTACAGAATATACACACCTATATATAATATATATATATATATATATATATATATATATATATATATATATAGGCACACGCACACAACACACGCAACTGCATGCACGACACACACAAGACACACACAGACACACATGACACGCACGCACTACACACACAGCAGCACAGCAACACGCTCATCATACGCACACGCACACACACATAACGACGCACACGCACAACACACATCAACAGCGCGCACGCACGACACGCACACGCACGCACGCACACGCACACACACAACACACACACACGACGCACGCGCGCACACACGCAACACACACACACGCACGCACATGTCACGCACGCACGCACGCACGCACGCACCACACGACACACACACACACACACACACACACACACACACACACACACACACACACACACCACCGCAAGTCACAGCGCCTATAATTTTGATCCGAATTGAATTAATCAAAAACCATATTCATGGATTGAAGAAATACGACAAACTGGCCAAATTTAAAATATTTTTAATTATTACGATCGATAGCTCTTAATGGTCAACTTAATTATTTAACTTTCCCGTCGAAAAGGAAAATTAATGCGTCAATAAATTCGAAATTAAACTGAATCCGTACATTTGGGTTTTGGTCCAGAATGGTAGTCTTAGTGAAAAATATCAAAATAGATATGATCTTCTTCCGACCACGGTAACTCAAAAAATTGAAACGCGATTGTATTATTCAAACTTAACATAAGTAGCACCTTAACGTCAAGACAGTGATTTTTGGCGGTATTGGAGACTTTGATGTGTAGATCCTTGGTACCTTTTTACTTTACTTTGCCTCACTTAATTATGATGTTGTTAGTTAAAATCTATTCACATAGCATAAGATAATTTCATTAAATAATTTGGTGTTTTATTGAAACTGGACATAAAATGGCGGCAAATACATTAGTCATGTCGTCACAAGTTAACTTTGATGTAATAACATTTTCGGTATGATAAAAATAAGAAACATATAATGACAAACGAAAAAAATTAAAACATTTTTATTATTATAATACCGAATGAAACATGCATTAATAAATAAGTAGTCACCTGTGTTCTCTTAAAATATTTTGGACGGTGGTTCGACATATACCCAAGTCTCTAACAATAGCTCTGGTGCTTGAATGAGGGTTAACATTTACATAAGCTAAAACATCAATAACATTTTCCTCTGTTCTACCTCTGCGTTGTCTTCGGTACACAGGAAAATTCACATTTTCACTGGTACGCACACGGTGTGCGTGTCGGAGAAAAACTCTTCTGCTGTGATGCCGTCTGTTTGGGTACTGCAGTGCATACACTCTAGCAGCAACGATTGCATTTCTCATACATTAAAAATAAACTGCCAACATATCAAATGCTTCTTCATTTGTAAGAATCGTTTTGGTACGAAAAGATAAAGAAAGTCTATTAAATGCAACATGATGAATAATTTTTGACATATGCGTGAAAATCATAGCTTGCTTGTTTTCAACAGGGAATTTATTTTATATCTTACATGGCCCTCTTTACTAATTTTGTTGTCATCAGTAAATCGTAATTCATATTTTAAATTGTATTTGTTGTTGCTGGGCAAATATCGGTTTTTATTGATATTTTATGCTTTTGATTTACTAACACATCGCTTAAAAAGAAACATTCTTATATAATTGAAAAAAATGTTAGATTTATCATATTATTATTTTATAATTTGTTCGCATTGTTAGTAGCGACAGCACTACATTTAGGTAATCTAGCGGCAACCATAACATTAGTATGATAACAGTTAAATTACTGCAGACCAATGTAAGATCTTTTCATCCAGGATAAATTTAATAATTTCCTTGGGATTTCTCGAATCCGCTGATTCAATTATTTTTTAAATTGGTGGGTTTGCGATACATGATCGAACTGGGGAAAGACTATGATATTCATAAAAAGGATATCATTTTATTTAAAAAAAATTAAGTTGACCATCAATAGACATCGATAGTAATAATTCCATGTACATTAATATTGATCATTTTGTAGTATTTTTCCAGTCATTTAATGTGGTTTTCAATTCATCGAATTCGGATCAAAACTGAAGACGTTATGGCATGCGGCGTTTTTTGTTATTAGGCTGAAAATCATTTGTTAACAGGAAACTCTTTATCTGTTTATATAAGATTTTGAACCTTACATAAATCAATTAGATACTTGTCGTGTGTGTAATCTTAGCGATATGCAAACCACATGAAATAGCATACATGCGGTAACTCTAAATATTCAAGTTTAATGCAAGTTCCTAACAAATAATTTTTGTTTCATGGTACGTATTGATGACTATTGACAATAATGTGCATCGATTAGCAAAGATATTTCATTTCAAGATTTCATTTAAACGTGTATGCAATATATATACCTTAACAATAAACGAATCTCCACGTTTAGTAACATATATTTTAGTTAAACAATATAAATGCTGTATCTTGAATGTGAAGTATAAAATACACCACACTAATCTTTACCAACTATAATCGGTATATTAAATTCAAAGTATCCCTTCGTTCTGAAATGGTTAAATTATACTTAGATAGTATAGTCAAGCTATTTAAACTGGAATTAATTAGGTATTTCGAATTTTCAGTTCTCAAGCCTTATTACATTGTTTCCACACTTTTCGTATACACCTGGTATAATAGTTGATTAAAACTAATTTACTATAGATTTAACTATTTTATTGCAATTATGAAAGAAATTTAAAAACATTTAAACATAATTTATTGATCAATAATGAATTTATAGTATTGTTATTTATTTGTATCACATACAAGATTTATACTTTTATTTCCAGCCACTTTTATTATAAAGGTAAATTTTACATAAAAAATGAAAACACTATAACTAAATTAAAATAAATAAATTATGAATATAACATTAAAACAAGATCACGGTTCCTTTTCATTTAAAAACAAATTTCTGCTCATTGTTGATAAATCATCTTCTGATGGCAATATACTTCTTTCCTTGGCTAACCATAATTCTAGCCTTAAACTAGGATCCATTGCAGGAGATAGGATTGACAATGGACCAGAACGTTTTTTTAAATAATTAAAACAACAAGTTTTAAAATGTCTTGTTCCACAAGCTGATTCACATTCAGACCCACATGAAATACAAGAAAGTGCTGCTCCCCAAACAAGACCTAGAAACAAAGTGTTTGATTAACATTGTATAAAAATATTCGTACATGCCTAGAAAAAATACACAGATTAATGTTTAAGTAAACTGACATTTTATAAGTTCTTTTAATTGTGTTAGATAAAAATTGAGTACGTGGTTCTGCAACAATCTATCCATACAGTTGGTAAAATGGATAAATTTCAAAAACGGTTTAGCGCTTATATTAATACTACCCGAGAAGAAATATATGTTTGTGACTCCAACACTTGGCATTTAGGTTAGAAGGTAAGTGTGAATTTAGATTTTCTAACCGCAGGTAGTAAACTAGGAAGAACGCTCTACGTTATAGACGTTTTAAATTAAGGTGCCTGTGGCGATAGAGTCAGAAATATTTGGCGCGGCACGAAAACATCTACTTACGCATATTGATAGTGATTAATAGAGAAAGGTTTTGATGTGTTCATATCTAAAATTTCCATGAACGGCTAGAGAAAGTAATTACGAAATTAGTTTCTCAACTGCAAATCTAATTGTGATTATTAGAGAAAGTATTTAATGCGATTTCAGTAATAGTAACTAAGATATAGTGAGTAGGTATATCTAATTCCTAATAAATGAATTGTGAATAAAGAATTGAATTCTGATTTAGTCGCAGATATACTTTTGCGCTTTCAATTCCGGAAATTTTCTTAACGAACATTGCCATACGCTGATATTGAAGGTAAAAGCTACAGAAATGGTTAACAATGAAAAATATTCAATTTTCCAAAACGGATTTAAAAATAAATCTTTTAAACCTTGCTAAGCTAAAATAATATGTAGTGTATAACATAATTGGAGAACGTGATCACTTGATACTTAGATGACAGCCATATCAATGTCGATTTAATGCAATTGTTTTGGAGTATTTTCAAGACCAGAGGATAGGTAAAGATAGATATCCTGATGTCACAGTAACCTAAATGTGGGAGGATTCGTTGCATAAATGTGATGGTGAAACTTGTGTAGCATAATATTGCATACCAAAAAATAATACTGGTAGTCTCGAGAAAAGGTTTTAGATTCGGTTATAACAGTGATGCCTGAAGAATTTTATACGTATCTTACATTAACAATTTCGTTTGTCTTGTCTTTCATTTAATAAATGGTTATATAAATGTTATTTATTGTTACTTGTTATACCTATTTTTGAATAATATTCTGAATTAGTATATTATTCGTTTATGTACAGGGTGTCCCAACGATAGAGTAAAGTAAGTTTATGCTTAACTAGAATTATTTGTGTAAATATTGTATGGACCATGGGGTAGAGGTAAGAAGTGTGCATTTTTTAAATATTGGAAGTTATACAGGGTGTGCCAGAAAAGCAGGACGTGAAAAGTATGATTTTTAAATAGAACACCCGTATTTGATTTTAGTTTTAATTCTACGTGTCCATACAAACATATTTTGTCACACAAAGATTGGCTGAAAGTTTTAGTTCTTGAGATATTCGCGTTTAAAGATTATTATGGTCATTTTCGTGGGGTTGATGAATGGGCAATTGTTCCGTTATTTCACAATAAAAAATTGATATTTCGTGTGAAAAATGAGTGATATTATACTAACGTTTAGACCGAGTAGTATTTCTAATTTTCCCAACAGGGTGTTTGTTATAACCATTCAAATTTAAAAATTCTCAAATTAAAAAAAAATCAGTTTATTTTAATTGCACACCCTATATATTTTTATTTCATTTTATTCGCCATTAAAAAATCTATCATTTTTGTCAAATATATCCTATATCTATCTTTGATAGTTTTCGAGTCATTTCGATTTTTTCACACTAGCTACTTTATTTTCGATAACATTGCATTGCATGGATCTTGGTAGCCATGGAAAATAATAATTGCGTTACTAAGATACAAAGGTTTCCTACTTGTCAAAATAGATATTTCGTGTGAAAAATGAGTGATATTATACTAACGTTTAGACCGAGTAGTATTTCTAATTTTCTCAACAGGGTGTTTGTTATAACCATTCAAATTTGAAAATTCTCAAATTAAAAAAAAATCAGTTTTTTTTAATTGCACATCCTATATATTTTTATTTTATTTTATTCGGGATTAAAAAATCTATCATTTTTGTCAAATATATCCTATATCTATCTTTGATAGTTTTCGAGTAATTTCGATTTTTTTACACTAGCTACTTTATTTTCGATAACATTGCATTGCATGGATCTTGGTAGCCATGGAAAATAATAATTGCGTTACTAAGATACAAAGGTTTCCTACTTGTCAAAATAAACACATATTAAATTTGTCGTTTTCGCATTTAACTTGTTATCAATTCTTGTATCAATTATGGATTATTCGACAAATGAATTAATTGATATGATATACGTGTTGGGCGAGGCTGAAAAAAACCCTTTATTGGCACAACGAATCTACAAAATGAAATATCCTGAACGTCGAATACCTACTACTGTTGGCTTGGAAAATTTGATGGATAGATTTGATTCTAGCGGTAGTGTTAAATACTTCAAACGTAAAGTTGTTAATAAAAGGGCAGCTAATGAAGAAAAAGAACTTGAAATATTATTAAATATTCAAGAAAATCCCCAAGTGAGTTCTAGAACATTAGCGACGATATGTGATACCTCCAAATCAAACGTGAACCGAACAACGCTGAAGTGTAAGTACCATCCCTATCACATTGAGCTAAGACGCAATGTTGAATAATTATTGAATTACTGTTTCTCATTAATAAAAACTGTTAATATTCTCGCTTAGGTGGTTTGTTTTATTTCGTCGCAATTGTTTTCCATGGCTACCACGATCCACAATAATGTTATAGTATCGTATGTAACGTAGCTAGTGAGAAAAATCGAAATTCCTCGAAAACTATCAAAGATAGATATAGGATATATTTGACAAAAATGATAGATTTTTTAATCCCGAATAAAATGAAATAAAATATATAGGTGTGCAATTAAAAAACTGATTTTTTAATTTGAGAATTTTCAAATTTGAATGGTTATAACAAACACCCTGTTGAGAAAATTAGAAATACTACTCGGTCTAAACGTTAGTATAATATCACTCATTTTTCACACGAAATATCAATTTTTTATTGTGAAATAACGGAACAATTGCCCATTCATCAACCCACGAAAATGACCATAATAATCTTTAAACGCGAATATCTCAAGAACTAAAACTTTCAGCCAATCTTTTGTATGACAAAATATGTTTGTATGGACACGTAGAATTAAAAACTAAAATCAAATACGGGTGTTCTATTTAAAAATCATACTTTTTCACGTCCTGCTTTTCTGGCACACCCTGTATAACTTCCAATATTTTAAAAAAATGCACACTTCTTACCTCTACCCCATGGTCCATACAATATTTACACAAATAATTCTAGTTAAGCATAAACTTATTTTACTCTATCGTTGGGACACCCTGTACTTATGTAAAATAAATTGAAGAAACATGCGTACATGCTGAGAGAAAAATAGACTTTTAAACATTTTGATTAGTGTTGTCGTCACTAAACCAGAATTCAATAAACGTCGAATTTTCATCACTGAATGTTGTATTAATTGCATACATAAAGTTATTATTAAAAAGAATTGGAATTAAACTTACGCGATCCAATTTAAACTTGAAAGTTTTATTTATTTTTCGATTATAATAATTTTATAAAAACTGCGTTTCTCATGCAAATTGCGAGATATTTTCACCAAGGTTTTAAGCTACAACTAATTAAACTGTATCGAACAAGTTTGCAGAAAATTAATTAATACTAAAAATAACTTAAAACCAAATGAACATTTCGTAATAAATTACGTTTTAAAATTTACGTTGTGTTCCAATACTGTTGAAAAATGCATTTCATTTTAGCCGATAGTAGTAAAATGTGTTTCATTCACCTTGGCAGTTTAATCATTTTCAATACTCTAATGTAAACATAAAAGCTTTCACAATCGTTAATAATAACAATACTTTTCTCAGGTAAATCGTGCATTTGCAGATGTACTGTTTGATTATCAGTAATGTCCCGCATACGTGTAGGCAACCAACATCCCACTTTGCCGCTGCCAACCGAAAATGTTTGCATGAAGAAGAGATGCAGTCAATCTTTTGTTATATTAGATATTTATTACTAAATTAGAGAAAAAACAACACATGATCTTATTATCACAATTACATATGTTTAATATCAGGTGAAAGTAATCTATTTATGTGACACAATACAGTACCTCTACACAAATTGTCGAATTTACTTAAGTAAAGTAAACGTTTATTTCTACAAAAATATTTATATAAACACGAGACTAACAAATTAAGCTTAAACGATAAAGTGCTCAAATATTTTGAAATTATGTAAAGATAAATATAATACTTATTCTTAATAAAATACTTATCTTATTTGGGATTTTTAATGATTTAAATTATACAATCTAAACGTTTAGATTGTATAATTTAAATACACCATTAAAAATCCCAAAAATAATATTTATTATGATTTAATGGTAAAAGTTTACATTTTCATATACTACTTATTCAATTAATGTAATATTTAGACGTAAAATCCATACTTAAATTTGGGAAAAAATAATTTAATACAACTTTAAACCAAAATCCCAAAGTAACACTTCATTAATGATTACAATGTCCTACACACACACACGCACACGCATCGGCACACGCACACGCCCACGCACACGCCCACGCCCACGTCCACGTCCGCCCGCACCCGCACTCGCACACACGCACACGCACATGCACACGCACAAGCGCACGCACACGCACACACATACACACACACACACACACACAATATATATAATATATATATATATATATATATATATATATATATATATATATATACATACATATATATATATACGGATGCACCAAGTATCCTTCTATGTATGTTTGTTGTTTAAAGAGGTACAGGGTTAGTTAAATTAAACAAAAGTTGCGTAATTGTAAGCCTATTTAAGCGACATTCATAAGGTGGAAAAGATTCAGCAATTCTCAAAATGTTTGAAAAAAATTAAAAACCTTTCAAAACTAGGAAACGTTATAACTTCCTCGGAGTTTTGAAAAAAGTTCACATGTAAACATTTATCTACCTTTTCATTCAAGTTATGATTTTTGCGCCCAGTAGATTTTGAGGTACCGACACTATCTTCTGTTTTTCATATGGCTGCCATATTGGAATTTTACATGGTTAAATGGGAAAAAAATTAAGGAATCCAACGACAAATCACACTTATTACTTTACTTTAGAATAAACACATAAAAACAAATTTTTTATTTTTATCATTCGTTGAAGTAATCACGTTTAATTTTTACCTACTTTTTTAATTTTAAGAAAGTTTCTGCGCACGAACAATATGAGGTGCTCGTTTTTCAAGGTGTACCGTACCATAACTTGAAAGCTAAATAAAAGCGAAACAATCGGATCAAATCCCATCAAATTTTAATTTTAATTTTGTAAATTGTTGTTCTAAATTTGTTTTTTGTAAATGTTAGGTAGACTAATTTTGTAACACAACATTTTCTGGAAGGAAGGTCGCATGAGCATTTGACGTACATGATTGTCTTCGGTGTAATATAAGTAACATAATGAGAATAGTTTTGTAAACCCTAACTGAATTTGTATAGGAAATTTAGCAAACCTATGCCTAGTATCATTTGTAGCAAAAAATGCCATTTTCACAATTGTATTTTATATTACATATAATCAATAGTTTGATGCACGGAACTTTTTATCTACCAAACGCAACCTTCCGAACAATGCAAAGTGTTGATAAGTTAGGAAGTTTCAGTTTTGCCTATATTTGAATATTTCCTTATTTTTGAAGGCGAAACAAGTCAATCGGTGGATCCGTAGAGAAGAAGAAGGTGCGGAAAATAATCGCCCATTAAAAACAAAACAACGAACAGGAAAACGTCCAACTTTAAATGAAAATAATGTCAATGCTATTAGACAATTTTGCCAATAACGGCCGTTTTGCACGTCTACTATTGTTAGAGACGAATGAGAGCTTCCATGCGGTACCAGCACAGTGAGGAGAACAACGCATACCACTGGCATACACTGTCGAATTCCTGCAACGAAAATATTATTAACTGAGGAAAATGCGCGTTGTCGACTTAAGTTTTGCCGTGAAAATTTAGGGAGAAATTGGGAAGTAGTCATCTGCACTGACGAAAAAACCTTTTGTTCTTCACAAGATTTAGAAAAACGTTGTGGAGGGAAAAGAACACCTGATAAAATATTGAAAATTTCTAACCAATAAAGCGTACCGGCCGAATAAGTAGCGCATATTGGGGTTGGGTGAGCAGAGCAGATCCGTGGGAACTAGTTCGAGTTAATGGACGTTTGAATTCCCATGGCCCCAGGGTCGGATTTAAGCATAGGCTACATAGGCGCTGCCACAAAGTGGCCCGCGCCACAAATTACAAAATATAATAAAAAAGTGAAAAATATATATTTACAATTTTTAAGATCGTTGAACCTCAATTCAAGTCAAATATATATTGGAAAATGTGGTAGTCGTGGTTACGTTTGTATATTAGAAATTAAAGGAGCTTATAATTTAGTTTATTTATTTAGGACTTAACTACAACGGTCAGTGCAGGACTGCCTAAACCCAACCTTAGCATTCAATCTCTGAGGCTATTTTATTTCACATCCAAAAGATGTAAATTTACTGCTTGAAAGCTATGTTTAGAATTTTTGTCAAGAAATAATTTTCACATTGTGGCAGTTCTGTAATAATACCAGTAAATTGTCGGTCGGTGTTAAGTTTTAACTGCATCAGGTACCTATTTAAGGAAAAATAAACACCACCCAGTTAATTTGTAAAACTTTAATAAAGTCTTGGAAATCCAAATAAATTAAAAATAATCCTATTCTTAGTAGATTTTGGTGATTATAAAAGTTTTCTAAATTTCTTTGCACATTTGCATTTGTAGCCGAAAGTAAATAGAATTCCTACAGCGCTACAGCACACAAGCAGTAAAACGGTGACATCAAAGAAACTTCTTAACCAAATGCTTCCTGCTGTAAACACTAGGTACCTGGTACCGATACTTGGATTACCGCAGATACGTTTATCCTTAGTGACAGAAGACATGCGTTGAGCGATGTAAATTTTCAAATGCAATCATCATTTTGTACATGATCGATGATTGCGATCGCGCTCGTTTTTTGGAAAACGATCGGTGATCGCGATCTTGTTTGGAATAATCGTTCCGACCACTGTTAAGAAGATATGGAACTCCTCTAGTTTGATGTATCACCGGCTTTGCATTTTTATATCAATTTTAATGTGGTGTGATACGCCTTTTATACAACTAATTCCCGAAAACATTCGTCCGTATTTCATAATTAACTCGTTTGCCGATTCCAAAACATCAATTGAATCTACTGCATTCAATCTTTTAATAAATTTTAATTTTAAGGAGGAATTCTCTTATTCCCAAATTTGCATTAAATTTGTATTTGAATTTACATCAAATATTAAATCGTGTTCCTGCTTATTTTTAAAACATGTCAACGAAATGGTAAGTAATGTTATAGTAATAAGCTATCGGATGTATTAAAAAAAACTGACAAAACTACAAAACTACAAAAGTAATAATCATTATTTGCTTTCAGGTTACAGAAAATCCAGCAGCGATTTCAAAAGCAACTATAGGATCTACGGATTTAGGAGGTTTAGAACTTAATCCTGAACCTATTTGTGTTTCTGAAAAAGGTATTTGCTTGGAATATGACATTGGAAAGTGGCCGGAAGTTTTATCATTTGGTGATATCGACTATTGCATTAAATTGGATACCGGAAAACTTCAAAACTATGACAGTTATTTATTCGACAGCAAGTCTTTTAAACAATGTGATACAGGTAAAGGTTCTGAGAAAGGTTTTTTTTGTGCGAAAAAGTCGAAACGGCGAGACCATCAAACGTTCGTGGTTATGCTTTTCTCCCAGCAATGGTCATGTGTACTGCTATGTTTGTAAACTTTTTCCACAGTACGCTCACAGTTTACACATAGCGGATTTTGTGATTGGAAAAATTCTATATCACGTTTGATTGAACACGAAACTTCCAAAAACCATTTGAATGCAGTGATTGATTATGCAGGGCGCTCTAAAACAATTGGTCGTATCGATCAAGAGGTTTCTCAACAAGCAGAAGACCTAGCAAATACTGGCGAGAAGTTCTCAATAGATTAATAAGTGTGATAGTTTCCATCAGTGAAGGGGGCTTGGCATTTAGAGGTGCAAATGAAACACTTGGGTCACCAACATATGGTAATTATCTGGGAATTTTGGAGCTTGTAGCACAGTACGATGAATTTTTGAAGAATCATATAAAAACACATGGAAAGCGAGGAAGTGGTCATACAAACTATCTCTCATCAACAATTTGTGAAGAAGTTGTGCAAATAATTGGAAAACCAGTTTTTAATGAAATTGTCTCTCGTATCAAGGAGTTAAAGTACTATTCCATATCTATAGATTCAACTCCAGATGAAGGCCATGTCGATCAGCTTACTTTGATTTTTAGATACTTAGAAGACTACCACTGTTGAAAGGTTTTTAACATTTATGCCTAACCAGGGGCACAAAGCTAAAGATATGTTTCGGGGCTTGGAAAATTTTTTAACAGATAATGGGTTGGACATTAAGAATTGCCGTGGCCAGTCTTACGACAACGCTTCATCAATGAGCGGAAAGTACAATGGCCTTCAAGCATTGCTAATGGAAGAAAATAATTTGGCAGTTTGGATACCTTGCGCTACACACTCACTCAATCTTGTTGTGCAAGCTGCAGCCAGTTGCTGCCGTAAGCATTTTCGACTTTCTGGAAGAACTCTTTGTATACTTTACCGCTTCTACTCACAGGTACGAGATTCTAACTGACTGTCTGAATAGAGAAGACTCTAGTAACCGTGACTTGTGCCAAAAAGGACAACAACAACACGGTGGTCATGCCGTGCAGATGCTACGAAAGCACTTTTGCGAGGCTACAAAGAAATCAAAGATGCACTTGCTAAAATTTCAGAGGACGAAGAACAACCAGGGAAATCTCGAATCACTGCCTTAACTTTGTACAATAAAATGCTAAAACTTGAAACAGGGCTGTATACAGCATTTTGGAATTACATTTTGGGTCAAGTGAACAAAACCAGTGAAACTCTACAAAACCCAAGATTGGATGTAAACTCAGCTGCCTCAACATTGACATCGTTAAAAACCTTTATAGAAAGTAAAAGGGATAGCTTCAAAGACTATGAAGGAAAAGCAATTCAGTTAACTAATTCCAAAGAATATGAAAACGAAATAAAGCGCAAGCGCAAAACGAATGTACGTTTAGCTCCTTTGGATTGTGCGCAATCTCTTGAAGTTGAATTGACACCATCGGATAAATTTCGAACTCAAAGTTTCATACCTATAATAGACCAACTTGAGAGTGAACTGAGAAAGAGACTTGAGGCCTACAAACTTGTCCATGAACGTTTTGGATTCCTCAACAAATTAGACACGCTCGGCGATGAAGAAGTGTTAACAGCAAGTAGAAAATTATTAGACATCTACGAAAATCACTTGGATGACAATTTTGGGAACGAGGTAATACAGTTCAAAAACTTTTACGTGCAATTTCAATCAGACTATGAGAAAAATAAGAAAGTTATGAGCAAAGAAAGATGGATGTACAAACTTTTTTTTGATTATCATTGCAAAGACTGCTTCCCAAATGTAGAAGTTGCATCAAGAATGTACCTACCTTTCATGATCACTAACAGTTCAGCAGAAAGGTCATTCTCTAAACTGAAGCTGATAAAAAACAGACTTCGGACGTCCATGACAGAAGACAGACTGAACTTTTGAGCTTTACTGAGCATAGAATGACGTTTTGAGGCAACTTAACCACGAAGAGGTCATCAACGACTTTATTGCAATGAAAATTAGAAGGAAACCAATAAATAGAAATTAGGTATTTACTTATACTATGTCACTATATGGATATCTTAATGTCATTGTATTTTTTAAGATCAATCATTTTACAGTCATTTAAACTGAATCTATGGGAATAAATTTGCGGAAACTTAAAAGGTTTTCTTCATTCAATACTCATTCTTCCTACTAGGCAAAAAAATTATAAATTCGTTTAAAATTTACAAAGCATTTATTACAGGATTGTATCGAAAAAATATTTAGGTTAGCTTATCACTTTAACAAACGAAAATCTAGAAGATGACCTTCGGCCACAGTTTGCGACGGAGTACCCCCAGGGGGGCCCCGCACCGCAGAAAGAGCCTAGGGGTCCATAGGGCCTAAAGCCGGCACTGCATGGCCTAACTGTGTTTGTGCCAGATAATTCTCCCACTCATCAAGGCAGAATAGTTCGGGAATCGTTTGTACAGCATTCGGAAGTGAATGTGTTAGCATGGCAACAAGGTCTCCGGATCTCTATCCGATCGAAAATTTATGGGATGCTGCAGTACGCCAATGAAGTCCAGACCCAAATATCCGCACGCGACGCACTTCATGCAAATATTATGCACATCTGGAATTATTTGCGTTTGAACAACATCTATGAACGATTAGTGGATTCGATGCATGCCCGAATTCAGAATGGCATTGAATCCAACGGGTGTTACACCAAATACTAATAATAAAACTTAGGTAATTTATTAACTGCTTAGGTATCGACTTTTTAACTATGCTAATAAAATGAATAATCATTTCATCAACATAGTTAAAAAAATAATTAATGTTAATTACTATTAGAGTAATTAACATTATTTATCATTACATTGATTTTATGGTGATATAGAATTCCATATTTGTTTTTATTGTGGTAAAAACTATAATAACTACACTGTTAGCTGGGAATTCTTTCTGTTATGGCTATATTTTCTTTGACTTAGGTATTTAAAGTTTAGTTTAATTTATTGAACCTAAACCATAATTAACATTTTGTATCCATTACAATGTTTCCAGGCTTATTTGTATTTCCGAACATCTGTATGCAAATCTTGAAATCGCATTAGTGAATATAATCACTAACGCATTAATTCATTAATATCTCAATTAATTTCCTGAATTGTTAATATTCTAATGGACTTATATTAATGAACAAGTAGTCTATATTTACGTAATTTAAAAATACCTAATATTTAAGCAGGATGTTTCTGTCACTTTATCGTTTAAGCTTAATTTGTCACGTGTTTGTATAAATATTTTTGTAGAGATAAACATTGTTTAGAGATTCTGTATTGTGTCACATAAATATATTACTTTCACTGGATATTAAAAATATCAAATTGTTATAATAACGATAGTATTTGTTGTTTTTTCTCTAATTAAAAATAAATACATAAATATAATAAAAGACTGACTGCATCCCTTCTCCACGCAAACATTTTCGGGTGGCATCGGTTGGATGTTGGTTGCCTACACGTATGCTGGACATTACTTATGACCAAAACATTACTCAAGAATTACAACTTCATAAATAAGGTAAACTTCAAATCATTTTTATATTAATATGAGAATTATTTTATTTCATTTTATAGCGCTACATAATCTCGATCATTTTGCTACCCAATTGTCAATAAATTCACATACATGAATTTTCCAAAGTCATGAATTGTATGTACACAAAATATTGTGGACGGCAAATCCCTCCCCCCACTTGATATTTAACATATTTGAATGACCATTTGTTTTTAGTTTGTTTGTACCATTTCTTTTAATGCTACAGTTTTGTACCATAAAAACTAACGAATTATTAAAATTTTAATTGGAAGGGTCTAGAGACAAGTTGTTAATATAATAACCCCCTCTGATGGACAGGTCCTTGCAGAGAAAATGTTTATATCAGAAACGGCGGGTTCAGAGGTAGTGGACTGTATATCAACGTGTGTTACGCAGTAGACTGTGCATTTATAGCTGGAGAGTTCTCGCAGTTTCTAACACTCAAAACTAAAATTAAAATGAGAGCCTTCGTAGTTGTTACACGTACAATGTGCAATCCTCAAATTTGTAGCTACCACCCAGCTAAAGCATTGAAAGAATCGTCTGCTTAGTGACTCACCTTTGTGGAGGTGGAATAATACTTTGGGATAGATTTTGAGATATGGTGTGGTTTGCAAGGGTGCTCAGGTTTAGAGATTGAGGTGATGAAGGTTAAAGAATTGGATGTACAGGTGTAGGTTGGGGTAGAGGTATTTCGTGAAGGTAGGGTCGGCTTGTAGTTTAAGGTTGCAGGAGATAGATGTATTTTGGATAACTAAATAGTGTGACCTGTGCTGTTGGGGTTGAAAATAGTTATCCTTATACGGTTGACCTAGTTGCAAAATTGTTGGCCGATAGAATAAAAGGTTTTTGTTAGATAGTAAAAGAAAAGCGAAAGTAGCCATTCTATTATTTATTATCCTCATCCTGTGGCAGATGTATGATAAAATAAACCAATTACAAGCAGCTATGAGCATTTTAATTTCACCTTCTAACGAGGTAAAGTTAGAGTACACCTGCTATTAAAGTTAGAGCAGATGAAATCTATTGATAGAAAGACGTTAAATCGGTTTCACTGTGTATCAATTTTTTTAAAGATTTAGTAGCGAATATTGCAATAAAAGAAAAGTACTTGCTGCTGTTTATATGGTACTATCATTTTCGTCGCGCTGTGGTTAACTTCCGTTGATCCTGAAAAAGACGTACTTTAGAAACACATTTAAGCACTTTTAATGGTAATAGTGTTCTATTAAAACTTTAATAGAACGAAAGGAATATGAAAGATCTTCGTTGCATCCAAGTTAGTTGGATTTCGGAAGTTTACATTGGCCACAAGCGTTAAATTTTTGTAGTACTAAGGTAAAAGGCTTGTGAAGGTGCTATCGTGTCTGTGGCCTCCTCACTTTATATCAACAACATGGCTCTCGTACAAACGAGGAACAATCGTGAACAAGTTTTAGATTTTTAAGAGAGCTGGGTGCTTTCGTGCATATAGCTTCCTGTCTTAAATTGAGAATGTCTTATCTGATGTACAGATAAAAACGATACTATTTAAAGAACAAATGGGTACCAACCACAAACAAACAGATATAACATATTTTGACTTCTTTCATCCGTTCGCTAGTGTATAAACAACATGGCTGCAGACACTCCTCCACCATATTAAATTCTTGTAATTAGCTATTAAGGTACAAAAGAAGAGAAGACCAAACCGGTCCCACCAAGCAAGGAAAGCAGTGTAAAGCTGAGAAATGTTCTAATCTTTCACTAATTTAACTTCGCCTTATGACGTATTATTTGCTTTAAGCCGTAGTATTTTCTTTTGATGTGCATAAAGTTTATAGACAGTAACATTTTTTCTGAGTGGAAAAATAATTTTGATACGAAGGTGTATCTCCTGAAACGTTTGTTGTAAGTTTATTTCTCACCTTCCCATAACGTTAAATAAAAACTGATTTAACTGCATTAATCGTAACATCTTGTAACACCCCTTTTTGAGTTGTATTAAAATATACCTTAAATTAAGGTATATTTTAATACATTTAGTTGTAAATATAAGAAAAAAGTTTTTAATTATTGAAATATAGGTATGAGGTAGGAAACTTAATTTGCATTTCTTTGTAGGGGTTTATAGTGTATACTTCTTGAAGGTTTATACTTCCACTTCCATAAATTATTTTTCTGATCATTTTATTCGCGTATTACGTCATCATTGACTTAATCCTGCTCATATCTTTTGTGCACAAGCGTAACATTTTTGTAGTACTAAGGTAAAAGGCTTGTGAATGTGCTATCGTGTCTATGGCCTCCTCACTTTATATCAACAACATGGCTCTCGTACAAACGAGGAACAATCGTGAACAAGTTTTAGATTTTTAAGAGAGCTGGGTGCTTTCGTGCATACAGCTTCCTGTCTTAAATTGAGAATGTCTTATCTGATGTACAGATAAAAACGATAATATTTAAAGAACAAATGGGTACCAACCACAAACATATATAACATATTTTGACTTCTTTCATCCGTTCGCTAGTGTATAAACAACATGGCTGCAGACCCTCCTCCACCACATTAAATTCTGGTAATTAGCTTTTAAGGTACAAAAGAAGAGAAGACCAAACCGGTCCCACCAAGCAAGGAAAGCAGCGTATAGCTGAGAAATGTTCTAATCTTTCACTAATTTAACTTCGCCTTATGACGTATTAATTGCTTTAAGCCGTAGAATTTTCTTTTGATATGTATAAAGTTTATAGACAGTAACATTTTTTCTGAGTGGAAAAAATAATTTTGACACGAAAGCGTATCTCCTGAAACGTTTGTTGTAAGTTTATCTCTCACCTTCCCATAACGTTAAATAAAAACTGATTTAACTGTATTAATCGTAATATCTTGTAACAACACTTTTTAAGTTGTATTAAAATATACCTTAATTTAAGGTCTTTCATTCATTTAGTTGTAAATATAAGAAAAAAGTTTTTAATTATTGAAATATAGGTATGAGGTAGGAAACTTAATTTGCATTTCTTTGTAGGGGTTTATAGTGTATACTTCTTGAAGGTTTATACTTCCACTTCCATAAATTATTTTTCTGATCATTTTATTCGCGCATTACGTCATCATTGACTTAATCCTGCTCATATCTTTTGTACACGACTACATCATCGAACTTACAAAGCCACAATTTTTTTCACTTCCTTATGACTGCTGTGAGTGCAGGTAGCATTTTTGGGTTTCCCCTAAATTTTGTGTGAAAGTGCCATTAATTTGATGGTAAGATATTTTTTAACGCGTAATACTAAAAATTAAAACATTGCTCTTTTCAGGCACTTTTTTTACGGTTACTTTAATTTTACTTTTATTTTTACCTCGATTTACATTTTAAGTACGCATTTAATTTTACTGTTGCGTACGCTTTCATTTTATGATTGCAATTTTATTGGAAAATGTCAAGATAATGCATTAAACGGATTATTCCAATTCATGAAGATAAATTTTTAAGAAGGAAAATTCTAGTGTTGGGTGTGGTTGACAACATAAAAGCATTGTTATTGCAATATATTGCGCAACATTACACAAGGATTACGTCATCTTGGTTTGCATTTCCGCATTATTTTTTATAATACCAGGGATTCTCAAGAAGATTTTGTATATTTAGTAACAGGTATTTAATGTTTATAATGATTTTTTTTAGTATTTTAAGGTTTTTACAATTAGTTTTTAAGATATATTTTATTTAACCCTTTCGCTTTATATATTTAATAAACATAGTTGTATATTTTTTATTGTTTTTACATTTTGATAAATTTTTAGTGTAAAACTCGGTTTAGTTATTCCGAGTATTATAAAAAAATAACTTGGCGTCCGAGATCATTATATTGGTGTTATATTGCAATTTTTTGTATTTATGTCAAGTGAAAATAACACAGCAGGAATTGAGGTAATTAAGCAAATCAAAATATTGAATCGGCCCACTTTAAACTACCGACTGGGACAAAGGCATTATTTGTGGTGAATGGTTAGTATCTCCAGTTAGTTTGACGATTTGTGTTTTTGGAGAACTTTTTACTCTTATTACTCTTATTTCTTTATTACATTTATTTATTATTATATTTTATACGATTACCATTTGTACTAGTTTGACCACTTTACATTACAATCTATATTGCGTAAGAAATTACCTACGAAACAATAAATACAAAAAGATGCGCCATGTGGCTATGATACGTTTGACCGAACCCGGCATAAGAAAAATCAAATGAGAAAAACAGAATTTAGTTTATATTTATTAAGTTGCAACACCGGTCAGAGCGGTAGTTTTCTAATCTGTGACGTAAGTTTTGTGCACAAATAAATTTATTTGTAGTATTCGGCACTATTTTTATATGGAATGGATCATGTTCTCAAGTATCTAAGCAAAACTTCTGTTCATTTTTGTTGTAATACGAAAATCGAACTGAATGCTTTAATAAATATGAAAGTTATTGAATGTGTCTTAGTAAGTTTCAACTTAATAATATTTGAAGTAATACTAAACGTGTGAAGATTATAATATAATTAACAATGCCCTGAATACTAACGTATTTAGGGCGGACACAGAACTTTAATGTAACGTCTACAATTGTTAAGATGTTACTTCTGCAAAAAGTCATAGTAACCTCAACATTTAAATCATTTTTTGCAACATATTTAGGGCAGAGACATAGAACTTTTAGATAACTGCTACAGAACATCTGCAGTCCTTCAGAAGGAACGATACAAAACTCTGTAAAAAAGTTACTATAACGCGTCTGGTTAAGACGTTATGTTTAGGGGTTCAAATAAAGTATAAACAAATACTGTCATTGGAAGAATCCATATCTAACAGCATATTATCACTTTAGCTTGAAACATAATAAAAAGGAAAAATCGATCATTCGGTTTCGAGTATAGCATTACGTTAACGTAGCAATTTTGTTGGCAAAACCACCCTAAACGTTGTATACGCTATTTTAAAAGATTTTCCGGGAACATATGAATATTGGCTAAGAGATGTCAAAATCGTAAATTATGCATAAATGCATAAATTTCTTTGCAAAAACGTCGAAACGCATTGGCTCGATGTCCAAGAGTGAATTCCATGCATTTTTGTGACCACGCGCATCTTGACTAATAGTTATCAAAATCGGTATTTATGCACCAATTTCGTTGGGAAAACATCCAAACGCGTTAGCTTACGCCCAAGAAATACCTCTTGCATATTTTTGTAATTACGTACAATTTGGTACAAATAGGTCATTGAAGTTTGGTTATATTGTGATGGGCAGAAACTATTGTTTTTTTTATTTAGAGCCCAAACTGGTTGAGATTAGTCACATAGTTGTGATAACCGCAATTACATTTTATGGTGTTTTGTTATTATATACACTATAGTGTTTCGAACATAATTAATGTATAAAAGAGTATTATAACCGTTGAGAATGCTTGGCCATACTCCGATGGGAGAAACATTAACTTTAAGATTAATATAGTTTTGAAGCTTTCAACAGATGGTGGTGTGTGTGGTGTGTGGCGCCTGTGATGTGTGTGGAGTGTGTGTGTGTGTGGGGTGTGCCTGGTGTGTGGTATGTGGTGTGTGTATTTTTTCTCTGAGTGTATATGTGTGTGTATGTGCATGTGCGCGTTCGCGTGCGTGTGAGTTTTCGTGTGGGTGTGGGAGTGGGTGGGGGTGTGGGTGTGGGTGTGGGTGTGGGTGTGGGTGTGGGTGTGGGTGTGGGTGTGGGTGTGCGTGTGGGTGTGGGTATGGATGTGGGCGTGGGGGTGTATGCGTGTGCGTTCCTAAGGTAGAATTTAAGTGCTAGTTCATTTTTTTTCAATATCTGAATAACGATTAATTTTACAAGAAAAGGTGTAGACATTTTTTAAAGAAAATTTTATTTTACATAACTTCTCTTTATAAAGTTTCTTAATATAACGCAAGGTAAGTCTAAAAAGTGACTAGGTATGAATGAAAATGGTTAAACTGCATTATTGATATCTTATAGAAGCGGGCGGTTTTAGGATTTTTTTTAAGTTAACATGTATTTATGTCTATTTATGTCTATCTGACATGAAGTTTTAAACGTCATTGTGGCATAGATTAGTGTTTTTGTTTCTAATGTTGCCTGTTTTCGTTATGAACGCATAAAAGAGGTTGAATAGTTATCGTAAAATAATTATAACTAAATTATTTCATTTCTTTTAAGTTAGTATCTAGATGTCTGTTAGCCTCCGTCTGACATGAAGGTTTAATCATCTGTTTGACATGGATTATTGTTTTTGTTTTTACAATGTTGCTTTTCGTAATGAACTTCTTATAAAAGAGGTTGCATAATTATCCTACAAAAGTATTTCATTTCGTTTAACTTCCATTTCGTAGGTTGGAAGGTCGTGTGGTATTCCACACGATATTTTTAGTTAGCATCTAGATGTCTGTTAATCTCTGTTAGACATGAAGTTTTAAACGTCTGTTTGTCATAGATTATTGCTTTCGTTTTTAGAATGTTGCCTATATTCGTAACTAACTTATAAAAGAGGTTGCATAATTACCCTAAAAAGATGTGATTAAAATTATTTCATTACTTTTAATTTTCATTTTGTAGTTTGGAGGGTCGTATGTTGTTCCAGATCATATATTTTTAATGTATTTGTTTCTAAAACAAATAATTTGCGTCTGTCTTTTAACGTTTATCTAAAGCTTAGAAACACCGAAAAATACCTTCATGAACTACAATTTCTCATCCACGTCAAAAGAGTTGCTAATTAAAGCTTTGGTGGATCGGACTAAACTAATCTGTGATCATGACTAATAGCTAATGGTTATTCTCTTAAAAGCATTAATGTTGTAAGTATACCACAACAGTTACCGCTTAATGTTGATGGAACTTCTCGTTCTTTCATAGTTAACATTTTTGGTTTTCAAACCTACAAGAAAGGTCAAGACATTTAATATTCCTTTAAGATGCTTCAAATCCACTGTTAGCATTCAGTGTGCAGACGTTGTCTTGTCCTTCTACAAAAGTATACACGGAACCACAAAACGTAGCATTCATGCTAGACGTAAAGAGCATGAAATATTGCTGAGTGAGTTAACCAGAGTGGTTTTCAGTAGCTGATAATTTAAATTATGATACAATATGATAATATGGAAATTTTACCAAGGCAAACTTATTATTATATTCGTTTACAACATCAAACTATTGAAATATATAAACACCTAAATAACTTCAAGAGACAAAAATAAAATTTCCCATTAGATAAATTTTGGCATCTTGTAGGTAAAAAAAAAGTAGAATGGTACGTCTTATTTTTTAAACTTTTGGTATGTCTAACTTTTCCTAGATAGAAAGTAAATGAAATGTTTAGTCATCACAGCGTTGCACTGATTTAACTGTTACATTAAATGCATATGTACTGTTTTAAATGTATCTTAACAATTACAGTGTTTAAGTAGTAACGGCAATAATATGGCACTTCAAGTTTTTCACTTACCATTTTTAAATTAAAGTTTTTCACAATCTTGCAACAAAATTATAATGTGATTAAATTTGTGTTTTGATTGTCATTTTTCATCTCTAACTTTCGCCGGTAATAGGATGTCCTAGAATGTCATTTTCAAGACGGTTTAATAATATTTAATATGTTGAAAATCTAACTATTTGTCAATAGTAGGCATGCACATATTTACTACAGTAGGCTTATTCATTGCGTGTTCATCTATATAAATAAAAATCAATTGCTGCATGTATGAAAAATCATCACTTGAGAAAGGCTCGACCGATTTGGCTGATTTTTTTTGTTCTGTTCGTAATTGTAAGGATAAAGTTCGTATGAACGAAAATTTTTGAATATTCTCTTGAAAAGACGGAAATATAGATAGTATTTTTTGAAATGTGACATTCAGTTTGACAGTTCTGCTGTCACATGTTCTCATAACAATAAAAAGTCAGCATTGAATATTGATATCCTTCTATATATTAAAATAATCGGGCCATTTAGTTCATGCAGACTGCGAGACAACCGCTTTACGGATTTCGATGATTATTTTTTTGATCTGAAGGTAATTTTGCGCAGAAAGAAATAAGGGAGCCAGAATTTTATTTAAGGTTTTCATTTTTTTTAGGTCTAGCAGCCGATGCTAATATTGTTGTCCATTAACATACAGGGACATTTTTTTAACTCTGAACATAGTCCCTATGTTCAATTTTAAAAAAGACTGGTCATTGCATTGCGAGTCTTTGCTATGCAACCAATTACACCTAACACAAACTGTAAAAGATGGCCGACATCAAATGTCAAGACGATTCAAGAGATTCAAGCAAAGTAAATTATAAAGTTGCATTTATATTCAATTTATCAATTTATGGTATCATGTATTTCTTATATGCAAGCGTACTGATTTCAGTGCATTCAAATTAAGTAACAAGAACAGGTAAGGCATGATATTACTTCAGTTCTAGACAATATGCTAGCCTAATATGAAAACCTTGAACAGCATTTCTTACCACATTTGGATCAAGGGCATTACAAGCATGCCTTATCCGATCTTTGAGTTCTTCAATATCATGAATTATAATATAACATTATTTTAAATTTTATTTTTTAGATGCTCCCAAAGAAAGAAGTCATTTGAGGACAAATCTGGTTATTGAGGTGGCCCAGTTGATACTAATTTTCCTATCCAACGCTCCTCAAAAACTTCATATAAATAACGTGTTATCATAGCAGTGAAATGTGGGGGGCTCCATCCATTTGGAACCAGACTTCATTGAAATTTAAATTTTCGATTTGTTCAATTTAAATTTGCTTCTATGGAAAATGAACCAATTAATGTGTTATTGATAATTCCTGCCCATACATTAACTCTACGAATGTACTGTGTTATTGTTAAATTTTGAAGGTGTGGATTAGTCCTTGACCAATATCTGTAAGGAAAGGAATAACAGGGCACAAGGGCATGCATGAAAGATAAGTGAATCAGTGGGAACTAACCGAAAACTTATACTATTTTTTCTAACATTTCTTCATTGTTATTTATTAAACTAAACATATTTTCCCAAAAATCAGTTCTCTTCATTTTGTCTTCATTACTTAGTTGCTGATTATTTGTAAATTTGTAAGCTTTATATTTAAATTCTTTTACAGCTCTTCGGATTGAAGAACAAGAAATGCTGAAAATGGTTCCAATGGATGGAATTGGTCTATTAGGATACTTTGCCGAAAAAGCGTCGCGCACATTTCTTATGCTCTGATTGGCATGGTATAAATGCATTATTTGAATTGAACACAACGGTGCAAAAAGGGGACAACTCCAACATTTTACGATTTTTCGTTTTATAGCAGTATATGGAAAGTAAAGGACGCTCGATCGACTGGTGCAAAAACGGGACACCTCCGTGAATTTATTACGAAATGATATGGAATGTATTCTTATACCCAACTTTCAGTCGGTGCAAAAAGAAGGCAGCTCCGGAGCTACCTCCTTTTTGCAGCGGGCGAAGTTCATATTTGTGCCGTTTCGATGCAGCACCTTCAAAACACTCCTATCAAAATCCACTTATTGCATTTTGCGTAGTCATTAATAGTTTGAGAAAATGTACTGTGGTTATTCGTGCCTTCTTAAACAGTGTTTAAGGTGATTCAAATCAACAAAAGTAAATAGAACAATATGGAAATAAATAGCAGTTCAAATCAAGAATTTGATGATTCTGACAGAGATCCCGATTTTTATCCTGATGACCCTGAAACCAGTGTAAAACGTATTTCCGTGTTTAATTCAAGTGCCGAAATTTCAGCTTTGATCGAGAGTGACAGTGAAAGCGACAATAACTTACAACAACTAAATAAAAAGAAAGTAGGAAGAAAACGAATTAGAGACGAAAGTAAACGGAAGCGCAACATTGCTAAAAGCAGAAAAGCTGAAGGGGAGTCTTATATTGGAATGAAAAATAAAAATAAGTGTGTTAAAGAAGCAAGAAAAACTGGCAATAACTGTAACTGCAAATTCAAATGTTTTAAAAAATTTTACGATCTTCGCAAATTTTAACAACTTTGAATAATATTGCCAGTAAAGAAAAACAAGATGTTTTTATTGGTGGACAAATACACGTAAAAAAAGTTGAAAAACGCAGACCTAAGTCGAGTGAAGGAACGACGCGTTCATGTTCTTGCATCTACTGTATAAAAATTGGCACTACTGAAACTAGAGTATGCAAAAAAGCTTTTTGTTCATTTATGGCGTGGGTAAGAAAAGAGTGGAGCTGATTATTAAACAACTGCAAGAATGTATCCCTTCTCCCAAAGACAAGCGTGGCACACATAAAAATCGGCCTAATATGCTACGAGAAGATGTAATACAACAAATTGACTCTCATATTCAATCTTTTGGAAAACGATCATCACATTACGGCCGCAGAAACAATGAAAATAAACATTATTTATCTCCAGAGTTGGACATGAAAAAATGCACACATTATATCTTAAAAAATATGAACCTGATATATTTACATTGCTATGGACAGGGGAGAAAGTGTAAAACCGCATGTCACTTATGACTATTTTTGTCGCCACTTTATATCAAATTATAACTATTCATTTGGAAAACCGCGATCTAACACATGTCAAAAGTGTGATGCATTAGACAACCGTATATCTGCCGAAAACGAGGAAGAGATAAAAAAGTTAATAATCGAAAAAACACTACATGAAAGGAAAGCTAACTATTTCTACACAAAAATGAAAGAAAATGCTGCTGAAGTAAAAACATGCCTCTTTAAATGTCAACTATGGCAATATAATTTTTGTATTTTTGAAGCCAGTACTGGAAAATCTTACTTTTACATGTACCATGAAACGGTGGAAAAAAAGGGCAAAATGATGTAGTTAGTTTTTACATCATTTTATTGCAAACTTTATTCCAAAAACGGTAACAAAGTTATATCTATATTCTGATAACTGCAGCTCACAGAACAAGAACTATACTATGGCTCAGTACCTGTATACTCTTACCAACAATAAAAACTTCTCGGAAATCATTCATAGATATCCAGAACCGGGGCATAGTTTCCTTCCGTGTGACAGAAGCTTCGGATTGATCGAGAAAGAAAAAAGAAAAAGAGAAAGGATTTTTTTACCAGAAAAATGGGCTGGTTTAATTAAAAATACTTGTCGAAGGTTTGTAGTAGCTTCAGTTACCCAAGGAATACTGTTAAACTTCAGTGATCATTTTCGAGGACTGTTTAAAAAATCTAAATCTAACAAACGGAAAGAAAAATTCGCCATTTTGTACCGTGTAATGGAATATAAACAAAAATATGCTGAGTGCAGCACCTCAGCTAGTGCTTTGTTAAAAGATGAATTTACTCTTAAAAACCTGGAAGCAGTTTGTCTCTACCTAGTCCTAATTCACGCCTGTATTCTGGACTTCGTCCTAAATATCTACATTAAAGAGCTAGCAACAAAATATGTACCTGCTGATTGCATGTGGTTTTACGATAGATTAATATACCAGGGAACAGAAGAGCAGCCAAACCTGTCAGAAGACAGCTTCACTGATGTATGTCGTTATAAGCTAATTATATATTATCTATATTATTTTTTCACTTTTATGAATAAAACTATCTGAATAAAGATTTTAATATTTACATATTTTTCATTTTAATGATAAAAATGTTTATTTTATTTTGACACCATAATGTTCTTTATACGCCCCCAAATGCGGGCGTAATGTGGTCTTTATAGCACGGAAATGTCATTGCTGCTAAGCAGCATGATTGCCAGCAAGCACATGACATGATATGTCACGTAAGTTGAAAGAATTATTGAAACAACAACCTTACTATACAACCTTTATTAATAAAAATAATAGTAATGAAACTTATTCTTTATAAAAATTGAAAATACAGTTGGATGGATTTGAAATTGTAACTCAGATGTCATCTTAGTAACAACAAATTAGCCTACTGTCGACTTTATTTCACTGCATTTACATTTAAAAACTTGCCGGAAATACTGAATCTTTTTAAAATTTTGTTCCAGTTTCATGGCGCAAAATAAAATAAAACATTGTATGTACCACGGGCATAATTGTAGATTATGGCTCTCAGGAATATAAAAGCCCGACGCGAAGCCATAATCTTCTGATTATGCCCTTAATACATAAATATCTATTAAACGCACTTCCCGAGACAAAAAAGGAGACAGCTCCTCGATCTTCTTTTTAAAAATATCCTTTAAATCAGATGAATTAGATGTGTAAAATCAACCTATAATATATATATATATATATATATATATATATATATATATATATATATATATATATATATATATATATATATATATATATATATATATATATATATATATATATATATATATATATATATATATATTATATATTGACTCAACCAGAAGTTAATATTTACAAAAAAAATCTAAAACTTAGGATGAACATGTGAGAATGTTTTTTCTTTCTCCTGAAAAATTTATAAAAATGGAGGTGTCCCCTTTTTGCACCGGTGTCTTCAATTTCTTCTTCAGTTGAATACATTTTTAATTTATTTTATCACAATAACAATAATAATTCAGACGTTTCATTTTTTAAATGTCAAGTTATCTTAGCGTCAGTTTGGTTACCTACTTCATTATGATTACATTATGTGCATTGACATGTGTTTTTTAAAAATGAACATAGGGACTAAGTGTGAACTATGTTCAGAGTTAAAAAAATGTCCCTGCATATACGTTTGTATTTAATTTATATTAGTAATTAGTAATAGCGCTAGTGCCAAGTAAAAGAAGAGTCCAAATAATTTTCTTTTAGGAAAGGTTATTTCATGACAAGTTGCAACTAGTTATTCGTATTATCTATTTCTATTGTTTGTGCTAATAAATTATTCATTGACTCATACTATTGTATCCCTTTTGTATGTAGGTTTACTTTGCTTTTTAGTGTTGCACTAAGTATATGAATTATGAAAATAAAAAAAATTAAAACCCGCTTGTGTTTTAATTACCTACTAATATTTAATTTGAAAGAAATATCTTTAAATGCACCGTTATCAATTAAAATTATTTAATAAAAAATTTTAAAATTTAGCAATAAGGAATGCAACTTTACACAAATGTACCTTACACGACAGTTTTTTTTTTTAATTTCACAATGTATATTAAATCATGTACAAAAAAAAAACTACTTACCTAAAATCAAAATAGTAATGATTAGCTGTTTATTCATAGTCTACCTTAGTAATGAAAAACTGACTTTGTTTTTAGCACAACTGAATGGTACAGATACGATGAATTTAAAACTTTCAATGTGAGATTATATAGCATTCTCAATCTACTAAAATGATACATTGGTGGGGATGATTTTATCAACTTTATCTTATCGAAACGCCTCTTCTTTAAAAGGAAAACGTAGATCAATTGAATTTCAAAGAGAAAACTTTTTGGTTTAAATTAGTTTGTAGATTTTCTTATAAACATGTTTTTCTTTTTTACTTGAGTGGATTTAAAAGTTAATGGATGTGTGTGATAGCTTAAGTACGTTATTTAATACCTTATATTAAAGCCAAATAAAAGAAACTGTACGTATCAATGTTGTAAATCTAAATATACGTAGTGACACTGTTTATACAAAAAAAAACTCATTAAACATAAATAGGGAACCTAATACAAAATTTGTATTGCACTTTATTATTACTTTCTACATCTGTGCTTTAAGTTTAGTGGTGATTTTACTCGTTTCAGATACACTCAATATATCTATAGGTTACCAGGTTAATAAGGTATTAAAAAGTTTTAAACAAGTGGTTACAGTCTTTAAATTTATATAAAGTTTGAATAGTTTTGAGTTTCTTCATAAAATATTTGGATGAATTCGCTAATGAACAGATTTCACTTTAAACCCATCAATAATTGATTTATAACAAATTGGAAGTGACAGTTTCTAAGTCGGTAACGCGGAAATATTCAGCAGTCCAATAAAACAATAGTAATTATACACAAGGTAGAAGACAATTTTCTGAGCCGAGGTGTATTATTTCCCGAGACGCGGAGCGTCGAGGGAAATAAGTGTACGAGGCTCAGAAGGTCTTCTCTACCGTGGTTTATATATTATTTTATTCACTACTAGCACACATATTCTGTAAATATGACAATAAATAAATACAATTCAAATAATCTTATTATTACATAAAAAATTAAGTGGCCTGAGATTTTCACATGTTTCAATTCGTTGACATTTTGTAATACATTCACATTTAACTTTTAATCATCCTTCGGTAGTTTTAGTAGCTAAAATGGAAAGTATTGAAATATCTAGTACTCCTCCAGAAATTAGAGAGGCAGCAGAGCATGTAGCATCTTTTTGTTATTGGTATTAGATAGGCAACCCAACTGTCAATTTCATTATCTACTACTAGGAGAGAAAAATTAAGCAGGTCGAGAAAAACGAAATCTCGCTTCCAAAATCGGCCTACTAATGGCATATTCTATCGCTAGTAGTGAATAAAAATGTTTATTATTGTGCTTAAAAGTATTGGTACCGTAAGTGCATTAGATAGCAACAACTACCAAAAGGTGTCGTTAGATTTGCGTGAAAATTAGAAGGTGTCAGGTTGAGGCTTTATGCTCATTTAGAAATTATATTTGGAAAAATAGGTCATTCTTTCACCACACTTCAAAATGTACGCACTCGCTCACTCCCGTTGTTTTGAATCTAAATACGAATGCGTATATCCAAGTTTGATCACCACGATAATTTTGGAAATCATTACTATCACTTATTTCTTTAGTTATGTCACGTGGTCGTGATTTCATCAAATATATGCCGTTAGTTTCAAAATTATAAATTATGCGTTAGTGTCGTACATCACAAATGTAGTATTTCTGGAAAGCTTTCGCTTGTAACGTCTTATTTTGTCTTTTGCTTATTTAGAAAGTATTTGAAATTTTTACAAATCGTAATCGCAATGAGAATAGTAATTCTGAAAACGAAATATAAGTTTTGGTTGGTGTATCACGTTTAGATAGAAGTTCTAAATTAAGATTTGGTACATATTAGCATGAATAGGTAGTGAAGTAATTTGGATGAGAAGTAATTAGTTCCTTTGTAAATAATAGCTGATTCTATTTTACAAATGTTGTCAATCATAATAAATCTTGTCGCTAAAATTGGGTCAGTTGAAAATTACAGTTCATATTAAAATTGTTACTTTGTGTTCAGATATAGTGTAGAAAAGCGTATAGCGCAGTTTATATAACATTTTAGATGACGAATTGACGGGAGTTTCGATAAAATTTTTGGTCTTAAACAAAGAGTTTCGCTATAGATACGAGGCGTTAAGGGCTAGCGTTGCAGTGAGATCATTAACGCAAGAGATATCAGTTACGTTTCAAAACAAACCGCTTGTTATGATATGTATTTTTCTGATGCAATTTTTTCAGTTCGGCTCACGAATTCAATTCGTTTTTGGCGCAATTTAAAAATTTAAGTAATACATTGTTATGATTGGTTAATTAAAAGGTATGGGAGATAATAGGGAAGATGGCTGAAACTGAAGGAGGTTGAAGTCAGTCTAGTCCAAGATGTAGGGAAAGACTCACGTTTTTGTGTGTTTGCGGTTTCGAAATGTACGCGAAAGGAAATAAGTGTAGTAAGAGGGAACGAGTTATATCATACCGTGAGGGTGTACCGTCCAAACTTGCTTTATATAGTGTCGCTTTAAGTTTTAATTAGATAAAAGTAAAGTAGTTGTAAATAAAATTATAGTTGTGTACATATTAACGTTAACCAGATGAACAAGTGATCATAACGTATATTTTTTGGTTTAAAGATTTGCCGTTATAAAGTTCATCAATCAGACAAAATTTAAGACGAAACATAACACTAAATTCATTTTTAACGTTTCGGTTTATTTAGTTCGTAAACCATTTTCAAAATAAATGTACACAAGATGACATGACAGTTAAATGTGACAATGAAACGTGCGTTATACATTTATGTTTATGAAAAGAATTGAATGTGTTAACCCTAAAATGACATCCATGTTACTAAAGCAATTTTAAGGTTGCCATGTCCATCGCGTATTTAAAGATGGTTTTAGATGGTAGATATACAAAGCTTCCTTTATACTAAGATCATTGGCATCTTCAGCTCTATCCAATACCGTGAAGTCATTGCTGACGATTTCGTGATCTTGTTCAAGACGATGTTGAAACAGCTGAATTGGGTATGGTGAAAGATCTTTTTCCAAGACGAGGAGTTAAACCTAAATGTTCACAGCGTCTAACAGAAAAATGCCTACGGGTTTTCCCGAGGTACATAGCATTGCAGCCTGCCCAATTTTCAAATACAAAATACAATCTAACTGTTGGAAAAGGTTTTTTAAGAAATCCTGTAAAGGCAAATTTAATATATATATATATATATATATATATATATATATATATATATATTGTTTGTCTTCTTTAGGTTTCGGAGATCCAACAAACTTCTTTTGTAAAAATTTTCTTATGCAGTTATTGATAAAATTTAGGTTGTATCCATTACTAACAAAAATGTTATCTTATTAATTAAATTCAAGGGCAAATCGTTATCGTTATTAAGTTCATGTAAACATAAATTTAAGAATTAAGGAGCTACTGGTTTCCATCAATCATACACGGCGTGGAGCGATTGCTGATCTATTGTTGTGAGAAAGAAAGTTCGATTGACCATTTGTGGTGTGTGACGTAACTATTTTTCTGAATGTATATGCGTTGGTGATTTTAGTAAAATGTTTCTTTGTATTTATTTAGACGAATAAAAATGCTCTCTAAAATTACATCTTACCGTTTGTTAAAATTTATTAATATATGATAATGACTAAATGGTAATATTTCATTTCTGTTTGACATTATTGTAATCTTTTTCGTTTATCACAACACTATTTTCAATTACGTTTATTCAAAATTTAAAAGATTAGATATTTTGGATTGCATTCAGTTATTGAATGATTTACTGGATTTACCGAATATTTGCATAACTTTACGACGACGATTTTTTTTGTTGCTTTATTATTTAATTCAAGCCTTAACGTAATAGTTTTAGAGATAATTAGTCACTCTGATCTGGGTTATATAATTGAAGTTGAAGATAAGTTTTAATAGATATACCGTAACGTAGATTACCGTAAATCGGTCGTTGGCCGATCAGCTGTTTGTTTTTGCATACGGTAGTTTTGCGAGTAGTCGCAACTTTTTTTATGGTTGTCACGCATTTTTCGTTTCAAATTGAATAATTAATGATGATCAGTTTTTTTGGATAATTGAGACAATAATTTTGACGTTGAAGTTTATCGAAATATTTAATGAGTTTGAGTTTTATTATCGCAGTGTTGCGGTTTTATATGAAGCTTAAGATTTTATTGAGGTCTAGATGAACTTTGCGTAAATATTTTTGGAATACAATTTTCAGGGAGGAGAGTATTTTATTTTTGAGTGAACATTATGTTTCCTATTCGGCCATGATTAGATCTAGTTCATGACGTTTTCCGGCTATAAATGTAGCTAACAGGTGGCGCCTTTTTTCATTTCTCCCGATTTTGACGTTTTTGGAGTTGTGATGAGTGCCATTTTGCATCATTAGGTAAAAACCCCGCCCATACTACTGATCTGTGCCGCACGCATAAATTACCTTTAAGGGCTGATGATCTAATGAGTATTTGACCTGTAACAGTTGTTTGGTTATTTATCAAAAACTTGCGTTCTTGTAAGCAAAACCCTTCAAGTTTAAGTCCGTTGTATCAAATCGCCTTTATTTACTTATTTTCACAGTTTGTTAATTTGCAAAAAATTAAGTAAACAAATACATATCCTTAAGTAGAGTCATTATATTAAATGGTGCCTAACATTTATACGTTGTACACTTCGTAACACATACTAATAGGTATTCATATTCAAAGGATATGTGTTTTGAGTTACCTAACAAGCCACAATGCTCTCAACGTACACTGGTTATAGCATTTATGCAAAAGTGGTGTGCTGGATAATAAGCATGGTCAAACTCTAATCTTATAATAGTTGTAATCAATATGCAAGGAAGTTGAATCTGCTCATTCTAATAACATTTTTGGTAATGCAACCTGGTACCTCCAGTTGGGTTGTTGATGCAATATTCACTTCATGAAAATGGCGACTTAATACCTAAATGTGCTTTACCATCATTTAAATGTGTTTCACTGATTTCACATTTTATATTGAATTTTAATTTAATTCAAACTGGATTTTTATCCTAACGTGCTTTGGTTCTGCCAAGTTTCTTGTAATTTTAAGTGTGAATAGATTATTATTAGTGGATGCGTAATTTAATTATTGTTTTGCAAAGCATTTAAAATAGATACAGCATCAGATACAACAGCTGACGGTAGTCCAATGTTTCCCGTAAAAAGTGCAACACCATGTTGTATTTACTACCTGCGATATAACATCCACGTTGTGATTGTGGTGCGATAATTATAGGTATGAAATGTCTCTAGCGTATACATAAGTGTATTGCATAAGCATAAATAAGTAGATAGCAACAAACGATCAGTACGAATTTTGAACGAAAAGCGTGTATATCGTTCAAGAAGGTAAAAAAATAACAACGTTAATTGTACATGTATGAATACAAGTTAAAAAATGCACTAAACTTGCAACAAACCATGCATTTTTTGCAACATATTAGCATGTTACATAAGTAGCTCGAGAAATAGGAAATTTTAATTCATTAAAAAAACACCTTAAGTGATCTTTATGCCTTATTAATCTATTGAAACAGTTTTTTTTTATTGAGCTGTTTATTTACAATCTGCCCATTGAAAGAGGCCATTAGCAATTAGTATGATTAGCTAAATGACTTATGGGATCTTGCCTACAATAGCAATTTCCCTTTTCCTAGAATAGTTAGGTATTCTCGGCCATTAACTATATTAACCTAAAACTAAGTTCACAATATTAATATTGTTATATGAAAGTCTTCAAGATTAAATTCTGCAAATCTGTTGCGTAGGTCTGAGGGTTTAAATCTTTTTACCCTCTACACTTCTCCATCATTGTTTCTGAAGTTACTCGCTAATTCGTTTGGATGCACACTGAGTTTATCGCGATAGGTGGCACTCACTTTTCTAATTAAGTAGTTGACTGAACTTATTTTGGAGATCACGTCTTATCACCTCATTAGGCACGTACCAGGGTGCGTCAATAATTGTTCTTAGCAATCTTGTCTGAAACCGTCTGATTAAATCGATTCTGGAGTTAGCTGCAGCGCCCCAAAGTTGTAGGCCGTATGTTCACACAGGTGTCAATATTGCTTCGTACTGTAGAATGTTATTGGTTGTGGATAGCATTGATCTTCGACTTAATAAGCAGTACATGGATCTGTATTTGAACCCCAGTTGTTTTCTCTTAACCCAGACGTGTTGTTTCCACATGAGATGTCGATCGAGGAGAATACCAAGATATTTGACCGTTTCTTGTTGTGGGATCTGTTGGCCGTTTAAACTAGCTGGTGAGTATGTTTCATGTTTTAGCGTAAACGTAACGTAAGTGGGTTTTGACCCGTTTGCTCTGATGTGCCATTTCTTTAACCAGTCTTGCACCTTTTCAAGGCGTGTTTGCTATCTGTGTGAAGCTATTTCAGGGTAAGGGTGCGTCGACAAGATGGCGGTGTCATCCGCATACGTAGCTATTGTTGTTGACCCGGTCGTTGAAATATATAACAAGGGGCCAAGGACACTGCCCTGTGGAACTCCGGAGTTTATGTTCTACAGACTTCTGGAGTCCCCTTGGAGTTTAAGAGAATAGTGTCTGTTAAGTAGATATGACTTGATCACTTGATAGAGTTCAGTGGTGAATATATTTTTTATTTTAAAAAGCAACCCTTCGTGTTAGACCTTATCAAAGGTCTGGCTTCATTTATTAGTTCTATTATTTAGTGAACCTGTTCGCGGAAGTCAAACAGGAGTCGGGGTATTATATTGTTGTTCTTATTTCTTATTTCTTATCAGAAGTAGTTCTTAAACACTTTGGAGAGAACAGGCAGCAGACTTATTGGTCTGTACAAAGCGACCTCTACTGGAGGTTTTCCGGGTTTCGGGATAAAAATGATGGTGGCAACCTTCCACTGCTCAGGAGAGTACCCTAGTCTGAGTATTGCGTTGAAGATTTTGGTAAGGAGTATAACACATTTTTCTTTAAAGGCCTTTCCTGTTATTAGATCATAGCCTCGTGCTTTGTTTTATTTTAAATTTTGAATTACTGATCTTACTTCCTTTTTAGTAAATGGTTTGCATGGAGGACTCATTTGAAATTGTGCCGTCTGAGTTTGGTGGATTTCGTTTTCTTCTTCTGGTGTAGTTTCGGCTCGGTGACTGGCAAATGCGTAGGCTTTATCTGAAGTAGTTCTTGCCCACGTTCCATCTGCTTTGCGGAGAGGTGGAATGTGCTGTATGGATCTTTTTTTCAATTTCTTAGTGGCTTTCCACAACTAGTAGTCGGCCGCTTCATTAGGAGATAAATTCTCTAGATAATGTTGTATTGCTTGGTTTTTAAGTTCTGTGATAATTGTTTGAGTTCAGTTGCAGCCCTGTTTAGATTTTGTTTATCAATCGGTGCTCTAGTGGCTTGCCATCGACGTCTCAGTCTCCTTTTTCGGTAACTTTCTTTTTAACCAGTACTGGACAGTGCTTTTGTTTCTAGCATGCTCGGTGTAGCTTCCGAGGTAGATTCCTGTATAGTTTGAGTAATGAGTTGGACTGCGTTTCTGAGATGTTCTTCTGTTTGTAATGGTACGTTTAGTTGCAGTTCTTCATTGACTCTGCATTTAAAACAGTTTCAATCGGGTTTTTGTTGAGAAGACATGGTGGTTTTTCTATGTACAGTACCTTTGTGTCAAGGGTGATGAGATCAGGTAAGTGGTCAGACGAAAAGTCCAGGCAAGTTTTAGCTTGAAGGTAATTCATACTTATACTTTTAACAATGCAAAAATCCAGGAGGTCTGGTAGTTTGTGTGGGTCAGAGGGCCTTTAGGTTGGTTCGCCAGTAGTGAGAGGGCTTAGGTTGTTTGCATTAATGGCCTTTAGGAGTTCTATTCCCTTGACAGGTGTCACTCTTTCACCCCAGTATGTATTCTTCGCATTATAATCATCCCCTGTAGTGAAGCGATGTCTAAGGGTATTTAGATAATGGCTGTACTGTTCTTGTTTGTTTGCATCTATTCTATTACTGTAGTAGTGGCTTGGAATTGTGGTTCAGGGTATTTATCTGCTTTATGATGTTTTAATGAAGATCGTATAATAATCGCAGTTCCTGCATGTGCAGTTCCATTAGGGTGCAACGTGACAGATGGAGTAGTTTTGTATTTTAAATAGCTGGCAATATCCTTGAAACTATAATTGCTAGAATAATGGGAAGAAATTTTCATACATAACTAGATTGACCAAAAGAAATAGAGAATATTTTGAAGCGCTGTTACTAGGGTAAAGACTAAAAGTAATTCGTTTGTTAAAAGTGCGCACAGGTAGCAACGGTAAAAAACTTAGCACCACTTGGATTAAATACATTTTCTATACCTCCAACAATAAAGATTGGGGCTGCTGAACCTTGTACAACTAAAACAGTAATCAACTTTGTAGTTTTTTTTTTGCTAATTAAATGAACTTGAGCTTGTTAAAGAAGGTATTCCGCAATTAGGTATCTTCAGCTTGACGTGTTAGATTTCCAATCTAACTAAATCCTTCAATAAAACTGGAATATTCCCCTTGACAGGGATATATTCTCCTGTGATGATATCTTGCCCAGGACAGTGACAGATTGACCGATTCCAACCAGCTTGATTTCACTCTATCCTGCAGCGCAGTCTGAAAATGTTGACCAAACGTCAATTCCTCCAGTGTCAATACCTACTGTTATTGTTGACGATATTAGATCCACGTTGCAAACACCTAAATACGATGATGCGGCTGCTGGGACATTCAATTGTAACACTAATTTTGTATCATCAGAACAATTCAGGGCAACCTACAACCAACAAAAGAAATACAGGATAACTAAGAAAAAGAATCATAGCTTCCTCTATCTATTAATGTTTTATTATCCTATATTTCTTAGTGAAAACATATTGTTTTTCTATATTTTGGCTATAAAGTGAGTTAGTTTTTCCATTACAAAATATTTGAAAAAATCGTCGTGGCTGATCCGCTGTTAACCGTAGGCCGATGCACTGTGGATCACCCCTGGTCAATACTGGATCAATATGCACTAATAATTAAATATTTTGCCATACAAAGGAGGGGGCACGTTTTAAATGTAAAATACCTTTCGGTCAGAATTTAACCAAATTTTGATATGTTCTAGAACTTGACCAATTGATCAAATGTCTTCATTGCCCGAAAACTCAAAGCTCAACAGTTTTTGATATACAGGGTCTGCAATATCACTATTTGACACTTTCAATATATCATAAAATGGACATTTTTGCCAATATTAACGCAAAACTTAGTGGAATGTTATTTTTTTATGCTACTGGTTACAACCTTTTCTTTACTTTCATTATTTTTGTACATACACCTGATATACAGGGTGAGACCAAATATATGTATCTGAAGTGTGTAAAGTGTGTAAAGTTAAGTCCCCTAGACGTCCGTTATATAGAGTGTTTCATTTCTTTAATAGATTTAATTGAGTATTATTATACTTCCTAGTTAATTTTCTGATAACTTAATTGAAGTGTCCATATTAAAATAAACTATTTGCTAACTGTATATACCTACATAATAGTCACGATGTGTTTATACTGATACTGGGTGTCCAAGTACAAAGGACCAAAGCGATATCTTAAACTTCATATAGGTACGGAAAAAACCGTTAACATAAAAAATCCCTTGCAGTTGGATGTCGTTGCGAAATACAAAGCTTTTGGAGATTGACAGATAGAAAGGTTAGATGTGCTTCATTTATTATCCTCACTATTTTCTAATAAAGTTTTCAGTAGATTCTTTTGATAAAGAAGGCGCTTGTCGAAGTTCATCTTTTTGCAAAACTAAGAAAAGAAAATTCTTTCAGATACTAGTGTCTTCACTGTTCACACCATCGACAGACTGGTTTCGCAGGTCTACCTCCATCATCACTAACGCTTTGTACAGTCATTGGAAATAAGAAATGTTTATGTAGGAACGTTAATGAACGTATTTTAATATATTGAAAATATCTAAGCTTAATAAGATATCAGTTAACTGAACTTATGAAGCAGAAAACAGTAAATAATTTTTGGTCTTGATATAACCATTGTCATAGAAATCAAAAAGTTGCATAATCAAATGTTAAATGTCTATCACCTCCACATTATTTGCATTTAGTATATGATTTAAAACATTTGTAGAAGGATATTTGGTTAGCTCTTGATACCTATCGTATCCTAAAAACCATAGTACAGCTGCCACATGAGAACAAGTACCTAAAGTTCTGGCAACAGACTTGCAGGTGCAGTAAGTACCTAATATTGGGTTAGGTTCTTCTTCCTCATTATTCGGCACAAATGCAATCCACAACTGGTAACGAGTAGCATTTCTGAGGCGAGAATATATCCTTACCCGTATAAAACCGGGTTCGTAGTTTTCATCAAAGTGATATTGAACCTAGCCGTCCTCTATTTCATTGTCCTGTATATAAGAAGGAGCAAGCTTTAATTGAAAAATGCCTACAGTTAACTCTTTAAGATAGTAATGTGACAAACGTGGGAATGAGGGAACGATAATTTCATTTAAATCAACCCATCTGCCCCTTCTAGCGCGTAAGTTTTCCTCCTCAACCCTGGCTTGAACAACATTTGGCTCTTGAACTTTTTGAAGAATATTTTCAGCTAGTTCAATAGTAGCATCTTGCATTAAAATGGATGGAAAATATTTATTTATAATTGCTCCAGCAATTTTAAGAAAATCAGCAATATTACAAATGTGGGGTGTTTTTATCTTAAAGCTAAAAAATTAAAAATTGATTTTAAGTGCCCATTGCGTGCTTCTACGATCCACCTGGTTTTCGTAACGAGACGACTATCATTAGCCTCTTCTGTGGATAACTGTAGCTGACCTCTGGGCAAAAAGGCTGGCATTTTAAAATTAATACCTAATCTATTTAAAGCTGGAATAGCATCCAAGTACCCGCGGTCGAGAATGAAAATATCTCCTTCATTAAACCATTCACGCATTCCATTTACATCTGTATTAAATTCACTTATAAGTATGTTAGTATCGTTGTTTTCAGAATTTGAGAAATATGGCGCTTGAATGTCTAGAATAAATCCGCTCGGGGCAACAAGCAGAGATGGCTTGATAAGATGTTTACCCTTATAAGTACAGTAGGACTGTCGCAACACTTTAAAACAAGAACTTTTCTCTATTTCTAGATAAGTACAGTCATTATACACTATAACTTGAGGCCGATCCAGGTTTTGATTATATAGACGATTTGCAAAAGCAGTTACATGATTTTCGATGTAGCTGTCTCTTGTTGTAGCAGTAAATCCAATATTTTGTGGTACAAATCTTGCAGAAAGAGACTGTCTAACTAGAGATATAGCTAAACTGGCTTGTTGTCTTGTGGAATAATTAAAAATAACCGTTAAAAAACTATCACTAAGACCTTGTCGTAACTTGCACAGGAATGCTAAGAGATCTTTTTTACTTACATATCTCAAAGAATTTCCTATTCTAACGGGGTCACAAAAGTTGAAAAGATTATTAAATTGATCTTTGGTTATAAGAGAAACTGATTTAAATTGAGAATCTGTGAAGTTATTTTCGTCTTCGTAAGCCATGTGGTAGCTTTTTTTCTTAATTTCCTTAGGTAATGCTTGTAAAAAAATATAAATCTCATTACCTGCTAATAATGGCCGATTTACATATCGTAACCCAGGGAGCAGAAACTCAAACAGATTACCATTCTCATCCAAATGAATATTACAGCAGTACGTATTTTCTGGCACGTATATATCTCTCTCAACAAAAATATTAATTCTACCTTTCATGGATATTTTATGTATATCATTCCCATCGTTACAAATGCAGCGTAAGTGAGTTGACCTTTGTAGCACATTTAATCGCAAACAATTTGGATTATTGTTTATTGCTTGAATTTCCCTTACAATAGAAATATTGCAGACATTGCAGATTCGAGTTTCTTCTATTATGACCTGCTCTGGTAGATTTGCTTCGCGGCGACGTGCAATCACAATTTCTTGCTTTCTTGCATTTACCTCACCACTTATTTTCTCCATAACCCTAGTAACTAAAGCATTTCCACAAGCAAAACATGGAATTCGATTCATTTTTCACATAAACTCTTCAACGATTTTAATTCAAAAAGTAGATTTGTAACTAAGCATCAACAATATCACTTAATTAGTGGATTAATTTTTGACGTTTCTTAGCCACCTACTACATTGCTGTTATTTTATAAGTTTGGGAATAGAAAAACATAATAATTGTAGTATGAAAAACGGAAAGAAAAGTGCAAAATCAGAAAAAAATCTAGTTGTACGAATAAAAGCAGAAGAAAAAGCGCAATACCACATTACGGTTTGGTTTAAACGAATAAGTAAATACTAAATATAACTTTATTAGAAAATAGTGAGCATAATAAATGAAGCACATCTAACCTTTCTATCTGTCAATCTCCAAAAGCTTTGTATTTCGCAACGACATCCAATTGCAAGGGATTTTTTATGTTAACGGTTTTTTTCCGTACCTATATGAAGTTTAAGATATCGCATTGTACTTGGACACCCAGTATCAGTATAAACACATCGTGACTATTATGTAGGTATATACAGTTAGCAAATAGTTTATTTTAATATAGACATTTCAATTAAGTTATCAGAAAATTAACTAGGAAGTATAATAATACTCAATTAAATCTATTAAAGAAATGAAACACTCTGTATAACGGACGTCTAGGGGACTTAACTTGCAATAGTAATTTAAATGGACATATATATGTGTTAACTTCCATTCACCAAAATATCAAAACAATACCACCGTATAATTCTTTTCAGATGCATATATTTGGTCTCACCCTGTATATCAGGTGTATCTACAAAAATAATGAAAGTAAAGAAAAGGTTGTAACCAGTAGCACAAAAAAATAACATTCCACTAAGTTTTGCGTTAATATTGGCAAAAATGTCCATTTTATGATATATTGAATGTATCAAATAGTGATATTGCAGACCCTGTATATCAAAAACTGTTGAGCTTTGAGCTTTCGGGCAATGAAGACATTTGATCAATTGGTCAAGTTCTATAACATATAAAAATTTGGTTAAATTCTGACCAAAAGGTATTTTACATTTAAAACGTGCCCCCTCCTTTATGGTGCAAAAGGAATTATTCAAAAATTGTCACAACTAATCTAAATCATGACATTCAATACGACAATATGGAAATATTGTCAAGACAAACTCATTATATGAAGCTATTGAGATATATAAACACCCTAATAATTTTAATAGGCAAGAAGAAAATCTCCGTTTAAATAGGTTTTGCCATCTTATAATTAAAAAAAGGCATAATGATGCGTCTTGATTTTCATTTTAATTTTTACTTTTGGTATGTCTAGGTTTTTTGCTGTGTTTTTCCTAGACTTTCAAGTAAATGCTTTACCAATTATATATTAAATTACCACCGCACTAGAATTTGACATAAGTAGTTGAAATTAAAATTAACAAAATACAAAAAACATTATGCTTTTCATTATTAACTAGCAGAATACCCGTGCTTCGCTTCGCTATACAGTAATTTTGAATACATGAGTTTGAAACTGTTGTTGCCAAGTGAGTAAATTGCGTGAATGAATTTGTCACCAAACCTGAACAATGACTTGGTTGTTATTATTTTGCCGCCATATATACATACACATAGCAGTGTAAACAACTTAAATTCAAGCGCCCTCTACTTTATTCTTATTTGATTTCAAGTATAGACGCTAAAAGTCATAACCTTCTATACTTACATATGTATATGTAGGTTGGAAGGTAAAAATTAAAACAAATTGCAACCTCTCATATGTTCATAACGAAAACAGGCAACATTGTAAAAACAAAAACAGAATGACGTTTAAAACTTCATTTCAGATATAGTTACATAACTAAAAAAAAATTTCAAAGCCGCCCGCTTCTATAAAATATCAATAATACATTTTAACCATTTTCATTCATATCTAATTATTTTTTAGTTACCTTGCATTGTATTAAGAAAGTTTATAAAGAAAAGTTATGTAAAATTAAATTTTCTTTAAAAAGTATGTCTGCACTTTTTCTAATAAAATGAATCGTTATTCAGATATTGAAAAAATTAAACCTAAATTATACCTTAGGAATTGTTTGGCCGCTAAATTACGCGTCGTATCAAAAAATTGCATAGAACACGTGATAGACATCTCATAATTTTAATTGAAGAATATGTGTACCAATTTTCGAGCCAATTGACCCATAGAATAAAAAGTTTCACAAAAAAATTCAATCTCCCATTTCACCCCCTTAGGAGTGGAATTTCGAAAAACCCAGACAGACTGAAAATAAAAATCGACGTGTGCGAGATTTTTTCGATCGAGTTGATATTTCGAACGCGGGGCACCGTTTTGGTTAGAAAATCCTATTTTTTTCTTTTTTGGCACTTAGGCGCCTAGGACACGAAAGGAAGGTCCTGTCAAAATTTGAAGTAGATCCGTCGAGCCATTTCGGCTGTGCGATTATTATCAGTGAGTGAGTGAATTATGATGTGGAAATTTATACTGTAGGTTTATTTAATTTCGATACAGTAATTTCTATAGTCATTCAGTTTTTTTTTACTACATACTGTGCTATTAAACATAATTTAAACATTTTAAAACAATATAGGAAACTTGGAATCTTTTCACTATGCTGCAGGAATTTCCCCGTTGAATAGCTATGCTAATTTTTTGTTTCAAGAATTCTTCGGTGCGGGTTTCACCTGTTGAATTTAAAATTATTTTGCTGACATCTTTAATAAAATGTTTGGCTTCTATGCACCAAGGCCCAAGTGTATCTACGGCATATGGAGTAAACTTATAATTTTCTTCGATTAAATTTCTGTACTTTGACATTTTTCTTTTGGCCCTTGACTCTGCTGCTGCTCCCCAAATTGTAGATGTTTCGAAAATGTAAGAAGGAACGATCGTATCTGAGCAGGTAGAATCCTAATCAACAACTCTCCTCTGCTCCATAGGATTAGAGTTATTCCATCAGGTCGCTTGGCATTAGTTCGGGATAATCCAGCAGGTTCTTTGTGATTTGGGAATCCAGCAGTTGAAAGACTACGACTTATAACATTGTTAAGTTCTAAATAACGTACATTCAAACATCCATTAGATTCATTTGCACAAGAAGCTAAATGCCGTGCTTTTTCAACTGAATTCTTGAATGCCAGTGAAGATACTGTTTGTTAATTTTTACTTCGTCCCATGTTTTTTGTGAATTGTCTTCTGGTAAAGGTAAATTATTTGTCATCCATGATTTTAAAGCCTCTGACAAATAAACTATTTCAAAATTGTTCTCTACTTTTGGTAACATCGATTGGACAAGCAATGAAGCCGACTTGGCAGAAGAGATAAAAGTTGGAAATATTAGATCTTCAATTTTTCTTATACCTGAACCTCCAAAGCGAGTTGGCAAAAAAATTATATTTGATTGAAGACTGTTTAATGTTGAATTGTAAATGTTTTTAAGTGCATCATTAATTGTGTAGTCAAAACTTTTAATTATTTCTGGATATAGTCATGTCGGAGTCATATGAAGTAAATAACAGAGCTTAGGAATAGTCAAACAATTTTTTAAAAGATAGTAACATACATGGTTTTTTAAAACTTTAAGACGATTAAAAGTTAAGCAAAGTTCTTTGAGTTTACTTCTTAGAACTGTTTTACCGGCTTGCTGATTTATAGGTGCTCCTAATAGTGTTAAGTTCTCAACAGTCTTAATACCTTTGAAAGTTTTTTGAAAACGCTCGAATACTGTTTGGTCAAAATTTCATGTGAAAAATAATTCACATTTTTCATTGTTTAATTCCAAACCGACCTTTTTGAACATATCTGACAAGAAAATTAAGTCAGATAGCACTGTTCCTGGTTCTCCCGCTAAAGTTCCATCGTCCAAATAAAATATTCTAAATTCAGACTTTGCCATTGATATAACTTGATGTATTCCTAAGCTGAAGATTAATGGACCTAACGGGTCTCGTTGCTGTGCTCCAACTTGTGACAAAATACATGAAATTCCAAAAGTCAGTTTGGAAAGATTGAAGTAGCACTGCCACAAAAAAGGAAACAATTCTGGAATGTTTTCTTTAATTGCTTGCGGCAAAATGTCTCTCTGTATGGAATTAAATGCGTTTTTCCAATCTAATTTTAAAAGAACTTTTGTTGATTTTTTGTTAGCTTTTGCCCAAGTTCTTGTCGCGTGGATTGCTGCCTCACAACCTCCTTTTGTGCCAAAACCAAGCTGTATAGGTCGTAACTTTTCTCCCATAGCGCTTGATATAGATTAACAACCAATTTTTGCAGCCAATCTTCTGAAAGTACAGCCGATTGCAATTGGACGGAGACCTCCACATGGTATTTTTAGTGCACAAAGATTGGTACTGTAGAGTGCAGGTTTTATTTCATAGTTAGTTTACTTTGCCGTTCAGCATGAGATTTTTTAAAAGAGTGATAGCAGTTAGCAAACGATTTCCATGTTCACCATTTTCTTTATATAAAAGGTCTGTAATGTGTTGTGCTGATAAACCATCAAAGAGTTTTAAGATTCTCCGGTGAAAGTGAATCGCTAAAAGATAGAATTTTAATAGCTCCTCGTACGACCCCATCTGAAATTTTAGACTCAATACGTCTTTGAAATGCTGTTTCATCATCAATTTTTGATTTTGTTTGTTTGTTTTAATATTGCCGTTGAAATGTTAAGATTCTATTGATTTTGGTAGTATTCGTGAAAAACGAAAACGATAATAATAATTTCCAAGAATTAGTGTCGTTTTTTTAACTACATTGTTTATCAACAATGAAAGCTTATTTGCAACAGCCGTTCTTGCTCCTTTTGGGATGCGTTTTAACACTCTGACATTTTTCTTTATATTTGCTAGATGGTCAAAAATAGGTATTTTATTATCGTCATCTTCTTTGTTATCTATGCGTTGTAGATCTGTTTGTTCGGGATGTTTCCATTTGCAGTGACTTTTAAAGCCTTTTCCATCTATAAATGTTTTTAAAATTGGTTGGCAGAATGGGCATTTAATACCACTAATTTCATTTAAATTTGAAGGTAAAAAATCAGGCGAACATGTTAAACATTCGTAATAAATCAAGTACTTAAGGTCATCAATTATTTTGTCTGAAAGTCCTACACGTGATCTATGAAACCTTTGACGACAAATGTTGCACTGAATTTTGTTTGCTCCTACAGTTGCGAACTCTTTTCTTTACACAAAGGCAATTAATCGATTCTTCTTCGATGAGTTGAAAAGACATAGAAGTATCGTCTGTTGTTCCATTAGGTGATGATGAATCAGACTTATCTTTGACTTTCTTTCCTTAATTTCTTTCGAAGTCGCAATGGGTATTTTGTCGATTTATCATGTTTAAAATCTCCATAAAAAGTTACTTTCAATGTTGTTTGTATTATTCCAAAAGCATAAACTCTATACTAAATGAAAATCAAATAAATCCGTCGTAAATCACGCTGACTATAGTATCGCAAGGAATAGGTGCGAAAACTTCATCACCAATGCCAAAAAGATGTTTGAAGAACGTAAATACAAAGAAATAGTTTCATGCCCTTTGGGTCATTAGCTGAAGCCATTAGTAAAAATTTTAGTACATTTTCCTTTCCTCCCATGACGTCTCGTGACGGAGCTGTAGTAGCTAATCTTGCTGACAAATCCAACCTCTTTGTCGATTACTTTGCACCAAATTCATGTCTGAATGATTCTGGTAAAATTGTGCCGTCGTCCAAATCTACCCCTCACGCTATGAAACCAATCCACTGTCGATACAAGCTCGTAGAATCAATTATCAATAAACTTGACTCAAACAAGGCGACTGGCCCTCACCGTATTCCAGCTATCGTGCTTAAAAACTGCTACCCCGAGCTAGTAACTGTATTGTCCAAAATCTTTTCGATCTCCATGTCATCTGGAGAGTTTCCCTCATCGTAGAAGTTGGCAAATCTCCAATCTATTCTTAAAAAAGGCGATAAAACTGATCCCTCAAACTATAGACTAATAGCTATCACTTCCATTCTATCAAAAATCATAAAAAAAGCCATCAACCACCAACTACTTTCATTCCTTGAGTCCAATAAACTCCTAAACGTCCACCAGTATGGGTTCAGACAGAGTCGTTCATCGGGTGATCTTCTTGCATATGTCACTCAACTTTGGAATAAAACATTAGAAAGGTCCAATGAAACTGACATAGTAGCTGTAGACATTTCAAAGGCTTTTGACCAGGTTTGGCACAAGTGCCTATTTGCCAAGCTCGCCTCGTTCGGCTTATCCGATACGTTCCAGCTTTCTAGATAAACGAAAGAAACTACTATTAATGCGGGCGTACCCCAAAGATCAGTGATAGCTCCGACACTGTTGCTGCTATACATAAATAACCTCATTTCCTCAACAACCATCCAATGCTTTGCAAACGACAGCACTAAGTTTTCCCACAACAATAGGTCTAGTCAGGACGTTAAAGAGAAAATGGCAGCCTGAGTCAACAGAGACGTAGAATGAATCCTTGAATGGGGAAGGAATATTCTTCTCACGTTCAACGCCAACAAAACCCAGTGTTGCCTTGTGTCCAACATGAAAGACCGATCATTTCCTGCTGTAAATATGAATGGCCTAGATCTAAAGTATTCAAGCTCTGTTTCTATGTTAAGGATGTCCGTATAATCAAACCTTTCATGGGTTGACCACCTTTTATCTGCCAGCAAAACAGCTGCCCGTAAAGTGTGCTTTCTATACAGACCTAAACAGTACTTCACATCGCAACAACGCCTTTTACTGTATAAGGCTCAAATTCGACCTCATCTGGAAGATAATTCCCACCTCTAGGTCAGTGCTCCCTCATACGCCCTTGATATGGTAAACCGCCTCCAAAAAAGAGTTATAAGACTTATAAATGACGCGTTTCTAACTTCTGACCTACAGTCTCTTGAGCATAGAAGAACAGCTTCAGATCCTTTCTTGTTCTATCGCTACAACAATGGCAAATGTGTCTTCGAAATACACTCCTTAATACCTGCGCAGGCCACCTTTGCTAGGAACAGTCGGTTTGGTACATTCACACCATAATTACGCACTCAACATTCCATCTTGTCACAATAAACGGGCGACCAAATTGTGGAATGCACTACTCAATTCCTGTTTTTCTCCAAACTTTAATTTAAGCAAATGTAAGGTAGCCATTCATAAACATTTCTCGGCAGCCTAACAATATATTTAATCCGCCCCCAGTGTTCCTGAGTACTTTAGCACGTTGGGCGAATCTTAGTCTATTCAGGAATACTATCAGTAAAAACACATTCGATACGTTTTAGTTTTATTTTGATTAAAATAAGATATAGAAAAACAATACTTTTCAAAATTGTGCCTTTAATTTTCGTAACAAATACGATTACTGAATAAAAATGATCAATCGTTAACATTCCTTGAAAATTACAATCTCATTTTACCAGTTGTCCTAAAATGAAATTTGATTTTAACATTTGTGTTGAAACGAACCACTTTTGTATGTCAAAAAGATGACATTTTGTAATTAAATTACAAAAAATAAATTTTAGCACTAATTTATTGATAGTGATCGAGAGGTCAAAATAGTTTGACTTCTTTCATGAGATTACCTTCAATCGTATTAAATCTGAATTGACAGACATGGAAAACAGAATGTGTCGAAAAATCATTCGTAGGTGAGAGAAATGAGTTTGTGAATAGGTATAGCAAATCAATGGGCAATACTAGCGTTGGAATACGTTAATAAAAATAAAATTTGGACAAGAAAAAGGTATGATTTTCCAAACGTATTCCAAATTTATGACCATAATGGATCTGAATCATTCGTCTGGTAAATGAACACCGAGATCGTCCCACTAATATTATTTTTACTCCTAATAGCATAGTATTCTATTACACTGATTCATTCAAATTAGATATTTAAACAATAATTTGTGTTAAATCTCAAGTGGGTACCTATTTTATTGCATTATGATGAATATATAATTAGGAGGTTTAGAAATGAAATCAGTAACAAATTGCAATATCCACGTTTATATTACTACAAAAACATAATACTTCTAGAGTAAATACCAATCTCTATAAAACTTCTACAATAACCGGTGCAATATCAAAGTTGGAATTTATTACACGGCTGATAAGCGATAAGCTTTTTCAGTAATTTATATTACCTTATTGACGGATTCCTTAAAATAACTATAATTTTTTTGGCTAATCATTATGTAAAGATCAAAGCACTTTCACAGTTATGAATTAATGATTAACATATTTATTTAATATACAAAGTTTACCAACAACCTAGAAACGTGTATACTACAAAACAATCTGCCTTCAATTTGTCTAAAATAATCAAAATCACCACATGGTCTTTGTTAAATGTAGCTATACAATGAAAGAATGCATTTGGATGGTATTCAGAAATGCAACATATAGGGTAGAAGCACCATTTTTGACCACCTTAAGGACTTTCTTTGCACTAACAAATCATCAAAAATCGAGAACTACAGTTGTGGATCGAACTTAAAAAGTTAGCTTTGTCATATATAATAGTTACTTACGTTTAAATATAAGTTATAAGGTTTTTTTTCTAGGAATTTTTAATATTGAAGATACAAAAATTAGAAGGTTTAATTAAGAACAAATTAGTAAACAAAAGCAATACTGACAATATTTATTATTTAAACGTTCCATATTTATTGATTTCTTCAACAGAAAAGTAACCCCTTACATTTTTTATTGTAAGGGTGGCTGACTTTTATTCATTATCTTGTAGATGTCATACCAAATCCCATCTTTTTTTGAGACCAATTCCAATCATTCCCGTAGTTTTCCATTGTACTGATTAATACCGGGTGAGTCATTAAGGAAGGAGGCCGGCTATATCCCAGAAATCGCTTATGTTACGACTTCCAAAAAAAATTCTTCAGTAAATGTGGCCAAGAGAAAATGCTGGAAATAATTTTAAAGTTTATAAATAGACCGCTAGGTGGCGTAACTGATGTAGTAAATTAAAAAATGTCTAATAAGTAACAGAAACTTAAGGAAAAGGTATATTGGAAATATCGTAGTTGTATTTTTGGGACAATTTTGCCCATTTTTTGTATAAAAAGTTTTTCTCTAACTTCACAGGTTTTCCGTAGGGGGAGCTGCGAGAGTTGTCAGACAAACACGTAATTATCTTTGGAACCAGTCACCGAATCTTAAAAAGTAATATTTCGTTGGAAAGGTCTTTTCTTGCGCTATTCGTTGATGTATTAAAAAGTTAGGTTTGATTAACGAACAAACCGCTAGAGGACGCTTTCCAAAAAATTTTAGCGATTTTCTTCAAAATATTAAATAGACTGGTATGTTTTTTTTATATTTTAGTCAGAAAGAGTATAAAATTTCGCCTATACCCTGAAAATTTCAAATCGATATCTCTGTTGGTTTCAATTTTATACCTACTTTAAATTTAGATCCAAAAACAATAGAACGCAAAGTTTTTTGACATAATAGCTTATTACTTAGACCAGCTTTTATAAACACGGGTTAACTCTGCCCCGAGAGTTAACCCCAGAAATTCGATAATACTGACAGTTATTATATCGATTTTCTGGGGTTAGTTTATTACCGTTGGTTAATAATTGCACCGGTTGAACAATCGAAAATTAACTAGAGATGAGTAGTACGCCATTACTCAGTGGCGACCTAAATGCTCAAATTGTCTGCCATCATTATCAATACACAGCTGCAAGTTGACAAAACAGCGGTTTCTATCTCCGCTGTGGAGAGGGTGCGAATGGAATTTCTTATCCTAATGACCATATTGTTAGGCGTAGTTGGCCTGGTTGCAAAAACAAGGTCCCTTATTCTTCCCCAAAAATAAAAATCTGAACAAGTTAGATCGGGGGACCTAGAACGTAACAGTGGTAATGGTTATTAAGCTGTTAAAGTTAAGAATGACTAACGAAATATAGGTACCTAGCTGGCCATGGAAAAAAGCTCCCTCTTCCTATCCATGTATCAGGAAAAGTGTTACTCAAAAATTGACGCACGCGTACTGAAAAATTTTCCGGACAGCCCTCATGTTGGAATAACATCCGCTGCCTAGTAAGCAACGGCACATCTTCTAAAAGTAACGGCAAATCGTTCCGCAAGAAATTAAGGTACGTTTCACCATTAAGTGGTGTGTCAAAAATGCGAGGACCAATACTTGGACCTCCTAAAATACCGCACCAAACATTGACGCTCCACCAGCCCTGATGTTGAATTTCTTGCATACAACGAGGATTGGTTCTGGACCAATAATGCATGTTATGACGATTTACTCCACCATCACTGCGGGATGTAGCCTCGTCAGTCCACAATATTTGCGTTAGCAGATGTTGATTATCTATGAGCATATTCGACAGCCAATAGCAGTAGTCTAAACGTTGCTCATAATCACCTGCAGTCAGTGATTGATGAAGGACTACATGATATGGATGTAATCTAGATTAAAATTGAAGTTATGGTTTTTTAATAGCTATAACTTTACTACTTTTAATAGCTAACTTTTATTTAAAACTTACTTATGCTCTTTCACAATACGCTGAACAGTAGTTTGTGTTAGTCCCAAGTCATGAGCTATTGCTCTTGTGCTACTATGTGGATTAATTTTGATATATGGTAGAACGTTTATAACATTTTTTTCCGTTCGGGATCTGCGTGCTCTGTAAGTAACTGGGGGATGAATTGTTCCTGTAGCTCTCAATCGTTGTGATAATCGAGTAAAAAGTCTCTTTTCGTAATGCCGTCTTTCTGGAAAACGAGCCGCATGCAATCGTGCAGCAACAGTAGAATTCTGCATGCACTCGAAATATACTGCAAGCATATCATATGCTTCCTGGTTAGAGGGCATTGTTGGCAAAAAGAATGTGGCAATAAGTCAAAGAAACTCGTATCACGATACACCCGCATCTACTGCAAAACGAGGTAATTTTGTGAGGAAATTTCAGGATAATATTTCCTTGACACTGACATTGATAAAATTAATGTTACTTTGGATAAATCGTCATTATGCATTGTTGGTCTGGTAGTGTTATTGGATGATCGTGGCACTACAAAATCATTACCATGGATCTGATCTTAAAGTAGGTATAAAATTGAAACCAACAGAGATATCGACTTGAAATTTTCAGGGTATAGGCGAAATTTGATACTCTTTCTGACTAAAATATAAAAAATATACCATTCTATTTAATATTTTGAAGAAAATCGCTAAAATTTCAGCAATATTTGGAAAGCGTCCTCTAGCGGTTTGTTCGTTAAGCAAGCTTAACTTTTTAATACATCAACGAATAGCGCAAGAAAGGACCTTTCCAACGAAATATTACTTTTTAAGATTCGATGACTGATTCCGAAGATAATTACGTGTTTGTCTGACAACTTTCGCAGCTCCCCCTACGGAAAACCTGTGAAGTTAGAGAAAAAGTTCTTATGCAAAAAATGGGTAAAATTGTCCCAAAAGTTTCTGTTACTTATTAGACATTCTTTAATTTACTACAGCAGTTACGCCACCTAGCGATCTATTTACAAACTTTAAAATTATTTCCAGCATTTTCTCTTGGCCACATTTACTGAAGAATTTTTTTTTTGGAAGTTGTAACATAAGCGGTTTCTGGGATATAGCCGGCGTCCTTCCTTAATGACTCACCCGGTACAATTACGCATTTAGGTACTTCAGGATTCTTTTCAGCAGCAACTTTTTCTTTTTCTATGTTTTGTTATTAGATTTGTAGTCTCTTCACACATAGTTTTCTCGTCTGATACTTGTGCAACACTGGTCTCCTCCAATTGGTTCTCGGTTTTGCGTTTCACCCCTTTAGAGAGTTCCAGAACTCACGGCAACTTGTCTATTTAATAGTTCTGTTTTTTTCTTTTCTTTGCATTCTCTTTTAGTTCTATCTCCAGTACAAGATTTTTTCAGCCCGTTTTTCTCGCCTCTCTGTCTTGCTTCTTATTTTCCTTTTTCGCCATTTCAAGTTGTTCCTCAGCTTCTTTGGCCTCTGCTAGTTCCACTCATTTATTGGACGTTAACACAGAAGGTAAGATTTCACGCTTTCTTGCTTTTTTGAAATGTTTTCCTCACTAAGATAAATTAAAATGTCACTTAATATTTCTACAGGTGTTCTCTTTGGCATATAGATAATGGTAGTACCCATAGATGAAGTCTTTAAGTCAACATTTAAGGATACAGGAGTATCGATTAATTTATTAATACTGTTGCTATTTTCCAGTAAAATTATTGATTCGTTGTCTGTAGTAATTTCAGAATTCTTTGCTAATTCGTCATCTATTAACATTTATGTGGCACTGTATATGAAACTGCTTTCTTTAAAGCAATAATTCCTATCATACACCGGAAACTCAAATTCTACAGTGTCTGAAACTGTTGGAGTTGATTTTGCCACATTGTTCTCTTCTACTTCAGTTAAAATAGAATCGTCTACTACATAATTGTTAGACATTTCCTCAGCTGACAATTTACTATTACTGTCAAAACGCTCGTATAATAAATCTTCTTCGTTTTTAAACTGCACCCATACATAAGATTCATCAGAAGCATTGTATGTAGATTGTTTAAACTGCTTTAGAATATCGGGATAAATTTGATAACCCCAAATATTGTAAATGTGTGAGACTAGCTTTCGTTTTGTTAGGGACTACCATAGATCCCATTTTTTAAGTGATTTTGGAATTATCAGCAGAAAACGGAAAAAGACCACGTTCTAAAGCCATCTTGCAGCGAATTAGTGAAATCAGTTTCATTCATAATATTTTTAAGGAGTTGCGGAATGTCATGTTTTTTGACATCTCTGCTGTTGTGAAATCTGAATATTTTTACCTCAGTTTTCCACTTACTTTTTAAGGGGGAAAAGAAACTGACGTCCAGCGGCTGAACGATTTGTGTCCTATTTGGATGTAACCACAGAACTATAACTTTATTTTCAATACACAATCGACCTAATGGCAGATTTAGATGAGAGGAATGTCCCTCCAAAAAAACTACGATCGGCAACTCAATAAACTCAATAAACACTTGTGAAAAATATTCATAGAAACACTTCGATGATTTTCCAACACCCCACTCTCCCGGAATATTCTTGCAGATCTTCTCAGAAAGTCGATCATATTTAAAAAGTGTAAGAGGTATTGCAATTTTTCCTAAATCATTTGCTGTTATTAATGTAGTTATATTTTCTTTGCCAGAAGAGGATGAAGTGTTGCAATCTGAAAGATCTTTCTCGGCTAAAATTAGCACACCCTTTGGAAATAAATACAAGGACGTTTCATCCATATTCCAGATTCTTCCAGGATCTTCCAATACACGCTTATAATCTCCAAGTAAATCAGGAGTTTTTTAAACCAGTTTCTGATTTTTTCTTCAGTAATTAATAGTCTGGCTCTATTTATTTATTCAGATTGTTTTAATGAAAGTTCTGACAATCTACGCATGAATAAATGGAACCACTTTCTGCCAGGAATATTTGCCTTAAAGGGGGTTTTTAGTTGGCTCTCTTCAACCCGTTTTTTTTATTGAAAAATGAAGATTTTCCCGACATATGGGAAAACCCAATTTAGCTGTAGTTTTTATCCAGTGCACCAGTTGATCTTCTACAACTTTCCAACTCTCCGACTTCTTCCAACTTTGCCTGATGTTTCTGAAACTTTTCCACTTAACTTATTTCCTATTGTTGAACGTGGCACTTCATACATATTACATGCTGTATTCACTTTCATTCTACCTCGAATAGCTTCCAATGCAGTTTTTATTTGCTGAGGTTCATATTGAAAAAATGTTCTTTTGGTCGTACATGTTTTTTTCTGGTTGATTTTATTTTCTTTCTTACTTCATGCCATTATCTGCAATAATAAAAAATATTAAGATATTTAGATATGTGTATACATAAAGAATGGAATAAATTCATTCTTAGCTAAACAAACAATTTTGAGGAAAGATCCCGAGACATTTATATATTTGATGTATTTCTACTAATAGTGAAATATTCGGAGTGTGAGTAACGATGTCATTGATAAAGTTTTTAAATGGCATACCCTGTATATTTTTACATTCTCCAAATCTCCTCAAAAACCTGATTTCAGGCGTACAAGATACATACATATGGTTTAAAGTTAACATTTACGGAGTTACAGGGTGTTAAAATAAATCACCTTTTTTCAACTTCAGGCCATTTCTTTAGCAAAAATTCTAGATATTTGGCAAAACGGCTTACATATCCCTATCTTAACTTTTTAAGGATTATTCAGACGTATTTAACAAAAATTAATACTGTGTGGTTAAAAAATCAGAAAAATTGTGAATTTTTTACTACTCTGTACTAATTTATAACAACTAATTGAACGGCGCCAACTTATAACATTAAAAGGCGTCAATGTGTAACAACAATAAATAACGCCAAGTTGCAATAACAAAACGTGGTGATGTAACTACTCAATTGTTATGATGTAATTTGAATATTTTAATAACGTAATAATGAAATTAGGCAAAATTCTCCCTAAACAAAAATCATATAACTAATTGAGATACTTACCTTTCATCACTAATTTGTGCCTTTGACTCTTATCGGTAGATTAAGGTAGGATGGGTTCTAATAAACTGATTTGCTCATATACCTAAAATGCTGCTTGATTCCAATCTGCTTAATTATTTTCTCTTCACTAATGAATAAAAAATGCCATATAAAAAATTATAAAAATATAATTAAATGAAATCTCGAGCGCCATGTTGTCTTTAGTTATAGGAACAACAAAACCTAGTTAAAGAACAATAAAAGCTTTCTATTAATATAAAAAAAAATAACAACGTGCAATTATGTTTATTACCATAATGATGATTAGATAAAATTAGTCTTAAAACTATGCTTATAGTAAAGAAAAAGAAACAATCATTATATAAATACCTCGTTCGCATGAATTGGAAACGGTCAAGTCAGTGATGTCATTATTGTATCAACCTGCGTAAATTATTGTAACCATTTAACCGCCACACCCAAGTATTATTATAATTTCTTCTTAAAATATTTCATTATTTTGAAATCTTGTATGCAAAAATTGCCAACATACAATAGGACGTATGCACTAATTGAAGTTACTTGCGTACTTAAATTTGTAATTAAAGTACCATTATAAAAGAAAAAGAATGAAAAAAAACGAAGTAAACTGAAGTGACTTAAGTAAACATCATAAAAGTGCCATATAAAAATGCATTATAAAAGTGTGCAAAAAGTGTGCAAAAAGTGCCATCTAAAAAAAGCAAATGTTTTAATTTTAAATATAATGAATTAAAAAGGTAACATACCACCAAAACTGATGGCACTATTACAAAAAATTTAGGGATAACCCAAAACAATGCATCCCGCTACAACATTCTGCAGGAAGTGAATTAAATAAAGGCTTTCAGAATAGCTCCTGTAATTGTTTCCCCCAAAGTTGTCACGCATTGCGCGGATACAATGATCAGAATCCAATTTTTTTTTTAAGAAAGGGAAATATAACTCTTTATGAAATATTATACCTAAAAAGGTATGTTCTAGGAAATGCAAATTAAATTGCCTTTCTCAATTCTACATTTTAATAATTAAAAACTTTTCTAAGTTTACGCCAAATAAATGAACGATCTTAAATAAATGTATTATTTAATACAACACAAAAAAAGGTTGTTACAAATTTTTTTTTTAGTACTCCTGAATAGCCATTAAAAAGTTAGGAGTATGTTAGCCATTTTGCCAAATATTCAACAATTTTGCCCCAGAAATGGTCTAAAGTTGCAATAAGGTAATGTTTAACACCCCATACCTCTATAAATATTTACTTTAGACCAATGTATTTGGTACGTCTGAATTCAGCTCCTCGAAAAGAATTAGAAAATGCAAAAATATACAGGATTTGCCATTTTAAAAAATTGCCGATGACATCGTTACTCGCAAATGGCTTACCCTGTATATTTCATTATTATGTAAAATTACAATAAATTAAATTCAAAAATCGACCTGTCTCTGCATATTTCCTCAAAATTGTTTGTTTAGCCGAAAATAAATTTATTTCATACTTTATGTACACACTGTATAACTGGCCATTATAGGAGCATGCATGATTATAAAGTGGTCATTGAATTACGTCGCGTGGTCAAATTTGGATCGTTGTATTCTATTAGAAGCCATTACAAACATTGTTGTGGCTAAAAATGGATCACAAGCGTTCTAACCGTAGCCAGCAGATGGCCATTAAAAGTGCAAAAACGCAAATTGTTGTTCCATTTGTGGCCACCTAATTTAATAATTAGTCAAGATAACATTAAGTGGTTTTAGACCAATAAACTTCTAAGGAAGTCATAATCAAAACTGATAATACTGTATGGATTAAAACAAAATTATGTTTGGGGTAGATACAGCTTAAATGAACTTACTTGATTCCTTACATATCTCATTAACGGACGAGCGAGTACACAATGTCACGTACTTCAGTGATGATTAGAAACTAAACTGCAAGGTTGAGGAAATCAAAATTTGTATTACCATAGTAATAGATTAAGTACAGTCGAATGCTTCCAACTTTCGTAAAGCCTTTAATCGTCAAGTCTTATTAGGAGTAGATTTTTATTTAGGTGGCCACTAACAGTGAACACCACGCTTTTACTTCGAAAACAAAATACCGAAATCCTTTATTGTAATCGAAAACTTCTACGAAGTTTGCAAACAATCTATGAAACTTCGCTATCACAATATTTCCGAAACAGATATTTTTTAAACTACAAACGAGAAAAATGCACTAAACGGGGTTAATAAAATTGGGTCTATGGCTAACATTTCTGGTAAAGCATTTGATTACATTGATAATTGCCTGCTTTATTTAAATGTAAAACATTTAAGTTTAAATGATGTTACTTTAACTTTGTGGATGGCAATGTAATTTCTTTAATACATCATTTAACAGGAAATTTTGTCCCCTTTACAATTATGTATCAATATTTTCTATGAGTTTATTTCTGAAGAAGTTATTTCGCCAACATTTAAACATGTTTAGACAAACAACAAAAACAGAAAACATTCACACCTCAAAGAAGTTCAAATTTCTCTTTAAATTTTTACCCCGTATTATCGATCACATTTAAGGTAACTTATTTTTTCTGCTCTTTTCTGATATCAGGGTGTTGTTTTAAATTGAATCACATTTGTTATTTTTTTAATAAGCACCTGGATTTGGAATTTTGTTTATTCGGTATTCAGCCCCATATTGGACGAAACTAAATGTAGTAAATATGAAAAAAAGATATAGTGTGATTCGTAAGTTATGAAGAATTAAAACATTGAGCAAAATGGGTAAATCACCCTGTATCTTGGTTCTAAAAATTCCAGACTCATTAAATACAAGTGATTTAGAACCACCTACCGTATATTATATGCATTTTCCAATCAAACACCGTTTTATTATTAACATATTGTAAATTCGCCATATGAGGATGAATAAAGTTTTTCAATTATAGTCAAACACTTGGATCGTTATATTTAAAAACAAAAATACAGTGTAACAAACTCTTTACGTTTGTTAATAACATTTTCGTTAGTAGGTAAGATTGGAGACTTCTGGGACACACCACATTTCCAAGGTCCCACATTTCCAAGGTTGCCACAAAACCAAGGTCCCCACCGTGCCAAGGTCAAAAAAGCGCAATGTTTGACCTAATTACATATCATTACCACAAAACCAAGGTCACAAACCCCGCTTTCCTGTTCCACAATTACACGGCCATCACTGTGACCTACTTTAAAACCCCGCTTTCCTGTTCCACAATTAAAAGGCTATCCGTGTGACCTAATTACATATCATCACCACAAAGCCAAGGTCCCAAAACCACGCTTGCCTGTTCCACAATTACAAGGCCATCCGTGCGACCTAACGCGCGTTCATGTTCCACAATTACAAGAACATCCGTGTAACCTGGTTGCTACTCTTGCCCACTTGTATTTTTTACCCACCTACAAAATAAAAGAAACGATATGTTAATATATTTAATTCATGTAGAAATAAAGACGTACAAATTACATTAGAAACATGTATTACTCAAATATATGATTTTCTTTAGGAATAAAACATTTTGATTTAGTACATACGTTAGTAAGCGTTTATCAAAACTGTTGTAATACTGAGGATAATAAAAAGTTTAGGTCACACATGTTAGCAGCGATGAACACACTACTAGACTGACAGGAAATAATTAGTCTATACACTATATGCAATAGATACATAAAAAATATAAATTAGAAACATGTATTACTCAGATATATGATTTTATTTAGGAATAAAACATTTTGATTTAGTACATACGTTAGTAAGCGTTTATCAAAACAGTTGTAATACTGAGGATAATAAAAGTTTAGGTCACACGTGTTAGTAGCGATGAACACACTACTACACTGACAGGAAATAATTAGTCTATACACTATATTCAAGAGATACATAAAAAATATAAATAATCAACATAACATACTTCATCACATAATATATACAATAGTCGTCATCGTACACATAAAAAAGTTGCGTTAGGGGTGCTCTACATGAGGAACACAAGTATTCACCGTGTGACAGGTGGTACCAAGCCGTCCAGCGCTCTCACACACTCAAACACACACACACACACACACTGAAACACACTCACACTCACACACTCACACACACACACACTCACACACTCACACATTCACACTCACACATTCACTCACACATTCACTCGTACATTATGTTTATCGACGACGGGTAGGTCCGGGTATAACTGACTCGGAGCGGATGCTGCTGAGAAGGCCTTGGGGGTGCAAAGTTAGACTTGCACACCCCAAGGAAGTGTTGTAGGTCGATCCAGAATGCTGAGAAGGAGTTGGGGTAGAATCGCAAGTCTCAGCGACCCTACTAAGGTGTAAAGTAAGACTTGCACACCCCAAGGAAGTGTTGTAGGTCGAGCCAGAATGCTGAGAAGGCCTTGGGGTAGAATCGCCAGTCTTAGCGACCCTACTAAGGTGTAAAGTAAGACTTGCACACCCCAAGGAAGTGTTGGATCTCGAGCTAGATTGCCAGTCTCAGCAACCTATACTGCAGAGTAGTAAAAGACTTGGACTACTCGAGATCATCACGTAAATGCGTTTTATGCACATCTTATATACCCAGAAGTGGCTTTGAAACGGTTGGAGCTGCTTTGTGATTGGTTGTGCTCTAGCGGTTTCTGGCACTGACCTAGATCAACTACGAGTATTAAACAAAGGTAAGCATAATACAAAGGAATAAACAAGTTTTAGCAGTCAAGCGAATATGAGACGTATTGCGGGATGTAGTCGAGACAGATAACCTTCATATACATTGTAATAGTCAAATATTGCATTACGTGTCGTAAACAATTTTTTAATACTTATTAGTTATTAGTTATTTACTATGACTTGCAAAACAATACCATTTATTTAGCTAATTATACTGCAAGTAGTGTTGTCCAAAATGATAATGAGAGTTGAGTATATATATATATATATATATATATATATATATATATATATATATATATATATATATATATATATGAAACAGCAAAAAAAAACGAGCATTTATTTTCCTAAGTATAGCGGAAATATTTTTATGTTATTATTAAAGAGCGTATGTAATTACATGATATATCAATTAATTTTGTACTAACCACACCAGTTCATTAATCTCCTATCCGGTTTAGGTATAGTTGAAGAGCAGAGAGATGACCTTTCACTTAAAGTGATGTTACATTCGTACAGGTAGTTTAATAAATATATATAACTTATTACATTATTTTCTAATGACTTTTGTTTTTTCAGTAAAAAGAGCTAAATACATTGACGTGTATAGATTTTAGGTATAAAAAAAATCATAATAGTGTGTTTAAGGTATATATATATATATATATATATATATATATATATATATATATATATATATATATATATATATATATATTATAGTATTTAAGTAAACACGTAATGCAGTCAGTAAGTTGAAATTTGGTATAAAGAAAAATAAATAACTTAAAAGATTCCAATAGTATTCTTTAATCAGTTTTTTTTTCAGTCATACTTAATTATTTTAGACTTGCCCTACGTTATATTACAGATCTTTATAAACAGAAGTTATGTAGAAGTAAATTTTCTTTAAAAAAAATGTCCACACCTTTTCTTATAAAACTAATTGTTATTCAGATATTGAAAAAAAAGTTGAACTAACATTAAAAAATTTCACCTTAGGATTTTTTACCGCTAAATTATGCATCGCATCAACAAAAAGGTATAGAAAAAAAAAGCTGCTTGCATAAACTTTTACACTCTAATCTCTTGAATTTCTGGACATAGGTAATTCCCATGTTAAAATAAACTATAGTAAATATTGACTCCCCTAATTATTTTACAGTAAAATGTAAAACTTCTTAAGGAAAAAAGGCTGCTTCTTATGTTACAATTGCATTTACATTTGGTTCATCCGTTTTCGAGAAAAATTAGGAACAACTTAAGGGCTTTTTCGTAACCGGTAACGTTAATAAGCCATGTAAGTGTCAGGATAAATACAATAAGGAGCACAAATAAAATAAGTCTGTTATAAACAAGAAGAAAAATTGTTTCTGCACTTAGAATTTGCCGGTTTTGATAACTAGCCGAGTACAAATCTCTGATATTTCTAAGTGAATTGCCAGAGTAATGCCATTCAATAAATTTTACTTTTCTTCAATGGTGTAATAATTCATTTTATAAACAAATTTTCTTTAAAAGTAATAACTGTCCCAAATAAAGTTTTAATGATGAATGAATTGTTTTTGAACAATGAATGATTTATAATGACAATTAATAATTATTGTTAGCATTGTCTGTCTAAAGCAAAACAACCTTAGGTTGGAAGGTAAAAAAAGGATTTTCAGTGGTGTAAGAAGGATTATGTTGGAACTTGAGGTAGCGATTCGGTAATGGTGCTGACATCTCGTAGTTACTGTATTAATCATTATGTGTTTGTTTTCATGATAGAGATTCTGTACCTACGATAACAAAAAAATCAATACATAAGAATAAATGTTTAATGATAATGATGTGTATAATTTAGTTAGCAAATCGGTAATGGTGCTGACATCTCACATTCAATTGGTAAATAAATCGGGAATTAAGAAAATATGTAAAAAAGAGGCTTCCCGGAGGCATGTCAGATGAAGAACATGCTGACGTTGCTGGAGAATTCATGTTTGTTTTGTTTCTTTTGTTGTAATCTATAGTATAAGTAGATGTACGAATCATTTGTGTTTTTTTTCCGTTCGCAAACTATAGGTGTTACCCCCACAAAAAAACGTTTTTCACACACTTTTCAAGGTTATCTGGGGAGAGGGGGATCCGGATTCACCACTTCTGCCCCTCATTCCGCTTTCCCCCACTCCCCCCCAACACTTCAAATTTTGTATTTAAGACGAAGCGGTTCCACTACAGTGTCAGTCCTTATGCGCCACCAAGTAAAGTTTCAAGTCTTATAAAGCGGTGTTACATCATGTCTTTAAAGAATGGTAAGTGTTAGTTTCGTATTGCATCTCTCCCGGCTACCCTTCCTATCCTAATCATATACTACTCTACTCCGCAACCTGAGATAGTCATTGCATCCCATCCTACCCCCTGGAGATATGTTACGTTGCGTTCCCGTTCATATCGCTGGATATGATTCTTTCTCTAACAGTTGTCAAAGAAAGTAGAGTAGGAAGTAAAGTAGTATGTTAAACAAAGAATCATAACAAAACACGTAACGCAAACACATCAGCATATAGTTATTATTCTTTCTTTGTTGCAGCAAAAATGTTCCAATGTGAATGTCTCAAGAAATTTTCTCCAAAGGACTCCTTACTGAGACATCAAAAAACAGCATGCTGGATGTCAGTATCTACCCCACCATCTGGCATGCAGGAGGTTTCATTGCAAAACCTAACCACAGGGAGCAATGTGGTGCAAGGAATCACTTCCGACGATAAAAAAGCGGTACATAGACATGTTACTGATTCCTTTGCGCAACCAGGACCATCTGGGGTAAACTACGCGAAGGATAATGCGAAACTCGGACCATCAGGGTTGAGCAACTCAAGGAAGCAGAAGTCTGACCAATGCGATGAACCGGAACAACCTAAAAAATTGGTGAGAGTGTGCACTGCACTGATTGTTCAATGGATATACCTCGGTATGCGTTCCAAGGACACCTCAGAAGCAACAGGCATAAAGCAAATGTATGTTTGCTTGCCGATACTGGGGTTGAAGTGATTTGAAATGCGTTTAAACAACGCATTGTGTCGTACCGATTGTCTCCATGCAATACGCATACTGATGTGTCCACCTTTATGGCAGACGTTAAAGGGAACTTATTGAAAGTAGTACAAAGTCAGTTGCAGAAACACTACTCATTAAAATGTAATGTGGAACTATTTGGTTTATACTTTTTGAACAGTAGGGAAAGCACAGAACTGAAATCCTTTCAGACTAAGTATGACATTCTAAGTATTGGGAGGGTGTTAGAAGAGTATTTCCAAAGACTAAGTGAAATATTCGGATGCAAGCAATCTGAATTTCAGCATAAAGATTCTGGTAAGTGTGAGTAATGGTGTAATCGATTAGTAACAACTGTTTTAGGATGGTCCCTGGTGCCATTCGTATATATAGAGGTCAACCTGTTGAAATTTGCGCCCACCACGGGTTCAGCATATCTGGCTGTCCCCACTGAAATCGCACATAAACACGCCATAGTCAATGTAAGAAATAATGACAATTGCTGCTTTGCATGGGCTGTTGTATCGGCACTAGTGACACTAAAGGGTCTACCACAACGGACAACGTCTTACCCTCATTTTCAAACATTATTCAACTGGAATGGTGTACAGTTCCCTGTTAAGCTGACGAATATTTCAACGTTTGAGACCAATAACAACATTTCCATTAATGTTTATGGGTTAGACGATACGTATCGAGATGGCCACCGTGTCACGAAGGTAGTGGGTCCTCTATACTACACCAAAGCCAAACAGACAGTCCATGTTAATTTATTATTATTAGTCAGTAACCAAACAGATAATCAGCATTATGTATGAATAAAAAATTTTTCTCGTTTACTTAGCAACCAAATAACTCGGCGGAACGGAGCAATGTATTTTTGTGATGCATGCTTGTATTACTTTAGATCCGAGGAGCAATTAACCCGACACGTGTCACACGACTGTAACTTCGTATATACAAAATTACCGGACGTGAAACAAAAAAAAGACAACCGGGGAATTCTACGCGGAAAATATACTCGCGTTTCGGAACTATCAGAAACAAATGGTTCTACCATTCGTAATATATGCAGATTTTGAAGCGCTGTTAGTACCGGTAGATACGGCTGAACCAGATCCCGAAAAACCGTTCACGATAAAAACGTGTAAACACGAACCATACTCGTTTAGTTATTATATTAAGTGTAGTGGAAACGATGCGTGGTCTAAGTTAGAGCGGTATAGGGGGAGTAATGCAGGGGAGATATTTATAAGACGACTGGAAAGTGATGTAAAACGGATATATAATGAACATTTCAAATCTATTGTTCCAATGACACCATTAACGGATGAACAACAGGTTACGTATGAACGCAGTGTATGTTGTTACATATGCGGCAATCACTTTACGGGCGATCCGACAAATCCGAAAGTACGAGATCACTGTCACGTTACTGGTAAGTATCGTGGTGCAGCACATTCAACGTGTAGCTTAAAATATCAGGTACCTACATTTCTCCCAGTTTTTCTACATAATCTCAGTGGTTATGATGTTCACCTGTTCATTAAACAGTTAGCGAGTGAAACGGAAGAAATTACCGTACTTCCTGTTAACAGTGAAAAATATATAACGTTTGGTAAGCACATTTTTGTTGATGAATATGTAAACAGTCATGGTATCAGGGAAAAGAAATACATTAATTTACGTTTCGTCGATAGTTGTAGATTCATGGCTGCATCCTTAAATACTCTATCTCAGAATTTATCACATGATCAATGTATGGAGGTACGGAAATATTTTAGTAATGATAGCGACTTCAACTTAGTGAGAAAGAAAGGTAGTTTCCCTTATGCGTACGTAGACAGCTTTAGTAAATTGAACGACGTCACGGTGCCATCATATGACAAATTCTACGATAAAATGCGCGATGCAAATATTTCCGATGACGAATACTGTCGCGTTCTACTGGTATGGGATCACTTTAAGTTAATACACTAGGTGATTATGCTGATATTTATTTAAAATCAGATGTGTTGTTATTGGCTGACGTGTTTGAAAACTTTAGGAGATTATGTATGGGTGTGTATGGGTTAGAACCTGCACAGTATGTCACTTTGCCTGGATTGGCGTGGGATGCCATGTTGAAATGTACAAAAGTAGAGCTAGAATTACTGACGGATATGGATATGTATCACTTTTTTAAACAAGGTATTCGAGGTGGAGTAAGTACTTGTATCAAGCGGAGAAGCATCGCTAATAACGAGCTTGTTCCAAACTATGATCCTAAACAACCGAAAGTGTTTTTATAATATTTAGATGCCACGAATTTATACGGATGTAGTATGCAGCAATACCTGCCTCACGACGGGTTTATGTGGTTACCTCAAGAGGAAATAGATCACTTTGACGTATTCAAAATTGTCCTGAAATGATCTGCGCACCACATTCCCAGGAGGAGAAGTTAATCCCTAACCTGTGTGATAAGACCAACTACGTTATACATTACCGCTATTTAAAACAATGTATAGAGCATGGCTTAATTGTTACTCGTATTCATAGGGTTTTACGCTTTCGTCAGAGTCCGTGGCTAATACCATACGTAGACCTTAATACAGCTCTCCGCAACACAGCACAGAACAAGTTCGAAAAGGATTTCTATAAAATTATGAATAATGGCGTGTTTGGTAAAACAATGGAAAATGTCGATAAACGAAGAGTTATTAAACTGTTAACACATTGGGAAAATAATGGTCGTCGGGTAGGTCTAGCACGGTACGTTGCAAAACCGCAATTTAAAAATTTTATTCAATTCACTGACAAATTGTTTGCGGTGGAATTGTAGAAACAGGTGGTTACGTATGACAAACCCGTCTATGTCGGATTCAGTATTTTAGATCTTTCCAAAATTATAATGTATAGGTTTTTTATGGTATCTTACGAGCTCATTATGGCAAGAATATCACGTTGCTCTATACTGACACGGATTCTTTGATTGTTGAGATAGTAACTGATGATATGTTTGTACACATGCGAAATAATTTAGACGAATATGATACTTCCAACTATCAAAATGAGTTGCATGGTATTCCTACGAATGCTTCCGTCGTAGGACGAATGAAAGATGAGTACGCAGGGAAAGCGATTCAATATTTTTATGGTGCAGGATCGAAGTCATACTGTCTGAAGCTTGCTGATAATGAAGTTGTTAAGAAAGCGAAAGGTGTTAAGAAAGTTGTTATTCAGAAAGTACTGACGGAAGTAGATTACAAAGCGGTTGCGGAGGGGTCTGATAAAACAGTAATGTGTAAAATGCTTGTGTTTCGATCAACCTTACATGATATATATACAGAAATGTTAAACAAAATTGCCTTTAGGTCCCAGGATGACAAACGGTATCGAGTACGTGATACGTGTTCCACATTGGCGTGGGGGCATTGGCGAATACCGGAATTGGAGAATGCTGATCCTTTGAGCGAATTATTGCAGGTTGCTAAGCAAATGAATTTATATTAACCGGAAGGAAAGAAGAATAGTTTGGGTACTGACACTTGCTAATTTCTTTACTATATTCTCTCCATAATGGAACTAATATTAATACTAATTTGTATTGTTCCTTTAGTTGTTTAACATATATTAATACTATGTACTAATTCGTCAGTAAGAGAATATATGCTATACAAATACTGTGTGAGATAAATAAAAAAAGAACGAGAATGACTATTTACTATTTTTTTATTAAAAAATGTGTACAAGACTTATTGCATTATACATGTATCATATAAATAGTATACCGTACTCAAAGCACAGTGACATAATGATTTACAATGAAAGTAACAATAACAGGCTGGGTCACAAAATTTCTGATGTAATCTGTTTTCTCTCTGCCCTTGACATAGACAGAACCTGTTGGCTGAATCAATCTCTCGAGCATTCTTCGAAAGTGGTGTGGTGGTGTATACTCTTCTTCCCATTTAATACAGTGCTGGTTATGCATTAACCAAGTAGCTTGACGACGACTCTCTGCATCCAACGTATGCCAGGGATACGGTGATTTAAAAATAAAATGGGCAATTTGTTTCCCATTATAAATGGCGAGTTCTTTTGGTATAAAAGCTTTTGAAATTTTAAACCCTTGTACATCGACTATGACGGACATTGTATTACAACTGTCGTACTGCTTTGGTTAACGCGTTGTATGTAACTAAACGATCGTGGAGTATAACACAGTATGCTGTCGTATTGGCAGCTATGTTTGCCGCTGTTTCAAACTCCACACGAAGAACTACTGCTTTAGAGTGTAATGCTTTTTTGATTTGAGCAATCTACGACAATCAACGGTGCAGCTGTGGTAAATTGCATGGGGTGAGTAATGGTTGCCCTTTCTTTGGTAATACGACATTTGGAATTTAGCAAACATTTCATACAACGTAGCAAAGCAATTGTTATCATAATTAACGTTGAGATTGTCATACGGATAACGATCCGTGTTCAGGAACACGCGAATATTATTTAGTGCACATTTATCGAATCTGCTCGTATCTTGCATACCATTATTCTCTCGCCCAGTTTGAAATCCTATAATAATGTATCTAGGTGTTTCTATACTAGTAGATGTTTTGATTGCCCACGTATGCTTATCTGTTGCTGGAACGGCGGGATATATGTGGGTTTTCCAACTTCTAAATGTTACTGGCGTATTTACATTTTTATCAATGTATTTCGTTAACGCCAACTCCTCTGCTAATTCTGGAATGATGTGTTGAACTTTGCAATATATCTTATCTATGTTAACTTTTAATGCTTCTTCTACAGTTGAAATTACTGCGTCGGTATCAATGTTACTACGAATTAATACTAGTTCTCGTCTAATGTTCAAAATCACTGTATTGTAATCTTCGGCAAAGCGAAGTAGCATTCGCAACGGTATACAAACATTAAAGTATCCTTGAGCATTTGTTGGTGTACTGTTTGCAGTAGGAAACCAACCTGCATTTTCATGACGGGCGAGATCATTGGACGTCAATGATACGAATCCTTTCATTGTCGACGTTAATCCTACTTTCGTTACGGAATCTACCACTATTCCATTCATTTCATATCTAATTTCACTGAATAAAAATGCGATACCGTTATTAACGAACCTTGCGGTGTTAGAGACAGTACCATCCTGACGTAATAATCGTCCCTCTACGTAGACATAGCTTTCGGATGGTAGAGTGCACATGTCTTCCTGAATGGGTATCCTGATTTCATCATTGTTTCCAAATCTGGTAGTGTATGGCTGATGGGTGTGCAGTTTGGAATTAACGATAGCATCATCAACGACAACTTTTTCATTAGCGTTTAATATACTCATTGTAGTACTGTAAAGCCGAGACTTTCTGCGCTTTGTTCTGCGGTGTCAATGCTTTGGGCGCTGAACGGTTACTGACTCTCACCTTTCCACACTTTGATCTTTTATAGTTTGATTTGCACTGGGTACATGCACATGTGTTATAGCGCGTCACCATATTTTCTTTAAATGTAGTCCTATCGTTATGACTTCCCCGTTAAAATTGACGAGATCTCCGTCTTGGTCTACTATTTTAAGTGTTATTGTCGAAATGGTAGATGTATTGATAGGTAGATAGATGACATGTTGAGGGGACTCTATTATTTTATACCCCGCTGGTACACTGGGAAAGAACTGATGAATTATATGTGATGTTTCACCATTCTTAAAACAACTACTTGTTATATTGCACTCGATAATTAATGAGTTAATTTTGATAATGTTAATAGGAGTATCAGAGGTATGCACTTTCCGAGCCTGGTAAACAGTTTTATTAAATCTCAGCATAGGTCCTATCGAATTTTCCACATTGAAGTTAATGTCATGGGTTGCTTTCATACTTGCTTTCATAGTATTATTATTCGCTTGTAAATGCATAAATGCTCTCGATCCTTTCACTGACTCATTAATATATTTATTCACATCCGCGATTTCGTATGATCCTGGTGGTATTGTAATTTTATCGTTTCCAAATACGAGTTGGTTATTGTTTGAAGTAACATTCTGTATAGTATTGAAAGATTCAAAACTAGTCAATCCCATTACGTATTCCGACTCATTCTCAAGAAAAATCGGTGGATTAAAGGTTGCTTGCAAGATACACTTTTTACCGGTAAATGTAAATGTGTACGACATTACGATCACATAACGACTACTGAAAATCAGTACGAGTAGTCATATAAAAAGTGCAAGACTAAATGACCGCAGTTGTATGTATCAAAATCTTGAACCTTGGTAAAGTTATACTCAATTGTGTTTCTGCTACCATCACTTTTAAAATAGTGGAGTAATTCAAAGGGTGGTTTAATATGTCCTATGATATCAAAATATGTAATATGCCTGTTACGCTTAATGTAAGCTGTCCAGTGTGTACCCTTGTTAGTTTGATCATCCAGCTTCACAATACCACATTCATTCGCATGGATTCGTGTAGGTAAGTTATCTCGCATATATATCCCTCTAAAATAGGGAATCTGTAATTGCTCCACAAATTTTGATAGCTCAACATTACTTAAGGCGTGACGTGGTAGCTTAAGTGGGAGTTTTTGAATACGGTTGTAAATATATACCTAACCCTCGTTTATATGGCTTTATGTATAAACCTTTTCCTAATGCAGCTGCTTCCATTGCTTGGTTGTGTCGTTTGGTTTCGTCTAACGTTTTTGTCGCAGCTTTTCGTCAGTTACCGCTTTTGCGACTGCCGCAGCACCGCCACCTAGAGACCCTAAAGCTCCTAATGCTGCAAAGAGGGGAATAAGAGGTATGAATCCCCCACGTTTTGGTATTGGCAATATTCTGCTCTTGGGTGACATAATTTTTTTGTGTTTTAGAGCGCTCAAGGCTTGCTGTATTGTCGATTTTAAAGATGATCGAAGTTTACCACCAACACGACGTCGGGCTAGAAGGACTGCTTTGTTAAACGAAATTGCTCTGCGAGAATGCTTCCTTCGTCGTGATTTATTTTCCATTCCAAATTTCTTTTGTCCTTTCCGTGATTTGCCACCCATTCCCATTGTCCGTTTTCCTTTCATTATACCAGCTATGGTTAATGCAGCTGCCGTTTCTTCAAAGGTAGCGTCGGTAGAACGAAATCTATTCCAAGCTTTTTGTTGTAAAGTCTTATCTGCTATGTGTCGTTGTCCTAGATCGTTTGACTGGGAGTATGCAATATCGTGTTCTTTACACGCTTCGTCCAATGCGTTAATACCTTTGTCGCCACGAGCTAATCGTTTTTGTAAACGGGTACCTGGCCCACAATATCGGTATCCGGGTATATGCAACTCCACGGGTAATTTATTTATTAAAGTATTAATTAATCCTGAACCTTTTTTCCTCTGACGCTGGGATGTATACTTCATACCACACTGACTGACACTTCACTACTAAACTACTTTCTGCACGTGGTGTGTATATATAGAAGCGTCATACAAGTCGTGGTTTAGTACCATAATGGGTGACATCCGTTTCATTCCGCAAGATCCAGAATTACCTATCAAAAATTATGACATTACTCCTAACAAGGAGCAGTACTCTAAACACCGCGGTTTACTAAAAGGGGGATGTAAACGAGGTATAATCGTCGGACCATACGGCTGTGGAAAAACCAATGTTATGATTAGCTTATTAGAACATCTAAATGGCTTACGTTTTGAAAATGTCTATATATATTGCAAATCTCAATACGAACCTAAATACCAGTACCTGCGGGAGTTACTGGCACCCATAAAGGAAATTAGGTATTTCGAATACAGTGATAATAGTGATCTTATACCTCCTAGTGAGTCCCGTAAAAATTCAATAATGATTTTTGATGATGTAGCATATCATAAACAAAATGAAATTAGAGATCATTTTTGTTTTAGCAGACATCGAAATAATGATTGTTTCTATCTGTGTCAAACGTATTCTTCAATTCCAAAACAGCTTATACGTGATAATGCGAATTTACTTGCTCCTTTCAACAAGATAATACTAATCTCAAGCATGTGTATGATGATCACGTTAATGTTGATATGTCATTTGATAGATTTAAAGACTTGTGTTGCTGTTGCTGACGTGATAAATTCGGATTTCTTGTGATTGATAAAGAAAGCGATGTTAATAACGGTCGTTACCGTAAGAGATTTGACTGTTTCATTGCAGTATAAATAATCTACTAGGACTGTCAACGTACAGTCGTAATGGAGGAGCGCTTAGTACAAGACATTTTGCATGCTCGCAAGAGTGTGCAACAGAAATATGCTAGTTTGAAAGAAGATACTGCACTTACAGAACGTGCAATGGAGGCACACTTTAAACCTATCACACAACCATTAAAACAATTAATTACTAAAAATGATGGTTCTCTCATAAAAGCTGAACCCCTTACGCCAGAAGTCGGAAAAAAGGAGTCCATTGCACCGAAAACCTCTAGAATACGTAAGGAGCCGCGTACTATTGTTCCTGACACCATTCCCACACCTGTACAGGAATCTGTAATTGCTGATGTCACACATGACAACGAGGTGGAAATTCCTACTTTACAACAATTGAAATCGGAACTACTAGCTGCTGGATCTCAACCCGCCTTTAAAGAGTATCTTAATCAATACCAAGGATTAGCAAAATACTACGTCGAAGGTATCTTTAGAGATACCGAAGATGAATATGACTTAACGTACGGTGTGCATTTTATTCCTGAAGAAGAGAAATTTTTTATAGGCGATGCTGAACTAGATTTTGTTGGAGAAAATTTGCGAATCGCTCTTCCCGATGGATCATCCCTAGACTATGAGGGAACACCGGGATTATATGAACTACTTTTTAAAAAAGTTCCTACGGGATACAAAAAGAGAGATCTACAGCACTACAATGACATTTTGCGTCGTACGCATGCTGCCCGACGTAATTATAACCCTGATGATCAAATCCGAGGAACTAATAGTAAGAAGTACCTTGAAATCATTAAACCATTACTTCAGCCTAGAAAACGTTCTGCCACATCGTCTATTGCACCTCCAGCCACCAGATCTCGAACAACTTCTATATCCAAAAGAGGTGGTGGACTGCAGCTATTGCGATACAATAATAAACCTATTGAGTTTGTACCATGGAATAATCCGAATAAGTTAGTCGATTGGTTAAGGGAATTATTAGGATCTATGTCAGCAGGAAATATTAGCAATCACAACGAAATAATATATATAATTGACGAACTACGTAACGCAAAAGTAATAAAGTAACAGAACTTGTTATAAACCTACCACTATAGTCATTTCCTTTCATTGTTACGACGACTATCACTAAAGATGGTACTATATGTCCACCAGTGATGCCAATAGATAAATTTGGCGGCCATCTTCATCATCAAATGACAGTGGATAAATTTGGGAAACATATTGTTCATCATTGCGATCTGTCTTATGAAACTTTTATATCATTTTCTGGAATCGCCACAAAGAAGACAATTAGTCTATCTACCGGCGTAGGTGATCAATATACCTATCTCTGTAACGACGGTACTATAGTACATTGCAGGTGTAGTCATCCAAATCTTGAGCTTAACATAGATGGTACAAAATTTGAGCTGGCAAAGGGTGTAATTGGTCAACCTCTTAAGAGGAACGATGTAATTCGTGTAACCATGCCGACGTTTGTAAAGTTTTCAACTGCAACGATATTCAACGTAGAGTTCGTAGTAAAATCCAAAGCACAAAAATGAGTAAAGCCGATGTTGTTGAAGAACTGCACAAACCTGCAAGAAGAAATTTTCCGCGGCGTTGTGTTGTACTAAAAGGTTTAAATGATCTATTTCAAGCTGATTTAGTGGAAATGATACCATATGCTCGGATGAATAAAGGATTTCGATACATTTTAGTAATAATAAATGCATTCTCTAAATATGTCTGGGCTTTTCCCATCAAACGCAAGAATGGTAAACTGGTCGCGGATGTAATGAATAAACTTTTGTCTGGTTTGAAAAGGACACCTACACATATACAAACTGATATGGGAACTGAGTTCTATAATGCTGAATTAAAAAAAGTAATGAAAAAATTTAATATCAATCATTACAGTAGTTATTCTACCTTGAAAAGTAGTATAGTCGAACGTGTAAATCGCACCCTTAAAGCAATAATGTGGAAAACCTTCAGCATGCAAGGATCCTATAAGTGGCTATCAATATTACCGCACATTGTCGCCGAGTATAATTCAAGAAAGCATAGAACAACTCGATACAAACCGGTAGATGTATCGGAAAAAATAGTGCATCTATTTCAAAACATTTAAAATGTCAAAAATTCTTGACCGTAAAACACCTAAATTTAAAGTGGGGAACATGTACGCATTAGCAAACATAGAAGCATATTCTCTAAGGGGTACACACCTAATTGGAGTTACGAAGTCTTTCGAATATCAACAGTTAAACGTTCAAGCCCACTCACCACACATTACGAGATAGTCGAGATGAAGAGATTCAAGGTCGGTTCTATGAGCCCGAACTACAAAGTGTTAAACATCCAGACATTCATCTAGTTGAACGTGTCATCCGACGTCAAAGGAATAAAGCTCTCGTTAAGTGGTTTTTTGATACTTCTACAACTCCTGGATTTCTACCAAAGACATTGTGTAATACGCTAATTAACCTTAATTATATATACTGTAATATTAATATGCAATAAACAGATCTTTTTTTTTACTTTTTTTATTAATACTGTCCTATACATATATATCACTACATACTACTAAAGCGTCTGACAAACACACATTCACGATGCTGTTTTTCGAGGATTGATGAAATTATATTACCACAGTCATCTATTCTTTTCTTAAATCGTGCAGAATCTCTAGCTATTTGTTCCCACTCTCCTCTTCGCGCATGCCTGTGCGCCAACTCCCATACTACTATGTAGTGAACTACGTTTTTGGACTCATATTGACACATATTGACTAACATCTAATACTATCCACTATTGACTACAAGCGCGTTATCCCCCCCTTTCAGTTATAGGTTTGGCAAGATCCATATCCATATATAGTTTCTCCTTGGCGAATTCCTCCATTTCCAGAAGGCAGGCTATGTTGACCTCAAATACATCATGAAATGGACCTATAACTTGGTGAATGTTACATTCAGGAATTGCCGCTGCCGACTTTATTAGGTTTTTATAAAACTCTGGACAGTTCACAGTATCTGCCAACTCCAATCGGCAATATATTACCTTCAAAAGCTTCCATAACCGTTCTATAGACTCCCATCCTAAATAGACATCAACTTCTTCACTATCACAGAGGCGTATAATTTTTTTCTTGCTAATATTTTCGTACGAGACAGTCTTCGATCCCAGTTTGGTAGGTAGCCATCTTCCTTCAGGACTGTAGAAATAATTAGTAATTACCCCTTGATTATCCATAAGTATACGCCATTCCTGCTTGTCAAACACCACTCCATCACTCTTCGATCCACCGAGTTTTACGACTGGCTCAAATCCAAATTTGAGTGATAGACCGACACTAACCAACTTTGGTTTACTTTTATTTAAGAAATAATGCACATCATTAAGCAAAATATCGCAATATTTACTTGAACTTATAGCACCGATAATCTTCGCCTTTTCTATGGCTTGACGTACGATGTTATCCATTATATACGATACTGGCTTTACATACATTCCCTCTCTTTTATATATGACACTCTCCCCACTATGTATCCTCCTCAAGGCTACTTATGTGACCTTCACGATTATACCACACATTGCTTCAGCGGTCTTGTTGATTACACCTTTTCAAGGTTTTCTTTTCGTTCAAGGCTGTTACTCATTTTGTTTTTTTTTTCAACCTTGTATTCACCACTACTTCAAGGATTCCTAGGCATACTTATTTTCATGGTGGTTCCCCGTTCCGCTTTGCCACAACAAGTTCACTACACAAGGTTACATACCCCCACTCAGTATTATTCGTATACTTTAAAGGGAGGGGTTTTTTACATATACCATAGTTACCGATCTTCACTATGTCAGTTACTCCAGTGCAAGACGATTGGAAGACTCCTGCAGTGTACCAACCACAAACCCTATTTCAAATTAGTACGCGACGGACATGTCAATTAATTCCGAACTGGGTAAATTTTGAAAAGGAAGGAATACTACCGGCTTCCATAACCAAAGTGCTACGAAATAGTTATGAACTGGTTCAGTGGAATTCAGCGTGGTATGCCGAATTGAGCAAGGTAATACGCGAGCACTTTTCGGCAAGCCGTGTAACAGCATATGCCCACATTGTATCAATACATGTTCGCTACCATCTGGTGGACTACATGCATTTGTGTCATTGCTGTTTCGCCCGATTGAAACCAACTCATTACCGGGTAATTGACCATCATATGCACATGGAACGCTGGACTGCGCGATACCACCTGTCGCACGAATATTATTGGTGCTCGTCGTGTAGGGCACCTCTCACACAGTTTTACGATGTGTACGATGATGACTCATGTATACTGTGTGGTGAGGTGCGCTACGTAGAGGAGTTATCTTTTTTACTGTATCTATTTTATCTATTGTATATATTGTACATATTGTACATATTGTACATATTGTACATATTGTACATATTGTACATATTGTACATATTGTATATATGTTGTATACATTGTATATATTGTATAGACTAAATTATTTCCTGTCAGTATCTTACTGTTTTCGCTGATGTTAACATGTGTGACCCAAACTTTTATTATCCTCAGTATTACAACTGTTTCGATAAACGATTACTAACGTATCGAACATGGTCTGGAGTTTACTCACCCTCATCGCTTGCTGCAGCAGGATTCATTTCCACATCTTCAGACGATACGGTTGAATGTTTCATGTGTGGGGTCAGAATAAACCGATGGCAGCCAGATGTCAATCCGCTACAGGAACATCTACAATGGGCACCACACTGCACGTATGCTCAGCTCCTCGTACCACGTCTACGCAGATGTAATGAAACGGAAGTGGAGAGGACCTTTTGCACTTGTACTAAATCAAAATGTTTTATTCCTAAAGAAAATCATATATCTGAGTAATACATTTGTACATGTTTCTACATTAATTAAATATATTAACATATCGTTTTCTTATTTTATGGGTGGCAAAAATACAAGTGGTAGTGCAACCAGGTCACCGGATGTTCTTGTAATTGTGGAACATGAACGCGCGTTAGGTCGCACGGATGGCCTTGTAATTGTGGAACAGGAAATCGGGGTTTGTGACCTTGGTTTTGTGGTAATGATATGTAATTAGTCAATCAAAATGTTTTATTCCTAAAGAAAATCATATATCTGAGTAATACATTTGTACATGTTCTACATTAATTAAATATATTAACATATCGTTTTCTTTTCTTTGTGGTGGGCAAAACATACAAGTGAGCAACAAACATACAAGTGGGTATATAGTAGCAACCAGGTCACACGGATGTTCTTGTGGAACAGGAAAGCGTTAGGTCGCTCGGATGGCCTTTAGTTGTGGAACAGACAAGGGGTTTGTGACCTTGGTTTTGTGGTAATGATATGTCACACGGATAGCCTTGTAATTGTGGAACAGGAACGCGTTAGGTCGCACGGATGGCCTTGTAGTAGTGGAACAGGAAAGGGTGTGACCTGGTTTTGTGGTAATGATATGTCTCAGTGATGGCCTTGTAGTAGGAACAGGAAAGGGTTTGTGACCCTGGTTTTGTGGTAATGATATGTATTTGGGTCACACATTGCGCTTTTTTGACCTTGGTACGGTGGGGACCTTGGTTTTGTGGCAACCTTGGAAATGTGGGACCTTGGAAATGTGGTGTGTCCCAGAAGTCTCCAATCTTACCCACTTTCGTTTATTTAGGCAACTTAACTTGCATTGCGTGCAGCATGTGTTGCATATTATAGTTGCATAAAAACATGCATTAATTTTTTTTAATTAGAACTCTTACGCATTTTCTTTGCACATTCAATCTAGACATGTTCTTGAGCAATAGACCACCTTAGCGTCGTTGAGTTAAGAAGGTGGATGTAAGATCCATTGTGGCTTTGTTATATTTTTAAAAAGTGCTGTATAAATTTGTACGGTAAGTTATTTTAAAACTATTATACAACAGTTTGAGATGATTGCTTTTTCAGGCACTTTTTTAATTTACTTCTACTTTACGTTTTACTTTATTTTAGTAATCCGGATAATTACTTAACCAATTGCATCTTACCGTAGTAGTAATATAAGGCCGGAGCTACTCCACTTCAAGGTCACCCATGTAAATCTTATGGGATTTATTTCAAGGTCAAGTGAGTTTTCTCATTATGCCAGAACGCGCTCCACGCCTCAAGGACGTTTGAAGCATGCTTTTGGGTGGGAGAATTTTTGGAGCAGGTCAAGTAATATAGGACCAGACCTACTCCACTTCAAGGTCACTCGTGGTGACTTTCAAGACTAAATAGAGGTTACACTTTCGTAAACTATGCATAAAAAGTAGGTCATGAGTTCATTGAAGGTCAAGGTCAAAGCTAAAACTAGAAATTACTGGTATAAACAAGTTTAAACATGTTGTGATAGGTACACGTCATAAAGGAACTACTTCAAGATCACGTGATGACTTTCAAAACTAAATAGAGGTTACATTTTCGTAAGCTATGCATAAAAAGTAGGTCATATCTGCATAGTGGGGTAGTTTAGAGTAACAATATAAGGAAATAGGGAGTGAGTGATGTGTGTGTGTGTATAACATGTGGATGGCATACGCTCAAGAGCAATGGATCAAAGCATCCGACTGAGAACAGCGGTGGAACGCTTGAAATAAGAATTTTCGGCATTAGTATTCGATGCTGAACATGAGGCTGTTTACGGACGAGGTGATTATAGTGAAGCGGAGGTAACGTGTTAGTGAAAAGTATGAAAAGGGAGTAACGATATGTGAAAAGTTTTAAATTTAAAAAAATATGTGAAAAATGTTTTGTAGAAGAACTTAAAGCTGTACAATTGCATCAGTTTTGCAACGACATAAAAAATGGCAGCATCTCCTGATAGTTATTCATCATCAGATGCAGATTAGCCTACTGTGCAATTCCTCTACCTTGAAAAATATATATAGAGACAGTTCCGGTGGAAACTATAATTCAAAAGCGTGCTCGAATCAGTAAAGATGGATCTATCTGCATTGAACAGTAGCACTTTCTGTAAACCCTTCACGAATGTAAAAGAGTTTGAGGTGGGTGCAAAATATAAAGTGATTGATATCGATACAATCGACACGAAGTATGGGAAGCATATTATCATTGAAACTGAAAACTTTAAGTGTATACTTCCTTTACGATTTTATGAATACTTCAAAAAAGAAGATCGCATTGAAACGTTTAAACAAGGTCTGGCTGAGAAAGACGTGTACATCACCAGTACCGGAACTGTAGGAAAGACAACGAATTTAACATTTCTGTAAAATAATAATAATAATAATAATAATAATAATGTATATCCATGTATAATTGTTTGAAAATAAAAACTATAAATATTTTTAATTGCAAATAGTGACTTTTATTTCTTGCTTAAATGAAGAGTAGATACATCATAATGAGGAAAGTTGTTATTGATGAGACTAAAATGTAGTGTATAATATGATAGTGTGGTCCTTTGCTTATCGTAATGCAAGAAGAGGGCTGTGGGAAAATTTGGCGCTGGATAGATTACGTTTCCGTCGTAAATTAAAACAATTGAATGCATTTTATCACCCGTACTACAAGAACAACATCGTGCTGAGGTATATCATGATAGATTTAAGAACTGTTCTCCTCCTCCACCATAATAATGTTATGAGGTGGGGAAACGTATAATAATTATAAAATATATATTTAGGTTACAAATTGATCAATTCTTGTAGTCAACACACAAGTTCATTGCAAATGAATTTTAAAAGACTGTACATGGATAGCAAGAATAGTTGTAATAATAATTTCTTCACATGTTCGTGTTGGTGTTGTAATGATGGGGATAGTTCTACCACAGCAGCTATATCTACCGAATGCTCTTCCACGACTGAAAATTTACATAACACCGCTACTGATGAACGTTTAATTGATTGTAGCTTATATGATTTATTCGAGGCCAATTCTCCAAAACAAATACATTGAAATTGGATACAGATGCAGCAGCATCTTGAGGCAGTTATACGAATCGTATGTGCAGACGGACTTATTGTTATGAAAAGGCAAGATTGGGAGGTGCTACTCAAGTTTCAAACATATTTGGAAATGAAATTTTTTTGTTCCCAAGAAACTGAAAACCACATTGATTGGTCAAATATCAACGAGGAGACGGACATTGAATACGAGAAAAGTTCAGAATTGTTGGTAACAATTTTACCATTTTTATAATTGGGAAGTAGTTAAAGGGCATCATCATCATCATCATCAGAAAGGTTATTAAAAGCATAACAATTCAGCAAAACCACGGTCGTTACTGTACGTTAAACAAGAACGACTCTGAAGAGCTTTTCAACTTAAAGGATATAATTAACTATAGGTTGGATTTACTGGAATCATACGGTCTCCCTGTTTCTTTCAAAATCTCATCGAGCAAGTCAACAACTACCGCCACTTTCGTAAGATGGAGTATGGTGATGATGAAACAAACAGCGATAACATTTATCATGACTTTGAAAATGTGTTAAATTACAAGTATGATATAAATTCTCACAATACAGTTTGTATGATGGAGCTGTTGCATTATCGACCTAGCTATTTGCTGTATCACATATATGAATAAATAAAATATTGATAAAAAATCTGCCTGTTCTTGATCGTTACCTATAAATATAAAATTCCTCCTTCACACAAACAATGTTAGTTTGGAAGCGGAGAAGTGCACGTGGGGTGGTCTGGTTAATACTCTCATTAATAAGCTACCCGTTGAGCTCCATATTCCAGGGTATCAGTATTGTGGTCCCGGAACTAAACTAGATAAAAGGCTTCAGCGTGGTGATCCAGGTATCAACCTTCTAGACGCTCACTGCAAAGCTCACGATATCAGTTATAGGGATAGTAAAGACTTGGTTAGTAGACATCGAGCTGATTATATTTTGGAAAGAAAAGCTTGGGACCGTGTTAAGGCACCCGACCCAAAGTTAGGTGAACGCACAGAGCTTTAGCTGTACAGGTATAATGAAGGCAAAACGAAAGTTAGGGATGGGTGTTAGCAGAACAAAACGATCGCGTAGCAGTCTATTGAAATTACATGGAATAATTAGCAAGAAAATGAAAAACAGTCCTAGAACCATAAAGGCTATAAAATCAGCTCTTACAGCAGCAAAACTGACTGTAAAAAGATTAGGTGGAAGGTGAAGCGTTCCCAGAGTAATTCCGCTACCTAAAGAGGGTGGATTTTACCATTTCTTATACCGTTATTTGCGGGATTATCTGCGGTCGGTGCTTTAGCTAGAGGGCAGCGGTATTGCAAAAGCAGTTAACGCATCTAGTAGTGCAAGGAAAATGTTAGATGAAACTTGCGCTATAATCGTGCAATGGAGGCCATCGCTGTAGGAAAGAAAACCGGTGGGTGATATTTTGAAACCCTATCGGTCAGAAGGAGGTATGGCTTTGCACTTGAAACCAATAATAAATAAAAAACTTCAAAAATTACCGAAAAGACGTTGACTGATGTAGAGCTAAGAGAGCACGCAAGGATGTACCATACTTTAGGGTGTGTTTATGAGAGATAATATGCCCAAATTGTCATGGAATAACGAGGCTGGTATTATTAATTTAGATAACCAAAAGGGACGTGGTACTCATTGGGTTTGTTACAAAAAACGTGATGGAAGCGTATGGTACTATGATAGTTTCGGAAATATTCCACCACCGAGAGAAGTTCTGGACTATTTTCACGATTGCAAAATATACTATAATTACTCAAGAGCAACAATTCTACCACAAATTGTGGACATCTCTGTTTAAAGTTTCTATATAAATAGCATATTCAGTAGTTGGGAACATAAGTCACCATGTCTATCACCTTCAGTGTAGAGGTGTTGGTAACATAGCGAGTAATAACTTTACCCCCGATCGAACTTAATTCCGAGAAAACCTACGTAATCGGTGTCGTCGGATTTTACGGTTGTAATAGCATAAGGAATATACACGCTGGAAACGATAAATTTTATTACATAAAAGCGACAGAACTCAACGCTATTGAAATTCCACATGGCGCATACGAGTTGGAAGAACTGAGCATCTATATAAAACGCACATTCCTACAAGTCTCTTTAGTTTAAGGGCAATAATAACACGCTCAGTGAGCTTAGCTGTGAATTTGACATAGATTTTACTCAAAAGGATTCCATTGGACGTATGCTAGGTTTTGAACCGGTGATTGAAGCTAACGTTTTACATATCTCTGCATTAGATATACAAATAATTACATACAAATATTCACATAGAGTGTAATATTGTCAAAGGTTGTATAGAAACGGGAATCCAGCGAAGGTGCTGTATGAAATAGACGTGTCTGTCCCACCAGGCTATCGTTTAGACAAAATTCTACAATCCTCAGTATTTGGTAGTCAACACCAATACTATCGGTAATATTTCAATTAAATTAACGAACCAGAAGGGTGAATTAATCGATTTCGGGAGAGCGAACCATTACGATACGACTGGAACTAAAAGAATATGGGCTTAAGAATTAACCAAGGTCCACTTCCATCTTTCCTCAATGATACTATAAATACAGGACGTGAGCCTACAATGGTTTACTCAAGGGAGCGTGTGGTGAATTAACGTCTGGCGAAAAGTACTTTTGGAATCTATAGGTTAAAACCACATAGAAATGGCAGATTCGTTAAACATCTTTCAAAGCGCACGTTTTGATGAGACCATCACCAAGTCTGATATTCATACATATCTTCCGTACGGCTCTTCTAATTATGGATTATCCGATGAGATTCGTATATTGATACAGAGTCATGATTTAAAACATACGATAGTTTCCTGTATATTGAAGGTAAAATGAATGGAGCTCGGCTAGAAGGAGCCGGTTAAAACATGTTATCTAACAAACAACTTTGCACCATTCCTTTTCGAGGAAATACGTTACGAGTTAGGAGGTCAGAAAGTGGATACATGTAGAAATCCGATAACATCCGCACTCAAAGGATACGTATCGTACACATGGAATGAAAGCAAAGGTTTACAGCATTTGGGATGGTCACCGAGGAACGAGGAACCGTTACAAGTGGAACACGCTAAAAGCAACAAAGAAAACATTTTACCGTCTGTATGCTCTAAAACACATATTCGGAAGTATGGAAGATTATCAGCAAGTTATCGTAAATATGCGACAGGAGTTGGTGTTAATACGTTCCAGAAGCGATGCTGATTGTTATAAGGGTACCGCAGACGACGCTAAAATAACGTTAAATAAAATTCAATGGAAGATTCCGCATGTGATGCTAAGCGACAGTGTAAACTAAGTCTGTTCCAAAAATCAATAAAAATACAACCATTACGATTCCGTTTCGTCAATGGGAACTATAGAATTGCCAGCTTTAAAACAGACACAGTCGGACATATGGCCAATTAAAACTTCCACTCAATTGGAGAAACCTCGATGGACAATTGTGGCTTTTCAAAAGGGAAGAAGTTTTCAACGACGGAAAGAGCGGCCGATTTCGATAACGTAATATTCGCAATCTAAAGTTACACCTCAACTCGGAAAGTTACCCATACGAAGCGATGCATCTGGATTTGAATGTCAACAAGTACATAACAACCTACCAAAATTATTTAAATTTTCGAAGAGAATATTACACGATCAACAATCATGAGGATGCATTATTTGACTATTCAATTCAAGACATGTCCAATATTCGTAATGGATTGCTCGAAACAAAATGAATCACTAAAACACTCGACTGTAGATGTAAAACTTGAAATGGAAGCGTTGAGGTGTTTGAAGCCGGTATCGTTGTCTATTGTCTCATATTACATGATGCCATGGTGCAATACAATCCTTTGACGGGAGAAGTGAAAACTATAATATGTTATAATAATAATAATAATCTATTGTAATATTAGATGTATAAATAAAGAACCATATTGACAAGTTGTGCAGTTTTATTTCGGATAGACACTGATCAACAACAACAACAACAACATGCGAGTAGTGGTTCAAACTCAAAACTACCTATTGTAAATCTCGATGATTTAACTCAAGCTGCAAACAGCGAGATACAACGGCATGGAGAGTTACTTCCAAACAGCGTACGCGCTATAATTTGTGGTCCTTCCAATTGTGGAAAACAAACACCATGCTCAGTCTCCTAACTGAACCGAACGGTCTTCGTTTCAAACACGTGTATTCTATTCAAAATCGTTGAATTAAGAAAAATATCGACTCTTGGGTGAAATTCTAGATCCCATGAAAGATATTGGTTATTATTGCTGCAGTGATAATACTGACATTATGGAACCGAGCGAGGCAAAACCCAATTCAGTGTTTATCTTCGACGATATCGCTTGCGAAAAACAAAACCATATTAGAGCGTACTTTTCAATGGGACGTCATACTAACATTGACTGCTTCTACTTGGGTCAAACCTACACCAAAATCCCCAAACAGCTGATTAGAGATAACGCCAATTTAATGGTGTTCTTCGAACAGGATGATTTGAATTTGCGTCACATACATGAAGATCATGTCGCCCCAATTGTAAGCAAGCAATTGTTTCGAGACATGTGCTCAGAGAGTTGGCGAAATCGATACGGATTCCTGGTAATAAATAAAGACGCTGAAGTAGAAAAATGCCGTTTTAGGAAAGGCTTCGATCAGTATATAATACCATAGCAGTATGGTTAAAATATCATTTGGGAAAAAACAGCCTACAAGTAAACAGCCCCCGTTTCAACAGGGTACATAACAGACCTGCTTTAAACTGACCTGTTTTAAACAGAGCTGTTTATTTACCTGTTAGACCTGTTTTATCTGTTTTATTGCTGATCCGCACCGATGGACAACGAAAGATTAGCGTTGACAAAACGTATAATTCAAGTTCGTAAAGCTATACAGCAAAAATATGATCATCTTAAGGAGGATCGATTTACTAAAGAGGCAAATTTCACTAAAACTTACAAACCACTTGCAAACATTGCAAAGAAAATCGAACCGCTAGTAAAGACGGAGCCGGAGGATGCTGAGAAGGAGGAGGAGTTGGAGGTATTCACAAAACCGTCACCAAAACGTCATTCCTCCCCTATCAAAAAGAAAAGGTCGCCGATTCAGCAGTATGGTACCACACCGTCAATACCTTATCATTTGCGAGGAATTAACAAACGAAGATCATCTTCTTTAGCAGTAGTAGTAATTATGTTAGTCCATTCGCACAACTTCCGTATTTTCAAAGAAATCCTCTGCGTCAAGAGACACCATCGTTCCTCGAGACTAGTGTGATTGGAGAAATTACACCCAAGTGGAAGAAGAAGAAGAACATGTAGCGAATACCACCGATTCTATTTCACTCAATACCTCTGCATCGAGAGAATTTCTGGAACAATATGATCCATTACCACGAATATACATAGAACGCATGCTAAGCGATGCATCGAATGCAATTGATACCACTTATGGAGTTCTTTACGACATTTCAAGCATAAGTGGGCAATTGGCAAGACACCGTAAAGATAGACGGAAAGGATTTGATTATTAAGGAGTTCGGTATAATGGTACGAGCGGTCTCTATGATCTAATAATAATGAATGAACCAGACAAACGTCTAATAACTAGCGAAGACGAGCGAACTATACACAAATCTTAATTGCAACTAATGCAGCTCGTCGATAACAACCCGGATGAACAATTGAAAGGTACACGTGCCAAAAATATACAGGGATAATTAAACCCTTACTGGAGAAGGTGGAGGTGAAGGAGAAAAAGGAAGTTACAATATTCAAAGAAATTGACGACCAGTTGAATACAAATACTGGAACAACGTGCATGAATTGATTCAAGATTTGTAGGTCCTTGGGCTCAAAAATGGCCGGTAATACTGGCTCGTTAATGATATCATATCAGTCGTGGAAGAACTATACGAAAATGGATATATTGAGAAACCCTCCGAAAACTTTTTTAGTCAACTATAGTTCGCGCAATGATGGACAAGTTTGGACGCTCATGTTCACGCTCAATTCCATAAACTGCTAAAATCGCAATTCTCCATTACCGACGATAAGTTTAATGTCGAAAATAAGCGTTTAACTAATGTAGCCGATCCCATCGAACCTCAAGACGCGCTAACCTTACAGCACTATCAACTGACGAGGTTCCATTTAAATGGGAACCGCTTAAGAGCGGTAGCCGATCCTCAAGAAGACCTGATGCCATAAATAAAGGTTACCTCGAGTTTTGTCTTCAGTTAGTGACGTCGCTTATAAATGATGTTCGTAATTATGTTGAGGTAGTACAAGCAGATTTAAATGCAACTAAAGAAACGTTAAGTAAAGGATGAACGATAAGGAAGGAGGAACAAGTGGTAAACGAGTTGCTTAAACCGGCACGCAAAAATTTCCTCGTAGACGCACTATTATTAAGGGATTCGATGATTTATGGCAAGCCGATTTAGCTGAATTTATACCTTACTCCAAACAGAATAAGGGCTACAGATACATCCTGGTAGTTATCGACTGTTTCTCTAAATACCTATGGACGAGAGGTTTGAAGACGAAGACGGGGTAGAAGTTATGAAAGCTATGCAAACCATTTTAAAGAACGGACTAAAATCTGCAAACAGATGCTGGAAAAGAGTTCTACAATAAGCATTTCGCTAACCTGATGATAAATATAACATTAATCACTATTCCACCTACAGCACTAAAAAGGCTAGCATAGCAGAAAGAGTGATTAGGACAATCAAAATACCCTGTATAAAAAATTTGGGGTATGGAAAATACGTATGGATTGGTCCACTTCTCGAAGAAGTGACGACAGAGTACAATAACCGTAAACATCGAACGATCGGAATGAAACCTAGCGAAGTAAATGCTAACACAAAGCTTAATGTATATTCGAATCTGAAAATCTTTAATAAAAACCATCGGTTCATGGTGGGTGACATAGTCCGCATTAGTAAATTTAAAAGCATCTTTGATAAAGGTTATATACCAAACTGGTCTAGTGAACTTTTCAAGATTGTTAAAGTACGCGTAACCAATCCGGTCACGTACTTGATAGAAGACATGAAAGATACACCTATACTAGGTGTATTTTATGGACAGGAACTGCCAAAAGTTAAATATCCGTGTACTTGGTGGAAAAGGTCATTCGACGTAAGAAGAATAAAGTGCACGTGAAATGGTTGGGATTAAACGAATACTCGTGGATCGACGATGACAATAAAGTTTTATACCAGGGTCACAAACCCCGCTTTCCTGTTCCACAAGTACAAGGCTATCCGTGTGACATATCATTACCACAAAACGAAGGTCACAAACCCCGCTTTCCTGTTCCACAATTACAAGGCCATCCGTGCGACCTAACGCGCTTTCCTGTTCCCCAACTACAAGGCCATCCGTGTGACTTGGTTGCCACTCTAGCCCACTTTTTGCTCACTCACAAAATAAAAGAAAACGATATGTTAATATATTTAATTAATGTAGAAATATGTACAAATGTATTACTCAGATATATGATTTTATCCATCAGCAGGTTATGACGAGCACCATAGAGATATGATTGAGCATATACAAAGTGTGGTGTCTTGTCTGGCTGTCTGTCTATCAGTCACTGTGTCGTTTTGTCAGTCAGTCAGTCAGTCAGTAAGTCAGTCAGTCAGTCAGTCAGTTAGTAAATCGGTGCGCTCAGTTAGTCACCAGTCCAGTCTGCAACCGCACTATTGAGGATACCGTTTTTCTGAAAAGATAGTAGTATGTATAGATCCTTGACAGTAGGTATACTTACTATGTCTGTCTCGATCACTGGTGAAGACCATCTGCCGAAGAGTTGCATTACGAACTCTGATAAGTTCGTAAAGTCCTGCAATCTCTTCGACAGTTTCAATATCATCTCCAGATGTGTAATGGCGTGATCGTACCACTTAGAATAGTAGGCTTATCACATTATTCCAGTCTAGGTATAATGAGAAGCCTAGTGTGACGTCGAGCTGCTCCTCAAGGAGCTCTCCGTAATCACGACATTACAATTCCGGACGAACGGAACTATGGTGGCAACTGAAAAAATACAGAAGTGTTAGGGCATTAGTAGTAGAAAGGTGAATACATACCGTGAATCTGAGACGTTCCCAGGTAACGATGCGATGTGCGTAAAAGAGCCAGTACCACCGGAAATAATGAGGAATGCGGAATTGCTTTGGTGGTACAGTCTCCTGACGCCATCGCACATGATGTTGTAGATAAGCATAGTGCGGCCTATGGTCATAGGTATGGGTTGCCCAAACCAACTGTCATCGTCGTCAGTGTCGTCCATGTCGTCATCATTACCGTGCATCTCATTGTTGGCGTCATTCTCTCCGTCCTGGATCTCCGGAGCTGCGTCATTGTCCGTTGGGACCCTGTCACTGTCACTGTTGTCATGTTCCTGCACGGTTTTGGTCAACAATGTCGTCAAGTTCCTGAGCGCTTTGTTCAAGTCTCTGTGCGTTGTTAATGAGAGACTGCATAAGTCGTCTTCAGCATTGCTCTTCAACGACGATTTCATTGCAGAACTCACTACGTCTCAGTATACGTTGTTGTCTTAGTGCATCATTGTCATAGTCGTCAGAATCGTAGCTGTAGGCAGGATCATTACTACGTCAGAGTCGTAATCCAGAGTTGAGGCAGCTGTTCCAGCACAGGAGGAACAGATGGCCTCAACACTGGAAGAGAGTTCGTTGAAGTCATCACTATCATCGTCCGTAAGAAGTATAATAGCGTTATCGTCGTCGTCGTTACTGACAGTGAGAACTTCAGCATTCGTCAAGTCGAGTATGATTGTCTCAGCATTTAGGTCGTGCTCTTGTTGAGAATCCAGGACTACGGTCGTCATCTCGTAGATAGTATCGTCACTGGTTGAGGTATCCACAGGATAGGACTGAAAACAGCGGAGGGATGTACATTACATCAGGAGCCGGAAGCAAGGGTAGGTGTTGGAGTGGTAGGATGTCAGGATATTGAACAAGCGACAGAGTAAAGTAGGAGACACAGGTGAGAGTGAGCGGAAGAAGGAAGCTGAGGTGACGGAGTAGGGGGGACATCGGGAGTAAAGGTGGATGAAGTTGCCTCAGGCGTTATACAAACGATCGTAGGAATATCAACCTAAACAAAAAGAAAAAAAAATTAAGAAACGCAACAATAAGGGAAAACAAAAAAAATTAAAAGTGTAAAATTGGCTTACCTGAGGCAACTCATCGTTGCTAGATGAAGAAGATACTGAAGAATTCATGTTGGTTTTATTTATTTTTGTTTCAGTTATACTGTACTATAAAAGCAGTTGTACGAATGATTTTTACTGTATTCGTTTCCAAATATAGGTGTTTCCACAAAAACGGCATTTTCATGCATTTTAGAGAAAATTTTTTCAGGGTTTTCGAATACACTATACATATAAGATTTGACCTACTTTCACTTTTATATTCCACTTTCCCACTCTACCACTTCAAAATTTGTATTTAAGAGGGATCGGTTCCACTACAGAGTCATTCTGTCTTCATACGGCAGCAAGTAAAGTGAAAAGTATTATAAAGTGGTGTTGCATCATGTATTCGAAAAATGGTAAGTCTTTATTTTTATTATTGCATGAGTTTTTTGATACTTAGAATATTTTTCAATTTATATCGTATATATTTTATTGCAAGAACATTATTTTGGGACTTTATGTATTATGTAGGGACTTAGAATAATTTCAATAAAATCTTTTCAAATAAATTCATTCTAGGACTTGTAGTTTATTCACTTAAAAGTATTTGCACATAGAATCGTTTCAACTAAATTCATTTAGGACTTGTAATTTCTTCAGTAAAAGTGTTTACACTTACGATAATTTCAATGAAATTCATTTAGAACTTGTGTTTGATTTATTAAAAGTAGTTGCACGTAGAATATTTCAGATAAGTTCATTTCATACTTGTATTTTTTTCATTAAAAGTGTTTGCACTTGGAATCTTTTCAACTCAATTCATTTAGGACTTGTTATTTCTTCATTATAAGTATTTACCCTTAGAAAATTTGCAGATAATCTCATGTAGAACTTGTAGTTTATTCATTAAATGTGTTAACACTTAGGATAATTTAAGATGAATTCATGTAGAACTTGTAGTTTATTTATGCAAGTGGTTGCAGTTTGAAACTTTAGCAGATAATCTCATATAGGACTTGTACTTTCTTTATTAAAAGTATTTGCACGTAGAATATTTTCACATGAAAGATATTAATGAGAATATTTGAGTTTAGAATCAGCAAACCAACATCTCCATGCGGCTGGAGTTAATATACCCGTACGTCAACAGTAGAGGTAAGAACGCACCTCATTCATTACTGTAGAAATAACTAATGTATGATGTATGCCTTCTTAGGTACGTCACGGTCGTATGTGGCTTATAATCGTCCCATTCCACCCACTGATCACATCAACATTATAAGTCACATAAGATTGGTGCCGCAAGAGAATTGTCCCATCCTGAGGGGGTTGCTGAGAGTTGAACCTCTTACGGATCACGTACAGGAAGCTAGAGAGATACTCCACGAAGGAGGTGTTGAAGGCGACTTGGTGGAGGGAGAACAGTATTTCGACAAGGAGGACTGTGAAATAGCTTTGCGGCTTTTGGTTACACCACCGCCAGAGGACGACTTGATGTGGTATTATCCCGAAACTATGATCAGGCAGCCGTGGACGAAGTACTGCTCACCTTACAACATGTACGTGATCCGCACGAGAACCCAGAGGTACGCGTGAAAAGAGCAGGTCGTATTGCAGCATGTGTTAAGTCCTGGATGCATTTGAATTTGCGAGGACTGGGTTCCTGTGCAGAAAACCATTCGTCTACAAGTCCTGTAACGCAGCTAGATGGATGGAAGGATTACATACCACTCTACATTCTGACTGTATCGCAGAGGAGCAGTCGTCCACATCTGCAACGCCTGCAGAGTGTAGAATAGTATGTGATCGATTGGATGGTTTGCTGAGCTGCTACTACCGAGAATTTGTCGAGGACTGGTCATACCAGAGTTCTACGGTGGAGGAGAGTTCAGGGAACAACTTCGTCCTGTCCTGAGCCCTGCTTGTATGGAGGAGTTTGCGGAGGTGGAGCCGTAAACTCTTCGGTACGAGTGGAGTTAATGGAGGAAGGGTCTGAGAGTATCCAGTCCAGCAGTTGCTGCGGAGTTCCTAGACAGTGACTGGTCGTTAAATGACTTATCACTTTCAGGAGCCCTGCATCACCAATGCTGTATATAATACCTGCGCCATCACCGTTTAGGGACATCGTGGAAAACGCAGTATCTTCACCCCAGAGTGTATTGACTACATGTGCTTCAGAGTTTCTGTCAACAATTGGTTTCCAGACCACAGCACATAGTAGGTGAAGTATAATGCTGGTGGAAGATGTAGTCAGCAACATCTCCCTGACTACCTTCCTATCCAACACGTATATTATTCTACATCAACCTGAACTATCCATCGTAACCTCTTAGTCCTGGCGATAAGTTACGTTGCGTCCTCGTTCGCATCGCTGGATGTGATTCTTTCTTTAACAGTTGTCAATTAAAGTAAAGTAGTATGTTAAACAAGGAATCATAACAAAACACGTAACGCAAATACTTTAGCATATAGTTATTATTCTTTCTTTGTTGCAGCAAAAATGTTCCAATGTGAATGTCTCAACAAATTTTCTCGAAAGGATTCTTTACTGAGACATCAAAAAACAGCATGCTGGATGTCAGTATCTACTCCACCATCTGGCATGCAGGAGGTTTCGTTACAAAACCAAACCACAGGGAGCAATGTGGTGCAAGGAATCGCTTCCGACGATAACAAAGCAGTACATGGACATGTTACTGATTCCTTGTGCAACCAGGACCATCTGGGGTAAACTATGAATGATAATGCGAAACCCGGACCATCAGGGTTGAGCAACTCAAGGAAGCGGAAGTCTGACCAAGCGATGAACGGTACAACCGAAAAAAGTGGTGAGAGTGTGCACTGCACGATTGTTCAATGGATGTACCTAGGTATGCGCAAGGACACCTCAGAAGCAATAGGCATAAAGCAAATGTATGTTTGCTTGTCGATACTGGGTTGAAGTGATTCGAAATGCGTTTAAACAACGCATTGTGTCGTACCGCCTGTCACCATGCAATACTCATACTGATGTGTCCACCTTTATGGCAGACGTTAAAGGAACGTATTGAAGGTAGTACAAAATCAGTTGCAGAAACACTACTCATTAAAATGTAATGTTGAGCTGTTTGGTTTATACTTTTGAACAGTAGGAAAGCACAGAACTGAAATCCTTTCAGACTAAGTATGATATTCTAAGTGTAGGGATGGTGTAGAAGAGTATTTCAAAGAATAAGTGAAATATTGGATGCAAAGCAATCCGAATTTCACATAAAGATTCTGGTAAGTGTGAGTCATGGTGTAATCGATTAGTAACAACTGTTTTAGGGTGGTCCCTGGTGCAATTCGTATATTTAGAGGTGAACATGCTTAAATTTTCTCCCACCACTGGTTCATCCTATATGGCTGTCCCGCCGAAATCGCACATAAACACGCCATAGTCAATGTAAAAATAATGATAATTGCTTTTTGCATGGGCTGTGTATCGGCACTAGTGACACCAAAGGGTCTACCACAGCGCACAACGTCTTACCCTGATTTCCAAACGTTATTCAACTGGAATGGTGTACAGTTCCTGTTAAGCTGACGAATATTTCAACGTTTGAGACCAATAACAACATTTCCATTAATGTTTATGGGTTAGACGATACGTATCGAGATGGTCACCGTGTCACGGAGGTAGTGGGGCCTCTGTATTATACCAAAGCCAAACAGGCAGTCCATGTTAATTTATTATTATTAGTCAGTAACCAAACAGATAATCAGCATTATGCATGGATAAAAAATTTTTCTCGTTTACTTAGCAACCAAATAACTCGGCGGAACGCAGCAATGTATTTTTGTGATGCATGCTTGTATTACTTTAGATCCGAGGAGCAATTAACCCGACACGTGTCACACGACTGTAACTTCGTATATACAAAATTACCGGGCGTGAAACATAACCGGGGAATTCTACGCGGAAAATATACTCGCGTTTCGGAACTATCAGAAACAAATGGTTCTACCATTCGTAATATATGCAGATTTTGAAGCGCTCTTAGTACCGGTAGATACGGCTGAACCAGATCCCGAAAAACCGTTCACGATAAAAACGTGTAAACACGAACCATACTCGTTTAGTTATTACATTAAGTGTAGTGTAAACGATGCGTGGTCTAAGTTAGAGCTGTATAGGGGAGTAATGCAGGAGATATTTATAAGACGACTGGAAAGTGATGTAAAACGGATATATAATGAACTTACAATTGTTAAGACACCAAACGGATGACAAGGTTGTAAAACGAGTGTAAAATGCTTGTGTTTCGATCAACCTTACTGGATATACCGAAATGTTAAACAAAATGCACTTTACGTTCCGGATGACAAACTTGAGCACTAACGTGATTAATTCGTGGGCATTTTCCCTTTTCAATTAATAGTGTCGTGCACACTTTCAGTTCTAAGCGAATGAAACGGAAGAAATTACCGATTCGGTTATGAAATATTAACGTTTGGTACATTCTTAGTTTCCATAATGAAACATCATGGTAAGAAAAGAAATATTAATTTACGTTTGACATATTTAATATATGTATTAATTCGTTATAGAGATATATATGCTAGATACATGTGATATAGAAATATTTTAAATATACGATTCAATGACAAAATAGTTTTTTTATGTGTAGACAGTTTATAAATTAATATAGTCATATATATATATATATATATATATATATGATGAAATATTTTCATATGATATGTCGGTTCAAGATGGGTCACTTTAAGTGTAAATACAAGTAACAAGCTGTATTAGGAAGAGGTTGTTTCTCAAGTTCAATAATTTGAAAACTTTAGAATTTTGATGTAATCTGGTTACCTGCCTTGAATGACAGAATCTGTTGGCTGAATCAATCTTGAATTTCGAAAGTGGTGTGTTATGACGTTGTATTTAATACATGTGTTATGTATTAACCAAGTAGTTGACGAGACTTTTGCATCAATGTATCGCGAATACGGTTTTTCAAATAGAAAGCAATTTGTTTCATTATAATGGCATTCTTTAGTATAAAAGCTTTTGAAATTTTAAACCCATGTACATCGACTATGACGGACATTGTATTACAACTGTCGTACTGTTTAGTTAACGTATGTATGTAACTAAACGATCGTGAGTATAACACAGTATGCTGTCGTATTGGAGCTATGTTTGCCCTGTTTCAAACTCACACGAAGAACTACTGCTTTAGAGTGTAATGCTTCTTTGATTTAGCAATCTACGACAATCAACGTGCAGCTGTGGTAAATTGCATGTGAGTAATGGTTGCCCTTTCTTTGGTAATACGACATTTGGAATTTAGCAAACATTTCATACAACGTAGCAAAGCAATTGTTATCATAATTAACGTTGAGATTGTCATACGGATAACGATCCGTGTTCAGGAACACGCGAATATTATTTAGTGCACATTTATCGAATCTGCTCGTATCCTGCATAACATTATTCTCGCCCAGTTTGAAATCCTATAATAATGTATCTAGGTGTTTCTATACTAGTAGATGTTTTGATTGCCCACGTATGCTTATCTGTTGCTGGAACGGCGGGATATATGTGGGTTTCCCAACTTCTAAATGCTACTGGCGTATTTACATTTTTATCAATGTATTTCGTTAACGCCAACTCCTCTGCTAATGCTGGAATGATGTGGAACTTTCCAATATATCTTATCTATGTTAACTTTTAATGCTTCTTCTACAGTAGAAATTACTGCGTCGGTATCAATGTTACTACGAATTAATACCAGTTCTTGTCTAATGTTCAAAATCACTTTATTGTAATCTTCGGCAAAGCCAAGTAGCATTCTCAACGGTATACAAACGTTAAAGTATCCTTGAGCATTTGTTAGTGTACTGTTTGCAGTAGGAAACCAACCTGCATTTTCATGACGGGCGAGATCATTGGACGTCAATGATACCAATCCTTTCATTGTCGACGTTAATCCTACTTTCGTTACGGAATCTACCACTATTCCATTCATTTCATATCTAATTTCACTGAATAAAAATGCGATACCGTTATTAACGAACCTTGTGGTGTTAGAGACAGTACCATCCTGACGTAATAATCGTCCCTCTACATAGACATAGCTTTCGGACGGTAGAGTGCACATGTCTTCCTGAATGGGTATCCTGATTTCATCATTGTTTCCAAATCTGGTAGTGTATGGCTGATGGGTGTGCAGTTCGGAATTAACGATAGCATTATCAACGACAACTTTTTCATTAACGTTTAATATACTCATTGTAGTACTGTAAAGCCGAGACTTTCCAATAATGCTTTGTTCTGCGGTGTCAATGCTTTGTTCTGCGGTGTCAATGCTTTGGGCGCTGAACGCTTACTGACTCTCACCTTTCCACACTTTGATCTTTTATAGTTTGATTTGCACTGGGTACATGCACATGTGTTATAGCGCGTCACCATATTTTCTTTAAATGTAGTCCTATCGTTATGACTTCCCCGTTAAAATTGACGAGATCTCCGTCTTGGTCTACTATTTTAAGTGTTATTGTCGAAATGGTAGATGTATTGATAGGTAGATAGATGACATGTTGAGGGGACTCTATTATTTTATACCCCGCTGGTACACTGGGAAAGAACTGATGAATTATGTGTGATGTTTCACCATTCTTAAAACTACCACTTGTTATATTGCACTCGATAATTAATGAGTTAATTTTGATAATGTTAATAGGAGTATCAGAGGTATGCACTTTCTGAGCCTAGTAAACATGTCAGGTTGCGATGACGCACCCTGTATGTAGGATGTTGTAATGACGTGTATTACGTGTTTTGAGCACGAGTGTATTGAGTTTGAACGAAAAAAAAAATTTTTTGGGTGTGTGCATAAAGTATGTGGGTGTATGATACGCCACTGGAAATGTAGGAGAAATATAATTCTGTATGTAGATACGTGTATTTGAATGTTATAGAGACTTTAGTGTTGGAATAATTAGATTTTGATGAATGTAAATGTGAAGAGAAATTTGTCCATGGGACGATAATGCTTTCCACTGGATTGCTTCTGTTTTGCTGATGATAAAGAAAGGAATGTTTGAAGATAAAATGAGTAATCTTGGTTAGAAAATGTGAAGAATAAGTGTAGAATGTTTTAGAAAATATGTAGAGAAAGATTGGGCATGTTTAAGTATTAATTTCAGAAAGTTTTGTAATGTTGTGCAATTGTTTTGAGAATAAATGTATGTATATGGAATTTGAGACATTAGACTGTACTTATTTTTGCAAATGTTGCGGAACGAGATCGAGCGCAAGTTGGAGATAAGTGTTAAAAGTTGCGTAATGGTTCAGAGTGGCCACTGAATGAATGTAATGACGAAAAATGATTTCTTCAGGAAGTAATTGTAAAATTTGTAAGTGAAAACAAATATGGCGATGTATTGTAATTACACGCGTGCTTGTATAGAGGGAAGCAGTTGTTGGAACTATGACATTTTGAGTGAATATTATTGGAGAATATAACGCGGAAGGAAGACATGTTTAAAGATGGATGACTGAAGTTATAAATAGGGAAGTCAGAGATTGGCGAGTTAGTTAGTTGAAGTTAGAAGTAGGAAGTTAAGCTTTTCGTTTTTGGCTGTTGGTGAGACGCGCACGCGAGGTAGTGTGGTTTAGAATGGGATGATGTTGGAGTATGTTTGTGAAATTTTAATGAGGCAGTAATTGTTTAATTAACTGCGTTACCCGAACCGGGGATAAATTGAAAAAGACATTCATAAACAATACGATAATTAAAATTGACGTTGAAGATAAAAATTAGTTTGTTTATTTTCAAGAAAATAATAGTGCGTAAGCAGATTTGAATAAAGATAACAGTTGTTATGTTAAAGTGTGAAGGGCAGCGCGTGTCCTTGTAACGAGATTCGGCTAAAAGTATTTGAGACCACCTGTTAAGTAAACGAAGCGTTCGTTGTATATTAAACCAATGTTTAAATAACGTTATATGACATTGAAAGTTTTATTTGTATAAGGGACTAATTTGGTGTAAAGGGTTGCTAGAAATTTTAATAGGCAACCAAAGGTTTACCGTTATTACGTGTTATTAGACTATTTGTGGGAGTAATAACCTTGCATTGTGAACTAATCGCGAGTGCACAGAGGAATAAGTTTTGTTGAGCATTTGTAATGTGCTTCAGGCAATTTTAAGGAATTACCAATGGACTACATTTGTGTACAATTGGTGTACGGAAGAAAGAAGAAAGAAAAGCCAAGGATTTATGGACAAATTTGTTAAGTAAGAAATTAGATTAAAGAATTTTATGAACGCATTTAAGGCCGATTATCTTTTTGTTAGTTTGTTTACGTATGGTTGTTTAAATTATTAATTAGTTTTGAAAGGAAAAGATAATCGTTCTTGAGTCGTATTGTATGGTTTGTTTTAGTAGTAAGATTGCAAAGTGGTACTTGGTGGTTTAACTTTCAACCACGCTGATGTAATTTATGTAAATATTTGTGTTTTTTTATTATTTTATGCAGGACAATATATACTTATCGTTAAATTTTTACTTTGTTGTTTATTTAAACAGGTATGAAACACAGATGTAACATTTACCTAATTGGTGATCTTGTTTTGACAATTTTAAAAGTAAGCTTTGCAGATTTTAATTTTTCAGATTTAAGGAACAACCTGATAAGTCTTATTAGCCAGGTTGATTACAAAATTTTTATGTCAGTTTCATTAAAGCAATGCACTATTAACAGATCAGCTGTTGTCGTAAATTTCATTAAGTATAACAAAAGTTTTGAGAAATTATACAGTTTACGAATGTCAACTACGATTCAAAAGTAAAGTAAATTTAAAAGATATCGTTCATGTTGAGAATTTTAAAAATTAATTACCGTTCATTGAATGAATTTGAGTGATAAATTTTATTTTGGAAGTTTTGGTATACGGGGTGTATTCAAAAGGTTTTTAATAACCTGGGTAGTACTAAATTTATTTGAGTTGAATTGTTTTGGACGAGTGTTTGTTTTAGAACCTTCGTATATGAGTTTACCGAGTAAGCACAATCCTACTTTCCGCAATCAAGTAGGGTTAATTAACATCCAGCTTAAGACAATTATATTAACAAAGTTTCGATTGTGGTGGCGCCTAGAGACATATTTTCCCGAATTGAGCTATTTGAGTATAAGTGTAAGGTGTTTGAGCTTATTAATCATCCATTTTACTTATTATTTCGACCACGCCCATCTCCCTGTTAGCTGGCTTGGCAACCCGCTTACATTAGTAAGCCTACACGACGCCTAGTGCGGTTTGGACGTGTAACAAACAGTTTTATTAAATCCCAGCATAGGTCCTATCGAATTTTCCACATTGAAGTTAATGTCATGGGTTGCTTTCATACTTGCTTTCATAGTATTATTATTCGCTTGTAAATGCATAAATGCTCTCGATCTTCTCAATAACTCATTAATATATTTATTCACATCCGCGATTTCGTATGATCCTGGTGGTATTGTAATTTTATCGTTTCCAAATACGAGTTGGTTATTCTTTGAAGTAACATTCTGTATAGTATTGAAAGATTCAAAACTAGTCAATCCCATTACGTATTCCGACTCATTCTCAAGAAAAATCGGTGGATTAAAGGTTGCTTGCAAGATACACTTTTTGCAGGTAAATGTAAATGTGTACGACATTACGATCATGTAACGACTACTGAAAATCAGTACGAGTAGTCATATAAAAAGTGTAAGACTAAATGACCGCAGTTGTATGTATCAAAATCTTGAACCTTGGTAAAGTTATACTCAATTGTGTTTCTGCTACCATCACTTTTAAAATAGTGGAGTAATTCAAAGGGTGGTTTAATATGTCCTATGCTATCAAAATATGTAATATGCCTGTTACGCTTAATGTAAGCTGTCCAGTGTGTACCCTTGTTAGTTTGATCATCCAGATTCACAATACCACATTCATTCGCATGGATTCGTGTAGGTAAGTTATCTCGGATATATATCCCTCTAAAATAGGGAATCTGTAATTGCTCCACAAATTTTGATAGCTCAACATTACTGAAGGCGTGACGTGGTAGCTTCAGTGGGAGTTTTTTGAATACGGTTGTAAATATAAACCTAACCCTCGTTTATATGGCTTTATGTATAAACCTTTTCCTAATGCAGCTGCTTCCATTGCTTGGTTGTGTCGTTTGGTTTCGTCTAACGCTTTGTCGCAGCTTTTGCGTCAGTTACCGCTTTTGCGACTGCCGCAGCACCGCCACCTAGAGACCCTAAAGCTCCGAATGCTGCAAAGAGGGAATAAGAGGTATGAATCCCCACGTTTTGGTATTGGCAATATTCTGCTCTTGGGTGACATAATTTTTGTGTTTTAGAGCGCTCAAGGCTTGCTGTATTGTCGCTTTTAAAGATGATCGAAGTTTACCACCAACACGACGTCGGGCTAGGACTGCTTCGTTAAACGAAATTGCTCTGCGAGAATGCTTCCTTCGTCGTGATTTATTTCCCATTCCTAAATTCTTTTGTCCTTTCCGTGATTTGCCACCCATTCCCATTGTCCGTTTTCCTTTCATTATGCCAGCTATGGTTAATGCAGCTGCCCTTTCTCCAAAGGTAGCGTCGGTAGAACGAAATCTATTCCAAGCTTTTTGTTGTAAAGTCTTATCTGCTATGTGTCGTTGTCCTAGATCGTTTGACTGGGAGTATGCAATATCGTGTTCTTTACACGCTTCGTCCAATGCGTTAATACCTTTGTCGCCATGAGCTAATCGTTTTTGTAAACGGGTGCCTGGCCCACAATATCCATATCCGGGTATATGCAACTCCACGGGTAATTTATTTATTAAAGTATTAATTAATCCTGAACCTTTTTTTTTCCTCTGACGCTGGGATGTATACTTCATACCACACTGACTGACACTTCACTACTAAACTACTTTCTGCACGTGGTGTGTATATATAGAAGCGTCATACAAGTCGTGGTTTAGTACCATAATGGGTGACATCCGCTTCATTCCGCAAGATACAGAATTACCTATCAAAATTATGACATTACTCTAACAAGGAGCAGTACTCTAAACACCGCGGTTTACTAAAAGGGGATGTAAACGCGGTATAATCGTCGGACCATCCGGCTGTGGAAAACCAATGTTATGATTAGCTTATTAGAACATCCAAATGGCTTACGTTTTGAAAATGTCTATATATATTGCAAATCTCTATACCAACCTAAATACCAGTACCTGCGGAGTTACTGGCACCCATAAAAGAAATTAGGTATTTCGAATACAGTGATAATAGTGATGTTATACCTCCTAGTGAGTCCCGTAAAATTCAATAATGATTTTTGATGATGTAGCATGTCATAAACAAAATGAAATTAGAGATCATTTTGTTTTGGCAGACATCGAAATAATGATTGTTTCTATCTGTGTCAAACGTATTCTTCAATTCCAAAACAGCTTATACGTGATAATGCGAATTTACTTGTTCTTTTCAACAAGATCACACTAATCTCAAGCATGTGTATGATGATCACGTTAATGTTGATATGTCATTTGATAAATTTAAAGACTTGTGTTGCTGTTGCTGGCGTGATAAATTCGGATTTCTTGTGATTGATAAAGAAAGCGATGTTAATAACGGTCGCTACCGTAAGAGATTTGACTGTTTCATTGCAGTATAAATAATCTACTAGGACTGTCAACGTACAGTCGTAATGGAGGAGCGCTTAGTACAAGACATTTTGCGTGCTCGCAAGAGTGTGCAACAGAAATATGCTAGTTTGAAAGAAGATACTGCACTTACAGAACGTGCAATGGAGGCACACTTTAAACCTATTACACAACCATTAAAACAATTAATTACTAAAAATGATGGTTCTCTCATCAAAGCTGAACCCCTTACGCCAGAAGTCGGAAAAAAGGAGTCCATTGCACATGAAAATGAAGTATTTTACATTATACACCGAAATCCTCTAGAATACGTAAGGAGCCGCGTACTATTGTTCCTGACACCATTCCCACACCTCTACAGGAATCTGTAATTGCTGATGTCACACATGACGACGAGGTGGAAATTCCTACTTTACAACAATTGAAATCGGAACTACTAGCTGCTGGATCTCAACCCGCCTTTGAAGAGTATCTTAATCAATACCAAGGATTAGCGAAATACTACGTCGAAGGTATCTTTAGAGATACCGAAGATGAATATGACTTAACGTACGGTGTGCATTTTATTCCTGAAGAAGAGAAATTTTTATAGGCGATGCTGAACTAGATTTTGTTGGAGAAAATTTGCGAATCGCTCTTCCCGATGGATCATCCCTAGATTATGAGGAACACCGGGATTATATGTACTACTTTTAAAAAGTTCCTACGGGATACAAAAAGAGGGATCTACAGCACTACAATGACATTTTGCGTCGTACGCATGCTGCCCGACGTAATTATAACCCTGATGATCAAATCCGAGGAACTAATAGTAAGAAGTACCTTGAAATCATTAAACCATTACTTCACCCTAGAAAACGTTCTACCACATCGTCTATTGCACCTCCAGCCACCAGATCTCGAACAACTTCTATATCCAAAAGAGGTGGTGGACTGCAGCTATTGCGATACAATAATAAACCTATTGAGTTTGTACCATGGAATAATCCGAATAAGTTAGTCGATTGGTTAAGGGAATTATTAGGATCTATGTCAGCAGGAAATATTAGCAATCACAACGAAATAATATATATAATTGACGAACTACGTAACGCAAGATTAATAAAGTAACAGAACTTGTTATAAACCTACCACTATAGTAATTTCCTTTCATTGTTACGACGACTATCACTAAAGATGGTACTATATGTCCACCAGTGATGCCAATAGATAAATTTGGCGGCCATCTTCATCATCAAATGACAGTGGATAAATTTGGGAAACATATTGTTCATCATTGCGATCTGTCTTATGAAACTTTTATATCATTTTCTGGAATCGCCACAAAGAAGATAATTAGTCTATCTACCGGCGTAGGTGATCAATATACCTATCCCTGTAACGACGGTACTATAGTACATTGCAGGTGGAGTCAACCAACTCTTGAGCTTAACATAGATGGTACAAAATTTTGGCTGGCAAAGGATGTAATTGGTCAACCTCTTAAGAGGAACGATGTAATTCGTGTTACCATGCCGACATTTGTAACGTTTTCAACTGCAACGATATTCAACGTAGAGTTCGTAGTAAAATCCAAAGCACAAAAAAATGAGTAAAGCCGATGTTGTTGAAGAACTGCACAAACCTGCAAGAAGAAATTTTCCGCGGCGTTGTGTTGTACTAAAAGGTTTAAATGACCTATTTCAAGCTGATTTAATAGAAATGATACCATATGCTCGGATGAATAAAGGATTTGGATACATTTTAGTAATAATAAATGCATTCTCTAAATATGTCTGGGCTTTTCCCATCAAACGCAAGAATGGTAAACTGGTCGCGGATGTAATGGATAAACATTTGTCTGGTTTGAAAAGGACACCTACACATATACAAACTGATATGGGAACTGAGTTCTATAATGCTGAATTCAAAAAAGTAATGAAAAAATTTAATATCAATCATTACAGTAGTTATTCCACCTTGAAAAGTAGTATAGTCGAACGTGTAAATCGCACCCTTGAAGCAATAATGTGGAAAACCTTCAGCATGCAAGGATCCTATAAGTGGCTATCAATATTACCGCACATTGTCGCCGAGTATAATTCAAGAAAGCATAGAACAACTGGATACAAACCGGTAGATGTATCGGAAAAAATAGTGCATCTATTTCAAAACATTTAAAATGTCAAAATATTCTTGACCGTAAAACACCTAAATTTAAAGTGGGGGAACATGTACGCATTAGCAAACATAGAAGCATATTCTCTAAGGGGTACACACCTAATTGGAGTTACGAAGTCTTTCGAATATCAACAGTTAAACGTTCAAGCCCACTCACCTACACATTACGTGATAGTCGAGATGAAGAGATTCAAGGTCGGTTCTATGAGTCCGAACTACAAAGTGTTAAACATCCAGACATTCATCTAGTTGAACGTGTCATCCGACGTCAAGGGAATAAAGCTCTCGTTAAGTGGTTGGGTTTTGATACTTCTCACAATTCCTGGATTTCTACCAAAGACATTGTGTGATACGCTAATTAACCTTAATTATATATACTGTAATATTAATATGCAATAAACAGATCTTTTTTTACTTTTTTTTATTAATAGTATCCTATACATATATATCACTACATACTACTAAAGCGTCTGACAAACACACATTCACGATGCTGTTTTTCGAGAATTGGTGAAATTATATTACCACAGTCATCTCTTCTTTTTTTAAATCGTGCAGAATCTCTAGCTATTTGTTCCCATTCTTCTTTTCGCGCATGTCTGTGCGCCAACTCCCATACTACTATGTAGTGAACTACGTTTTGGACTCATTAATGTACACCTTCTTCACTGGGTGTCGTCATCTGATGGCTCAAAATTCGGTAAATATCTTTCTATTTCGTGCATAAATTGCTCCAATGATATTTCTTTAAGGTCTTCTATTAATCGTTTTATACAACAAATACACTCTATATCACCTACATGCGATGTTAAGTATTTTTCACAAAGGCGTATTCCTCCCCCATACTTATTAACTAGATTATTTAAATAGTCATCACTAAATCTACCCATTCCATACACTTTTTCATGATCAGCATCGAATTCTAATGATTGTAACTGGCATATTAGTCTTTGGACTGCACTAACACTATCTACAGCTTTAGGCCACGACTCCGCACTATAACACATCCACATATTGACTAACATCTAATACTATCCACTACTGACTACAAGCGCGTTACCCACCCCCTTTCAGGTATAGGATTGGCAAGATCCATATCCATATATAGTTTCTCCTTGGCAAATGCTTCCATTTCCAGAAGGCAGGCTATGTTGACCTCAAATACATCATGCAATGGACCTATAACTTGGTGAATGTTACATTCAGGAATTACCGCTGCCGACTTTATTAGGTTTTTATAAAACTCTGGAAAGTTCACAGTATCTGCCAACTCCAATCGGTAATATATTATCTTCAAAAGCTTCCATAACTGTTCTATAGACTCCCATCCTAAATAGATATCAATTTCGTCACTATCACAGAGGTGTATAATTTTTTTCTTGTTAATATTTTCGTACGAGAGTCTTCGATCCCAGTTTGGTAGGTAGCCATGTTCCTTCAGGACTGTAGAAATAATTAGTAATCACCCCTTGATTATCCATAAGTATACGCCATTCCTGCTTGTCAAACACCACTCCACCACTCTTCGTTCCACCTAGTTTTACGACTGGCTCAAATCCAAATTTGGGTGATAGACCGACACTAACAAACTTTGTTTTACTTTTATTTAAGAAATAATGCACATTATTAAGCAAAATATCGCAATATTTACTTGAACTTATAGCACCGAGAATCTTCGCCTTTTCTATGGCTTGACGTACGATGTTATCCATTATATACGATACTGGCTTTACATACATTCCCTCTCTTTTATATATGACACTCTCCCCACTATGTACCCTCCTCAAGGCTACTTACGTGACCTTCACGATTATACCACACATTGCTTTAGCGGTCTTGTCGGTTACACCTTTTCAAGGTTTTCTTTTCGTTCAAGGCTGTTACTCATTTTGATTTTTTTTCCAACCTTGTATTCACCACTACTTCAAGGATTCCTAGGCATACTTATTTCCAAGGTTGTTCCACTTTGCCACAACAACTTCACTACCCAAGGTTACATACCCCCACTCAGTATTATTCGTATACTTAAAGGAAGGGGTTTTTTACATATACTATAGTTACCGATCTTCACTATGTCAGTTACTCCAGTGCAAGACGATTGGAAGACTCCTATAATGTACCAACCACAAACCCTATTTCAAATTAGTACGCGACGGACGTGTCAATTAATTCCGAACTGGGTAAATTTTGAAAAGGAAGGAATACTACCGGCTTCCATAACCAAAGTGCTACGAAATAATTATGAACTGGTTCAGTGGAATTCAGCGTGGTATACCGAAATGAGCAAGGTAATACGCGAGCACTTTTCGGCAAGCCGTGTAACAGCATATGCCCACATTGTATCAATATATGTTCGATACCATCTGGTGGAATTTGTGTCATTGCTGTTTCGCCCGATTGAAACCAGGAGATTACCGCGTAGTGGACCATTATATGCATATGGAGCGCTGGACTGCGCGATACCACCTGTCGCACGAATATTATTGGTGCTCGTCGTAGGCGCCTTCACACAGTTATACGATGTGTACGATGATGACTCATGTATACTGTGTGATGAGGTGCTACGTAGCCGAGTAGTCTTTTTTTTACTGTATCTATTTTATCTATTGTATATATTGTACATATTGTACATATTGTATATATGTTGTATATATGTTGTATATATTGTATATATTGTATAGAATACATTAGTTCCTGTCAGTATCATACTGTTTTCGCTGATGTTAACATGTGCGACCCAAACTTTATTATCCTCAGTATTACAACTGTTTCGATAAACGATTACTAACGTATCGAACATGGTCTGGAGTTCACTCACCCTCATCGCTTGCTGCAGCAGGATTCATTTCCACATCTTCAGACGATACGGTTGAATGTTTCATGTGTGGGGTTAGAATAAACCGATGGCAGCCTGATGTCAATCCGTTACAGGAACACCTACGATGGGCACCACATTGCACGTATGCTCAGCTCCTCGCACCACGTCCGCGCAGATGTACTGAAACGGAAGTGGAGAGGACCTTCTGCACTTGTACTAAATCAAAATGTTTTATTCCCAAAGGAAATCATATATCTGAGTAATACATTTGTACATGCTTCTACATTAATTAAATATATTAACATATCGTTTTCTTTTCTTTTGTGGGTGGACAAAAAACATACAAGTGAGCAACAAACATACAAGTGGGGTATATAGTAGCAACCAGGTCACACGGATGTTCTTGTGGAACAGGAAAGCGCGTTAGGTCGCTCGGATGGCCTTGTAGTTGTGGAACAGACAAGCGGGGTTTGTGACCTTGGTTTTGTGGTAATGATATGTCACACGGATAGCCTTGTAATTGTGGAACAGGAAAGCGCGTTAGGTCGCACGGATGGCCTTGTAGTAGTGGAACAGGAAAGCGGGGTGTGCGACCTTGGTTTTGTGGTAATGATATGTCTCAGTGATGGCCTTGTAGTAGTGGAACAGGAAAGCGGGGTTTGTGACCCTGGTTTTGTGGTAATGATATGTATTTGGGTCACACATTGCGCTTTTTTGACCTTGGTACGGTGGGGACCTTGGTTTTGTGGCAACCTTGGAAATGTGGGACCTTGGAAATGTGGTGTGTTCCAGAAGTCTCCAATCTTACCTACTAAAAACTCAAATTTATAAGCAATAGAGGATTGTATAAGCTCATTTGTATTTCAATAATGCCGGTAAAAACAACAAGCAGTTTGGAACACTTTAGAAAGCATCACTATTGGTTTAATAACGGATATAAATGTCCGGCTTGTATAGGTATCGACTAATATGAATAATAAATTATTGTAATATAGTGTACCTAAGGTACAGACTAACATAGGATGTAATTTCTGTAAGAAAAATAATAATAAAAGACAAATTGTAATTTATTTTTTTATTAATAAAAACATACTGATGTATACATAATTTTTTTGTTTAATCTATCTAATTATCTTATGTATTAAACCTAAAGTGTCTTTGTAGTCCTCAAACTTAACTGATTTCCCAGAGTCAGGTCCGCTTGTCCAACCTAACCGTTCGCCTTTCCGACCTTTTCCAACGTTTTCCAGAATCCAGTTGTATATTGTGAAATGTTCATAATTTTTTGACCGTTCAAAAGTGTATTTAAAGTTTTACTCATTAATTACATCGATATATAGCTTAAGTGATTTACAGTTAGCATAATAAGCAGCAGTTGAAATAAATTCGTTAGTAGCCCAAGTAATGTCATGATAATGTTTCTTAATATTTTCGATACTATATTGTACTTTAGGTGTAAAGCAATTATCATTATCGTTTAGCAAGTTACATACATATCTTTTAAAAGAAATTTTTAAATTTAAGGAAACATTAATTTGACCAATTACATTTTCTAATTCTATATCAGTTATAAAATCTTTTTCTACACAAACTTCTAATAACATTTTAATATAACGGTCTAACTTAACCTTTACGTTAAATAATGTGTTAATCGTTTCGATACACGCTCCATCTGCATTCTCAGCATACCACTTAAAGCAGGTATTACAATGTTCTGAAGTATGTTAGCAACTAGAATATAAACCTCTATAGAACTCTTCCCCATTAAGACATGCTTCAAAAATTTCTTATAAATTTCTTGCCAGGAATGTTGCAATTCCTCATCCATTTTTTTTAGAGATTGTTGATTACTCATTTTATGATTTCTACAACAGCAAAAGAAAAGTATAAGATCATGTAACATTAAATCCCCAAGGACGAGTATCAGTTAACCCAAAATGTATTAATCTTTTATGATCATAAGGACTAAGAACCACCTTATTTTGTTTTATTGTAAACACCGAATGTTTTTTTGATCTTATAAGACGCTGGTGACGCTTTACAATGTTATAGTCGAACAGAGCCCTTTTATAATCATCTAATGTAACTTGTCTGACACTAGCCGATGTTGAACCTTCGGACTTCTTTACAACTTTGTGTTGGTTAACAGAGTATGCATACATTTTTGAGCGTAAACCAACAAACTCTAACATAATTTTACCGTGATTTTCATCTTTCATTAAGCCTGGCACTTTTTTGTTAACTAATGGAATGTTATAAACGTTATCGGGATCATAGTCTGAGGTATCAAATCTATTAATATCCTCTTTCATACTCTGATATATGTCGGGTACAGAAAAGGCATACACAAGACTGTCTGTATCCGTATACAATAGTCTGGCATTATTTTTAAATTTCTTTAAAATATAATTATAATGAAAATCATATAAAAAGGTTTTTGAAACATCTAATACCGAAAATCCTGCATATATAGGTTTATTCAAAAAAACTTCCAATTTGTTCATTTCTATTATAATCATGTCGTTGTCAAATATAGTACAATTGTGAAAATTGGGTTTGGATATAAGTGCGCGAGCCCCAAAGCGACCATTTTGTGACTAAACGCACATCCTTATATTTGCGAACATTTTCCATAAGTTTACCAAAAATGCTATTAATCATTAATTTAAAAAAGTTCTTATCAAATTCATTTTTTGATTCCTGCCTTAACATTGTGTTCAAAGCTATATATGTTTTTAACCACGCCGACTGTTTGAAACGTAAAACCCGATTTACTTTAACTAGTTTTAATCCCTGCTCTAAATACATTTTTAAATTCCTATAGTGAAGAACGTAGTTACGTTTTGGGTACAATGTGAGCAATAATTTCTTTAATTTGGATTTGGAATACGGGGCTGGGGGTATCATGTGCTCAGGTGCCAAAGGTAGATCGCTATGGGACTCTTGTAACTGTGTGGGGTAATCCAAGTCACAATCTACGATGTAACCAATGTCTGAATCGTTAGGATTATTTAATATGCAGTCAATATTAGGCTCATCGATGAAAGAAAATTCCCCATATGGTAAAAATTCTTCCATTGTTCTTCCATAAAGGTTGTGAATATCATAATAAATTAAAAAGCTCGTTGGGATACTAGAATCGTAGCTTTCACCCATGTATTTATTATTAGCTTTCGCGTAACGGTTGGAACACTGCGATACTCCTCCTCTAATACCTCTTTCGATGAACATAACCATGTCGATATCGGTAAAAAGTTCTAATCTAACTTGAGAAATTTTTAACATTGCATCAAATGCCAAACCTGGCGCTGTATAATAATAAAGAGGATCCAGTTGATATGCGCTTAAGCAGGTTCGACGAAAATTTTCAAAAACATCCGCCAAAAGTAAAACATGTTTTTAGATATAAATCCGAGTATTGACCTAACGTTTCAAGTCTAAACGTATTCCAAACGTTAACGGCATGCATATAATCTTTATCCGTAATATCTTTGTTTTGAAGCTTACTAAAAATGCAGTTTTGGAGGTAAAGTAGTTTCATTAAGTTTATCCCAAGAATCAACATATCCATATGGAAAGACTCCCTTACAAACTAATAAATTAAATTCATTATCACTATTACAATTTGATCGGGTAATATTTTTTTTATCATTCTCCAAATATGATGACAATTTCTCAATACTGCTGCTCATGAACCTAAAGGAGTCAATAAACCTATAGTGTATCCTTGTATTGTTGGCTAATTTGGTGAATGAAATGTATTTTTCTTTGTTTAACGGTAAAAGTTTGACCTGGCCCGGAAAACCGTTTGGTAATTCGCGAATAATAAAGTGTGAATAGTAACCACTAAGATTGTGAAACACTACAGGTATAACATGGTACACCTTAAAATTTAAATTACAACCTCTGTGTGCCGCGGATCTATACTTTCCTGTCAAATGATCGTGGTCTCTAACTTTAATATTATCCCCCGTAAATGGTTTCCTACAAATATTACATACTACCGCATTCTCAAAATCTTTAATCTGATCTTGTGTTAGGTTATCCATTGGTACAACCATATTAAATATATTGTTAACCCAATACGCCAAATTTAATAATTCATTAACAAACCACGTAATACAATCCTCGCCCCTGTACAACTGAAATTTAGATAATGAGCCGTTATAAGAACATTTCAAATAATAAGCTATACTAAAGGGAACATGTTTTCGCATACACGTGTATTACTTCCTTCATCGTCTACCGAGAGGATTTTTCAAGTATGCTTTCAAGGTCTGCATAAATGACGAACGGTACTTTTCTTGATATGTGAAATGTTTAAATTCTAAAATTTTCATCGTCACTCATCGGTAATCTAGAGGAACACGTATTAATTTCGTGACAACGAGCTATATGCTTTTCTAAAAGAATGTTTGTAGAGAAATGATTCAGACATCGATTACAAAAAAAATTTTTATGATCCCTATTGGATAGTTGCTTGGCAAACAGAGTTGACATACTTTTATCCAAGTAAAGTGATAAAATGTATTATTATTACTATTAATGTAACTTGGTATACCTTCTTCTGCAACACATTTGTTATTTGAATCGCAAGGTAAAATCAGTAAATTAATTGACTCTCTGTTATTCATGTGGTTCTTACTTAATAAAAATGGAAACACTTTTTTTACCCTTTACACAATATAAGTTAATTGAAAGGTTGTTTAACTTTTCAAATTTGCCGATGTCGTTTAATTTAATAGGAAACTGAATAGATTCATATTTTAAAATATCGCTAAAATGAGGATAACTAAAAACTCTATCGTTATGATTTTGTACTGGAAATAAAGCAGATACTATGGCCCACAAGAAACAATATTCATCATTATTTTTTACATTAACAGCTGCCCGCTTCATTGCTATGAAATTAGGTACTTTAACATACGTCGAAACACCTCCCCTTATAGGAATGTAACTGTTAATATTAACCTTTAAGTGTAAAATTTCTTGCAATGCCCATCCCGAACCCCTTTCCGCAAACTCTTCTAATTTTGCCTGAAGTTTATCGAATACATGCGTTTTGTACCATTGTTTAAGATCGGTACCAACATCTATAATTTCATTTTTGGAAGCAAACGTTTTTAAGTCAAGCTCAAGGTTTTGAAGTTGAATGAAATGACACGCTAAAACGACATTTACTTTAAGCATTGATTGTCGTAACATTACATTAATTTTATGAGCACATTTCAAGAATACTAGCGGATCTTTAATATTTAAATTGACTATAATACCTGTAAGTAATCTGTCATTGAAGCAAGATTGTACATCGTGCCACTGCAAGTTACTTGAACTGATTGCTACACCAGCGCCTCTTTTATCTAAAGTCTGCCTTAATTGATTTAATTTCGCCAGATAACATTTGAGAATTGATAAATTACTTTCAAGTCTAAGTGGATTTTCATTTACAGTATACATTTGAATTTTAATAAATTTTTTCAAAGTCCTGATATTATTTCTTAACATATGAATATGCCTGGTTATTTCATCCTTAGTTTTCAATAGTTTAATAGCTTTGCGAATTACCTTAATTAATTCACTACTTGTAACAGAAACCGAATTTATATTCATATCTAATTATTTTAACTGCTTATTTACCTTAGAAGCTATAATATTCAATGTAAACAAATATTATTTAAATTCACACAGACACACACGAACAATTTTAAAAAATCAGCGTAACTGGGAAGTGACCGTTTTGTTAACTATTTTCAGACTACAAAAACACTTTAGAACTATTACAAAGACAATTGTCGGAAGGTAATCGCTCTTTAACTTTAAGCTGCAATATCTGCCATCTTACCGTACATCATCGGTTTATATACCTTCTCAAGTTAACGATAGAGGGTACAATAACCCGATGGTCAACGAGTTTATGGAACATTGATGTCCTTCAAAAAATAAGAAATAGAGCAAGGTTATAAAATAGTAAAGCGCATAAGACAAAACATATATATAATGAACCAAGGCCGCCTTTCAATATCGTAAAAGATTGACAACCAAAGCGCTTAAAGTTACCTTCGCGCGGAGTCAAATTACATTTTTTGGGCATTTCCCGTAGGGTGAATGACCCCCAAAAATTGCCAAAAAATGCCAAAAAATGTAATTTGACACCCCCAAAATTACCAAAAAATGTAATTTGACACCCCCAAAATTACCAAAAAAAATGTAATTTGACACCCCCAAAATTACCAAAAAATGTAATTTCACACCCCCAAAATTACCAAAAAATGTAATTTGACACCCCAAAATTACCAAAAATGTAATTTGACACCCCACAAAATTGTGGAAAATGTAAATTTGACAACCCCCGAAATTGCCATGAAATGTAATTTGACACCTCAAAAATTACCTCAATATAATGTAATATGACACCCTCCAAAATTATAGAAAATTGCCAACAATTAAAGTTTGACATCCAATTGATTATACTAGCTGTTGTCAAAAATTATAGATCACATAATTACCTTGGGTTAGTCCCTTAACCTTATTTAAGTTAACGAACTACTCTCACATATGTTCGTTCATTTCCCTTATCATTTCCGCTTGTTTTGCCAACGTTAACAAAACCTACACCTATATATATATATATATATATATATATATATATATATATATATATATATACGTTTAACATTGCACTTCTTATTCAGTTATTATATGTACATCTACATTGCAATAACACGTATACATATATACATTACAATGGCGTCATTATGCAAAAAAACGAAATTGAGCTTAAAGAAGAAAAATAACGAAAAACCACAAATACTGCAGCACTTGCTGGTGCAGCCAGCTAGTAGTACTGCTGTATCACTACCGCAGCCACTACCACCATTATCATCACCTGCAGATATTCCTGTGATAAGGATCCGGGACAGTGATGTCGAAGAATGTTTTGCACGCTACTTCGAAAAGTAAGTTACTTATTTCTTAATTTATGTATGATGATTGCATTATTAATGTGATTCATTTTCCACTTACAGTATCTCTCCTGCTACTACCGCGGTAGCATCGCCGGGGTGGATGCGTGAGGGTAAAAACCTCCTGCTGCTCGACATGCCTTCGCAAGGGCACCAACTCCCTGAGACGTGTCAACCCCCCGAGCCCGCGGTAAAGCTGCATCATCTGCGGGAAACAAATTTGGAGTGGCTGCGTGATTTCTGCATTTCAAACCAAGATCGTGTGGCTGAACTTAGGAATCGTGTGGCCCGGCTAACTAAGGAGTTAGCTGAGGCCACGGACGAGTTGGCATCTGCCGAAAAAACTGGTCGGAATGCAGAACTAGTGTTTCGTACCTTGGACAATATGGATCCTTAGAGTGTTAAGTGTAGTTTAGTGTAGTTTAGTTTTTTTATTATTTCTTCTAAAGTAGTTTTAATTGTTGTTATTTGTAAAATAAATGTTTAATTCCTTTTTCGGCTTTTTTTCTTATAGTGAAATATTCAGATCACCTATAATGTGTAGAGGTTTTGAAAATAAACGTTTTAATTCTTTTTACTTTTTTCCTTAAGGTGAAATATCCACATCACCTATAACTATAAAGTGTAGAGATTATCAAATATTATCAAAAAAGTATTGCAATTTTACATGTGGAATTAAACATAAACAGTAAAAATCATAAGTAGTTGCATAACAATTTTGCACAATTTTTCCAAGTTCAAAATCTCTTTGATGTCACTAAAGTTTTAGTAAGATGAAATTTGTTTTCGTTACATGATTATCCATTTATTTCGTTAAATATTATACTTAAATACAGTTTTTAAAAGATTCTTGTTATAGGATACAAATTTCCTTAATAAAACATCTAACTCGGTAACATAATAATAATAATATTTAGAACAAAATCTCAAATTTTACATGATTTTTAAAATGTACATACTTTTCTTAAAACAAGCATTAGAAATTTATATGCGAAAATGCGAACTTATGATTTTATAATATAGTTAAATCAAACTTCATAACACATTATTTATTTATTTTGCACCTTCTTATTTTTAAACTCTTCATCTTCAGCTTCACCTCGTACATTTCAACGTTCTCATCACTATATAATATAATTGTTAGACTAGTGTTATTTGTAAATAAATGTTTATTTTTTCTATTTTACTTTAGTTCTTATAGTAAAATATTCAGATCACCTATAATGTGTAGAGGTTGTAAAAATAAATGTTTTAATTCTTTTTTCCTTAAGGTAAAATATTCACATCAACTATAACACAGTTTTAATAAGATGAAATTTGTTTTTGTTACATGATTATCCATTTATTTCGTTAAAATATACATAAATACAGTTTTTAAAAGATTCTTTTTATAGGATACAAATTTCCGTAATGAAACATCTAATTGGGTAACTTAATATTTGGAAGAACAAAATCCCAAATTTTACATAATTTAAAAAAATTTACATACTTTTCTTAAAAGCAAGCATTAGAAATTTATATGTGAAAATGCGTACACCCCTAAATCTACCTTCTAAATCTTTAATTTTTCATATCAACACCTCCAACCTCTTCTTTCACTCAACAATAATTCATACTTGTTCTTTTTTATTTCCATACTCGAAGCTGTCTCACTCTTCTATTTATTTCATACACCTCTAAATCTACCTTTAAATCTTTAATTTTTCGTATCAACACCTCCAGCCTCTTCTGTCGCTCCACAATAGTTAATACTTGTTCTTTTCTTGCGTTTCCTATCTTGCATACTACCATTTTCGTCATTTCTGCTAATACTAAATCACACACACACCCAAGGAAGCCTTTTTATTATAAATCTACATCCTTCAAAACCGCTAACCTAGGCTTCTTCTTCTTCTTCTTTCCATGAACTTATTCTATTTTTACACTTCTAAGAAATGTTATACGATATCCCTACAGATCAATAATCTTTGACCTTGACCACTACACTTTTAGACTTCTAAGAATTGTAATATGATGATGAAGATGATATTGCAATTTCTATTTTTACTTTGACCTTGACCTGCTCCAAAAATTTAAATTCCCAGCCAAAAGCATGCTTCAAACGTCCTTGAGACGTGGAGCGCGTTCTAGCATAATGAGAAAACTCACTTGACCTTGAAATAAATCCCATAAGATTTACATGGGTGACCTTGAAGTGGAGTAACTCCGGCCTTATATTACTACTTACCGTTAATTGCTTTACGGTGTAATTGCGTTCAACCAATAATAACGCAGTAACTGTTACTACGAAGTGGAATTTTAATATCCATTAAATCAGCAAAAATTTAATAGATTTAGAAATTTTAATACATCCGAATCTAGTTTTATTTCAACTTCTATGTAAAATGTATGCAACGAAATTGTCCAAGCGCCGATTCAGCAAGCCGCCATTTCGGAGCCTACAGAAGTACTGTATAATCAAAATAAGGTATTTTATTTCTATTAATAATTCCACTAATTAGTTTTACTTAAGTTAAACAATCGTTACTAACACTAGCTTTAAGATGTTCTCAATTATAATCAAAATTTGGGTAGTAAAATCGTTACTAACATTAGCTCTATAATATTCTCATTTATAACCAAAATTTAGGTAGTAAATAAAGCTTGTTATTGTCAATGTTTTAACTTTATTATATTCATGGTTTACTTGTTTTTCCATAAAACGGGTTGGCGCCTTTTTATTTAATAATTTAGTTTCAGGTTGAAGCAACATCAATTTGTAAAACGAACATATCTACATGTATATTTTTTAAAGCAACATCCGATAATATTTATGAACCCCGCCTAGCTTGATCTCCAACTGAGCAAAAGGGACGAAACCTACTGGGTTATAACCAAACCTCTATCAGCTAAAATTGTAGCTTAAGGAGGAGGTTACAACAGGTTTGCTATTAAACGGTCAAATTGATTTATACTATTCGCCATTGTTTGACCTTCCCTCTTCATCGCACAATTAGTTGTCAACCTCCCACCACGATTAGTATAGGTTAAGTATTTTGTAACCTTGAAAGTTAGTTTAAGATTGAATCTGAACATGACACTGCGTGTCGAAACAATTGTAATTAAATCAATGAGTTTGTGGAAATTAGAAACTATTTGTTTCATTTAAGTGTACCTAGGTTTTCCCCATCTACCTCTAACGAATGCGCATTTCCCAATCACGTATGTATGATTTTATCAGTTTTACCACTACTTACTGCCACTGATTAATCAATTAAATCATACATATTCTTGTTTACTTGTATAACTGATTCTTTTAAATCACAACATGCACTGTGAATACCACCTGTTTCTCACAATCATATTTAAACCGTCCAATCACGCTACGATAGGCTTGTTCTACCCTTGAATTCAACCACCGAAGGTATCGTTTAAAATTAGACTAGAAGTGCATTGTAATATTATATTACATGATAATGGTGGTAATCATTACCACCCGAGTTGTGTACTATGCTTTTTCTACTCCTACAGAGTATAAAAACAGTGACGTATGAGTAATACGTAACTACCACTCATTAAAATTCTTATGACCTTTGAACGTTTTATACACGTACCGAATATTGTAATGAACGATGCTATAAAAAGAAATTATTGTATAAATGTATTATAGTATCTTTAAATTAAACAAATTAACCTTACTTTTTGTATGGTTAACGATGGAATGAAATTTTAATTTACTAACAAAAGTTATTGCTCTAAAGTAATAATAAACGCAAATCTACTACAAGTACAAACTCTAATTTAAAGGTGGTATTTATTTCTGTATTTCCAACTTGAAATTTATTAAAAAAATTTTTAGTTTATAATAATTGACTATTTAACACTGAAGTGAATGGCTTAGAGCTTAGACTAGGGCTTAGATACATATATGGATTTTAAAGTTGACACACTGCTTTCAATATATTCTATGCACTAAATTGTGGCAGTTGAGGCTTTATTTAACACAGAATTGTCAATTCAACTTTCTGGTATATTTTATGACTTCGTGCTATTTAAGTCAGCCGATTACCACTTGCATCGATTAAAATGGTGGTGGAAGTAATACCACAAGTTAAAATAACCTAAATGTAATGATTATCTCGTTACATTACAATAAAAAATATGTTCAATGTGTTCTATAATGAATACTGAATATCATTACCACCTCATTTATGAAATTATTAACATATTTAAAGTTAGTATTATTTCAATTAATATAACAAAAAGTTACAGAACCAATCTATAATGAATAACATTATAAGTAATGAACGCACCAAAAGTAGGTAGGTGCTTATTCTCAAAATAACTAAAGCCATAAGCTGTATTATATTGTTCCATATCTGGTTTAAACTTTATACATACACATTGATGCAACATATTGCTAGATTAAATCATTACCAAAGTTATTATCTAACATACTTTACATACTAAATAAACATGCCTTCAACTGCAACGGAAAGCTTATAATGCATTATTAAATATAATAAATTTATCTTTTATATTTGAGACAATTGGCAAATTGTACAAACTATCATTAATTCACTAAATTATCTACTAAACGTAGAATGTATCAAATCTATTGCACCATCCATAAACAGTATTTCCGATGTTATTTCATTATGTTCTTCACTTTTCTAAAATGAAAATTGTAATTTAGTGGAGAGTGACAATGTCTTCTTATATGGTGTTTAAAAGTTTCTTTAAATAACAATATCAATACATGTTTAACTAAATTCACATTTTGAAATACCTAAAAATTGAGGTGGATGCTAGGTTAATACAACAAATCAGCTTGAACTACCTTAGTATTGCTGTTACTACTACCAATACAGTATATATGTGCTCTATACTTTAAAACCACATTAAGAAGTGTATCCATTTTGTAAAATAATCATCACAATGCAATTGTAATATGTAGTAATGTTTTGACATTGGACTTCCTACAAAACAATACAATGAGGTTAACTCAGTGGAACTAAACTATTTCAGGGTTACCAAATTAATAATTTTAATTTTACTTTAACTGTATATTATATATATATATATATATATATATATATATATATATATATATATATATATATATATATATATATATATTTCGTTCAGCACACTGCTTGCCTATTGACATTGACGCCATTATTTTGAAAATCTTTAGCTATTTCTACATTTGTACTGTTCGAGGTGAACAATTACACGTTTGTTAATGTTGAATACCAAAAACTGTTGGGATACATTAGTAACTTTGGTAAATGAAGGAGAAGACCTAGCCGTAACTCAATTTAAAACGTTAGTGACTATGTTTTATAGTACCTGTATAGCCTATTTGGATAAATGGACGCAACATCTTGAAGATTCGCAAGCGTTTCGTTGGGTGTTGCTAAAAAAAATTTCTTGAGAAACAATGGGTCGAGCTCATTAACCAATTCAAGAGTGAAGATATACCACACAGCAACATATTAAAAATTGTTGAGATGCGTATGTCTTTATAGGGATTTAACGCCGCCAAGGATGGCTTTTTTTTCTGATATAAATAAAATTTGGACCAGCGAAAAAACTAGCCTTGCTATAAGAACTTTAAAAGGGCTTTTAATGACAAAACATAGTTTTGAAATAAATTGCCTTGAATTTTTTTAATATCTCCTAGATCTACCAGACATTTTACAAGCGATGCATTCAATGGAAAAATATACAAATGAGTAACGTTTCGTTCGCCATTTTATTAACTATGTACTTTTAAAAACAGAATTAAATAGATTTTTTAACACTATTGCATTATGCTAATTTTGTATCTAATTTAAAATAAATTTCTCCCTCTATTTCCCCTTACTGAGGAGTATTTGGTACCCCCCAGACTCTTCGGGTGATGTTCGATGCCCCATATTTCCTTAGATAGGACATTTGAAAAGGTACTCATACGAAAAAAGTGACTTTATGCACGATCAAACGATGAACTGAAAGCATAAAAGTACTGCGGATATATTTATTTTCATTATTTTTAAATTAATTAGGTGAATAGGTATGAAAGAAGTCGAAATACAAATAAATCTTTGTTTATACATGACATGGGTACAAGAAAGAAATGTGCTAGCCACATCTGATTTTTTTTCGAAGTTTAAAAGAATGTTTCCATAATTATTGTATTTATTGAGAATTAAAGTTTCTATGCCTCCTAAATATGAATAATACATATTAATCACTAATGTAGCATACTGGATCATGCAGCCTGAAAAGATGGAGAGGAGAATTGCGCCATGTGTAAATCGACTCTCAGTTGTAATAGTAAAGTAATCCTCATACGTAAATAAAAATTATTATTAATTTTACTAAATACATAAATAAAAAGTTTACCACCCCTGTGGGCGCGGGGTGATAATTGTCCCACTCCCGTCCTGAGATCGTAAGAGGTGATCAATGGACCCACGTGTTTGCCGTGCGTGGCGACCCGTAAGCAGGGAAAAGGGGATCCTGGTAATTGAGGGAAATCATTCCCGGCAGTTGTGGTGTGATTTCCCAACACACTACTTTGGCCCTAGCTTCCTCCAAGACGGCGGTCCCTCCCTAGCCAGGGGGGATCAAGCGGCTTGTCGGCTCTTTTATCTCTTCTTCACTTCCTTCTGACCTTTCTATCTTTTGCTCACATTTACCCTTTTTTCTCTCTCCTCTATTTACTTTCTTTTCTCACATCGTTGATTCTGGGTCTTCTTTATTTGGGGTCGATCTTGGCGAGTCATTGCAGGGCAGGAAAGCGTTCGCAATCCTCAACCTGGGTGGCTACATTTTCCATATATCTTTGGCGACATCTAGCTTAGATGTGGCTCTGTCGTCCCATTTGAGGCCCCGGGGAGGGTGAAGAGCATGGGGAATGGATTTTAAGTCTTTTTTATGAGTCAAAAGGAGTCAGCCTTAGATGAGGGTCTGTCCTCTGAAACAGTCGAGAGAAGGTCTCGTAAAAAACCTATTCAAGCGAAACAGGAAAAGGAGGACCTTCCCCGGTTTCTGCTCGTGAAAGCCTTGAAGGCGATTTTTCGAAGACACCGCCCTTTTTGATGGCTCGGTCTTTGTACGGTATTATTGGAAACGCTAAGTCTGTTAAGAAAATTAGGATGGTTTATCAATAGAAACCTCATCCTTCTTACAATCTAGGAAATTGTTGACATTATAACGACTGTGTGAAATGAATGTAGATGTCACACCACACATAACTCTAGTCAAAAGGAATAATCTACTGTCCAGACTTGTTAAATTGTACAGATGATGAGGTTAGAGAAAAATTAAAAGAAGAAAAGGTTATAGAAGTTCGTCGTGTACAAACTAAAAAAAATGGAGTATTAGTGGACACTTCCACCCATATCCTTACATTTAATACGCCAAACTTACTACATCAGATCAAAGGTGGGATATACTTACTTCGTGTACGACATTACATCCCAATGCCAATGAGGTGTAGAAGGTGGCAAACCTTTGGGCATTCTTTTTACAACTGCAAACGGGAACAAATGTGTATATGCGGCAATGGACTCCATGATGGGCCATGTATAGATAATATTAGTATCGGCAACCACTTAGCTAATTATAACAGATGCCCAAAGTTCCTGGAAGAGATGAGAATACAAGAAATTAAAACGATAAAAAAATTATCCTACTCCGAAGCAAGAGAGGAACTAAAACTATCACCAGTTGTCCCCTCTAGAAGCTATGCGACAGTAACAGTATCACCCGATAGTAACGATAGTGATAATGTCATAAGAACTTTACTACCGGAGTTAAAAAAAATAATTGACAAAAGTATTAAGAAACATATAGACAACTACACCAATATCGAAACTCAACTCAAGAAAGCTAGAGAAATAACTGCGCGATCTGTAACAAGGTCGAATGATATTGCAACTACAGTAAATCCCGCTGAGACTATGGCAAATGATGAAGAAGATAAGATTTCAGAAACTTCCGAAAATACATCTGTAGAGCAAATGGACCTAATACAATTCGATGCAGATACATTGATAAAAAGGCCCACGTCCACTAAAATGAAGAAAACTGGAAGAATCCAAAAAAAGGCAAAACCTGGTTGGGTAAATGGTCGCCATAGAAAGAGATACTCTAATCAAGATGAAGGTTCAGATGAAAACCCGTCTACCTCTCAATCTAGTCAAACCAGTAGACAAAAGAAAGGGACTCAAGGCGAGTCCGAAAATACTGTGATAAATCAACTGTGTGTGTTATGTTCTACAAAACTTATTTATTATCTTATTTGTAAATAGCTGTGTTTGTCCTATACACAAATTTATTTATTTATTTATTTACCTACCTATTTTTTTATTTTTTCAATACGCTTAAAACTTCTAGAGCAATTAGTTCCATTAATATCAGTATTAAAAATTAACATTTCAACAAAAAATGGCCACAGCAAAATCAAATAGACATCACCTTATGGATAAGTTTGAAAGCATATTACAATGGAACTGTAATGGTCTCAAGACTCACTATTGCCAAATTAAAATGATTTTTGCATTTGTATCCAGGAAACTCACTTAAAAGAGAGTGAAAGGTTTCACTTTAGGGGCTATGCTGGTTACAACAAAAACTGTCTGACCAATAACAGAGCAAGCGGTGGAGTCGCTACCTACATTAAAAGTAGTATACCGAATAGACCACTTAAGCTGCAGACCAATCTGCAAGTAGTAGCCATTGAAGTCCAGTATCCAATAAAAGCAGCAATTTGCAATGTTTATTTACCACCAATATCTCACTGGACATTGGATGACTTGAAAAAATTGATTGGTCAATTGCCAAAGCCTTACATAATAGTAGTAGATTCTAACGAACGTTCCCCTATGTGGGGATCCACTTCCATTGACAAAGAGGCAGAATAATAGAACGATTTATAGATAATAATTTCGTAATAATAAATACAGGGAAACCTACACATTTAAACACTAAATCAAAAAAAAATCACCGCTATAGATCTAACGTTGGGTTCTGAAGCAGTTGCGTTAAAATTAGAATGGGAAACCCATTGCGACTATTATAACAGCGACCACTGCCCTATTTTCATTTCAACCGGAATCAAAAAACAAGAACACGCTATACCAAAATCATGGAAAATCAAAAAAGCAGATTGGGACAAATACTCCCAAACTCTGGAAATGTCCACCTAAACGTAGATCTAAACGTTGAAGGAAAAGTACATACTTTCACGCAAAGCATAATTGAGGCGGCATCACATTCAGTTCCAAAACAAGTGGAAAAATGAAAGTGAATAGTGTTCCATGGTGGTCTAATGAAGTTAAAAGCGCAGTTAAAGAAAAAAGAAAGCTGTTTAACACTTTCAATCATAAACCCATAATGGAAAATCTTATAGCTTTCAAAAAAGCAAGAGCTCAAACGCGTAGAACAATTTTAAACGCAAAGAGGACATCCTGGCAAGAATATGTTAGCAAACTCAACAAAGATGCATGTAGTAGTGAAATATGGCGAAAAGCTAAAGCAATAGCTGACAAACAAAGTAAAACTATCTCACCCCTACTAATAGCAAATGGTATGAGACTGACAGCAAACGCTGATATTGCAGAAGCTATGGCCTTCCAGTTTAAGAAAAATAGCAGCTCCGAAAATTATAGTGAGCCTTTCTTAAAAATTAAGCAAGAACAGGAAAGTAACATTAGTTTTACAACCGATACGCAATTAGACTACAATATCCCATTCACTGTCAATGAATTGAACAAAGCTCTGACAAACAAAAGATGCCGCTCCTGGTCCAGATAGGGTTGTGTATGCGATGCTTATAAATCTACCTGTAACCAAAAAACAACAACTGCTAGGTATTTATAACGACATATGTGCACAAGGTACTTACCCCACACAATGGCAACACTCGGTCATAATTCCAATAGGTAAACCCGGAAAAGACAACACCGAAGCGGTAAACTATCGACCTATATCTCTTACATGTTGTTTAAGTAAGATATTTGAGGAAATGATAAGCCGTAGGTTAATGTGGTTATTGGAAAGCAAACAATTAATACCTACCTACCAGACAGGGTTTCGCAAATTTCATAGTACGACAGATGAACTAGTAATGTGGCGTCACAGTATAATTAAGCAAATGCAGGAATGGAATTTTAAAGGTAATCTTCCGAAAATTATCAAAAGTTTTCTATCATTCCGTAGTTTTGTTGTACGAGTGTGCAACTTCTAATGTACAGGTCCAAGATGATGGTATTCCACAGGGATTGGTTCTTAGCTGCACATTATTCTTAATAGGAATTAATCAAATGTTGGCAGTAATTAAACAGCCAATAAATAAGTGCATGTACGTGGACGATTTAATTATATTTTATGAAGATAATTCAATGGAAAATATAGAGAAGGAACTGCAGAAAGGGATTGACGATACTACAATGTACGCTACAAGAAAGGTTTGAGGTTCTCCGAAAGTAAAACCTCAGTGATACATTTTTGCAGGCTGATAACGGAACACAGGGAACCCAAACTATATCTAAATAGAGCTTTATTACCAACTGTAGATGATCTAAAGTTATATTTTAAAAAACATACAAATAATTTAATTGTAAGGTGCAAAAGGAGACTAAATATAATAAGATGTACGAGTAGTATAAACTGGGGGGGCAGAAAGACAAGTGCTTTTTCAATTATACAAAGCATTTGTATTATCTATCATAGAATACGCCAGTGTAGTATACTCATCGGCGAGACCTTCTACATTAAAACCTTTAGATATAATACACGCAAGTGGAATAGGAATGTCTACGGGTGTATTTAGGACGAGCCCGCTGATGTTAACTTTGGTCGACGCCGGTATCCTATCTCTAAGTATCCGTCGACAAATGCTACTCTGCAATTACTGGACAAACAATATAACAATACCGAAACACCTAAACTACACACTATGGGAAAGCAATGAGAACATATAAGACTTTAGGTCAAGACCAACGTGTAGTAAACCGGCAATAGCTAGAATTAAAGAGGTCCTAAACACTATGGAGATAGAAATATCACCAGTAATGGAAAACAAACTCGAAGAAGTTCCGCCATGGAGGACACCTGAAATAATTAGCAGAGACCAAAAAAGACAATACGTTACCTACAATGTACCGAACAAAATTTCGAAATCTATTATGCCAATATAAAGGATACTTACCAATATTTACAGACGGATCAAAAACATCTTCAGGAACAGGAAGTGTTATCTTTGTAGAACAAAAGCTTTACAGTTGGTCACACCATAAAAAAACAAGCGTGTATACGGCTAAATTGTACGCCATATGGAAAGCTCTTCTCCTATGCGAAACACACAAAGAATCCAAATTTATAATATGTAGTGATTCCATGAGTTCTTTACAAGGAATACAGAATGGAAAAATTGATCCTATTCTAACCTCCATATATAAACAACTTGACACTGTGGTCAGGACCAACAAACACATACTATTTATGTGGATACCAGGACACATCGGAATACATGGAAATGTAAACGCTGATGATGCAGCAAAAGAGGCTACAAATAAAGTCGTCATTGACAACATGTACCTACCTAACACAAAGTACACTCCTACTTACTTGGCAGAAGCGGTCAAACGATCTGCAGAACATGTAACGTGGCTTTAACGATCAACCACATTTTTATACATTGTCCGTTATATAGTCAAATTAGGGACCAATTAGGTTTTACGGACAGAATAGTGGACATATTCAAAGACAGCAAAGAAAGCGCTTTAAAAGTAATTGAATTCGTTAAAAAAATCAATCTATATAAGAGAATTTAAGATTAAAGTAAATTAGCAAAACGCACAGAAGGTCATATGACCAAAGCACAATAAAAAAACAAAAAAGTTTACCTCGACTAGGATTTGAACCTACGACATGTACTTATAATAATCCTCATACGTTTATTTGTAATTAATGTAATAAAGAAATAAATAAAATCAAACTAAAAATGTTGGTGTAACATAGACATTTAGATTTTTTTTACGAAAAACTTGAAAAAAACATACATACATTTACATTAATGGTTTTGTTCTTGTCTTCCTCGATAACTCAATATCAACTTGCTTAAATCCACCGCAACAGCTTAAAATCACGATTTCACGCAAATGGAGTCGATATTCATCTTTAGCGACTTCTTTAGTTAAAAGTAAATTCAGATAAACAGATTTATATATATATATATATATATATATATATATATATATATATATATATATATATATATATATAAAGTCGATACATCATTTTTAATTCAGGTACAGTATAGTAGAGTAAATAACAAAAACAAGCATCCGTTTATTTATACTTTTGAAAATAAAACTCTATTCCCACAGGTTATATATATTTCCTATTGCAGAGAAGGAACCATTAATCTAAAACGCCTGAAATATTCTATACTGTAGGAAATAACTAGTTCACATTTAGTCTTAAATAATATAGTATTTATGTTGAATCGTACCTCGTACGTAGTGAAGAGATCGGCCTTACATCCTTATTTCTAAAAAAAAAAAAACAATTTCGTGTACTGTAATTACAATATGGCAATATATGGCCTAAGGTCGCACTACTATCGGAGTAAAAAGTTCAGTCATCTAGCTTATTTTACAAAATTGTTGAGGTGGATATTAACAAACCACTTAACAAAGATAAATTCTTATAATTATATAAAATTCAACTGATTAGTCGGCAGACTTTTGACGGTATTGAAGTTTATTTACAAAAAGGTACTATAAAGCTGATGATTTTTAACAAGCTTCACATTAGGTCTCCATAAATATTTTAGTTGTAATCTGAAATTAATAAAGTTTGGAAATTAGTTGCCTCAATACCTTATAATTATATTACGATATAAAAATATCAAATAATCTTTTTGATTTATTTGTAATTAGCCCCAAAAGCAAAACATGACAACTTTTTGGATATTGCAAGTAAACAATAAATAAATTCCTTTATGATAAAATTTGTAATTAAGGAAGTAGAGAAACGAACACTTATACAGAGTGAATCACGACCAACGCCACTGAGTTCTACAGCGAAGCGGCATATAATCGTTAATTTCTAATACAGTGATAGTATGTGAGTCAATATAAGCAACATTTTAAAAATATTTTTAAATATACTGGGTGCTCCAAAAGAAGTGGCATATCAAAGTCATGTTTTTTTTAAATGACACACTCCGTATATTATTGCATTTTCGAATTTTACATAAAAACTTAATAGCACTTTCATAAGGGTTCCCTATATCTACCTACAGAGTGTTTCAAGTCATATCAATTTTTCTGAAAGTATAGGTTTTTGGGAAAAATTAAATATCTCCTAATAAAATTAACTCCAATAAATTTACTCTTAGGTTTAAATAAAATACTGTTCCCTTAGTCTATTTATTGACTGAATAGTAAACACCTCTTTACAGGCTAATGTAACACATTTTCAAATTCAAATAATAGTAACTTTAATTTAAACGTTTATAAAGTTATTTCTACACTATGTACTAGATTAAACTACAAATGGCAATAGATTTTTTATACACTTATCTTCAATCTCGATAACCGTAACATCAAATTGTCACCTTCCAAAGCTCTGGCAACGCTTAGCTCGTCCAAGCGAAATCGGTCAACTTCAATTTTAAAAAATAAAGTGAAACTTTAAAAACCCATTGTGATTTTAGTTTAATCTACATAATGCAACAGTTTCACAGAGTAAGGATTGAAAGCATGTACACAATGGAAACTAAAATTTTATTTATGTGGTGATAATTTGCTCAAAAATTAAAAAAAAATTACAATAAATGTTCGATATGATGTCCATCTTCTTGAATACACAGTGTTATTCCTTTTTCCAACGAACATCTTACGTTTTGTAACATATTAGTGGTGACCGTCTCAAAAGCAGTTCTGATTCTTCTTTTCATATCATCTGCAGTGGTAGGAGGTGTGCTGTAAACTAAATTTTTGATATAGACCCAAAAGAAGAAATCCATGGACATTAGTTCAGGAGATCTAGTTGTCCAGGCCATTGGTTCACCTCTCCCAATCCACTTATCAGGAAACTTCCTATTTAAATATTCTCTAACAGCACATGAGAAATGTCCAGGTACTCCATCTAATTGCAACCACATATTTTGTCTAATGTTTAAAGGAATACTTTCTAAAAGTTCCCAAAAGTCTCTTTTTAAAAATCTAAGGCATTTTTGACCATTTAAATTACCATCGAAAAAATACAGGTCAATAGCATGATTTCCAACAATTCCACCATACACATTGACACTCCATCGATTTTGACGATTAACAGTATTAAATAAATGTTTATTTTCGGAGTCTTAATAATGGTAATTGTGCCGATTCACTAATCCATTATTATGGAATGTTTACTCGTCGGTAAACAACACATTTTCAAAAAAAGTGTTCATTGTCACTAACTTGATCAAGAACCCACAAGGAATAATCAATACGTTTTGGAAAGTCTGTGCCATATAACCTTTGATGTATTCGTATATGAAAAGGGTGGTACTTATGTTTCTTTCAGATCCTCCACACACTAGGCTGATTAATTCCTACTTCTCTTGCAATAACTCTTGTACTAGTATTTTGGAAACAACGGAACCTAATACCAAAAACTCATGATCATCATCATTTATAACAGGCTTCACTTTTAGTTGTTTTGGGTAAGCTACACTACCTGTATCACGAAATGTTTGAGGTAACCTTTCAAAAACCTGTTTATCAGGATGCACACGCTCAGGGTATTTTTCTGAGTACGCTCTTGAAGCAAGTAATCAATTTTCATAGTATTCACCAACGATTAAAATCATATCAATTCTTTCTTGTTGAGAATACACCATTATTAAATTGAAAATATTTCAGCAACTTTCAACAGACTCGGAAAAAATAACAATACACAATGACAAAAGTGACGCCCAATGTCAGAATTTTAACATTAGCGAATACCGGCATTCCACAGCACACTACAAGACTTACAAGATTAGTCACATTAACATTATTTGTTAATATGTAAATTACAAATATCTGAAATCTATCATGTATACATAAGATTGGTACCGAGCTTTCAAGTTATTGGTAAAGAAAAATACTACTACATTAGCAAACAGGCATTAAGTAGGCGTTTTGGGACAAATGATACAGGAACACAAATTCCAAAACTTATTAATTAAGTTGAAAATTTGAAGGTTTAGGTATAGGAAACTCCTATAGAAGTTGAAAGGTAATTAAGTAAGCTAAACGATAAGCGTATAAAATTCAGGATATTCCATTTAAAATAAGCCAAATATTTCAGTATGAATGTTCTACTAATTTAACTGAAAAAAATGAACACTCTGTAAGGAGGTGTTTACTATTCAGTCAATAAATAGACTAAGGGACCAGTATTTTACTTAAACCTAAGAGTAAATTTGTTGGAGTTTTTTTATTAGGAGATATTTAATTTTTCCTAAAACCCTACATTTTCAGAAAAATTGAAATTACTTGAAACACTCTGTATGTAGGTACAGGGAACCCTTATGAAAGTGCTACTTATTTTGTATATAAAATTCGAAAATGCAATAACATACGGGGTGTGTTATTTCAAAAAACATAACTTTGATACTCCACTTTCTTTGGAACACCTAGTATATTTAAAAATACTTTTAAAATGTTGCTCATATTGACTTACATAATATCACTGTATTAGAAATTAACAATTATATGCCGCTTCGCCGTAGAACTCCGTGGCGTCGGTCGTGATTCACCCAGAATATATATATATATATACATATGAGTTTTTTTTCCATTTTTTGTATGGGAATCTCGGATATCCGGATGCGCTTTTGTTGATTTAGGAAAATGCATGGCTTACTAGATATTTGTAAAAAAGTAAAATTCTCCAAAATCGCAAAGTGTTAAAAATTGTTTAAATACAATTTGTAGATAATTTTGTGGCGAATAACGTCACCGTACTAGTTTTTTTTTTATTTTACTTAAAAAGTTTGCAGAAGTTAGGATGAAAAGTTGAATTTTTTTAAATGGAAATCATAGTTGGCTGACATTTTTAATAGTGCATTTTTTTCTGAATGTAACGATGTAAGGGTTGTATCACTTATTTAATAAATAAAAGTACAATACACGTTTTTCCATTATTAGGTTTAGCAAAGATCATATCTTACTATGGAAAACAAAAGTAAAGCAACTGAAGCGTTGTTTATCTTCATCTTTGACGGATCATTCGTTAGTGTAATTCTTATCGGTTTTCTCAGTGTGGAGTTGCTTTACAAAATTAGTTATGGTGTATGCAACTTTCGAGAAACTCAATATGATCAGTGAACGAGCGGCCAAACGCTATTTTTTATTGTATTTTGATCGCCCTCAACCGTCTTTAGACACCTTTAAGAATTTGTACAACTATTTAAACTAGTTTGGGAAATTTACGAAGTCCAGAAATAGGGGTAATATTGATGAAAACGTGCAGATAAATATTCTAGCTGTTGTTAATCAAAATCCATCCACATCAACACGGTAAATTGCACAAGACGCTGCAATCTCACAACGCACAGTAGTCAGGACTTTAGCAAAACATAAACACCATCCTTATAAATATTTCGTTGGACAAACTTTGCACCCTGATGATGATGAAAGAAGATTAAATTTTTATAGTTGGTTCATAAATATGTGCCATGAGAATAACTTTCCGATGCAAATCTTATGGACCGACGAAACACATTTTACAAACTTTGGTATGTTCAATCGCCATAATTAACACTGCGGTCCCAAGCAAATCCTCGCCGTTTACAAGAAAGACGACCTCAGATTAAATTTGGTTTCAATTTATGGTAAGGTGTTATTGGTCCCCAGCTTGTTGGGCCATTTATTTTTAATGGGACTTTAACTGGAAATCGATATTTGCAATTTCTTAGGGAAGATTTTAACAATATCATAGATGACTTAAATTTGCAAACCCGTACAAACATGCAGTGGTATCAACACAACGGTACCCCAGCCCACGCAAGTTAAAAGGTATTAAATGAAATTTTTCCAAACTCGTGGGTAGGCAGAAACGGTCCAGTTTTATGGGCTGCACGTTCCCTTGATCTTTCACCTTTAGTCTTTTTTGTATTTGGAGTAATAAAAGATCTCGTATATGTGCGATCATACGCAACCCATCAGAAGCTACAGAAAGCTGTTATTAATGTGTTTAACAGATTAGATGGGCGTAAAATTAAGAAATCTGTTAGCTCCGTGTTGAAAAAGTGTCGCATGTGTGTCGATAATAATGGTGGACATTTCGAACACATACTGTAACTATCTTTTGTTTTCCATGGCAAGATATGATTTTTGTTAAACCTAAACATAGCAAAACGAGTATTGTGCTTTTGTTTATTAAAATAAGTGATACAATCGATTTCATCATTACAATCAGAAAAAATGCACTATTACAATATGTCATTGCTAAACAATGGTTTCCAGTTAAAAAAATCCAACTTCGCTTCATAACTTCAAAATGCTAAGCTTTAGAAATAAACGAATTAAAGCGCTGAAACCATTTTAGAGAATTTTACTTTTTTACAAATATCTAGTAAGCCATGGATTTTCGTCAACAAAAGCGTATCTGGAGAAGTCTTCTAAAGAAGCAAAACTTTCCCCATTTAAGCAAACGTGTAACTAAGATGGTTTCCGAGATCCCCGTATAAATAATGAAAAAACTCACCCTATATATATATATATATATATATATATATATATATATATATATATATATATATATATATATATATATATATATCCACTCTACCTTAGACCAAAAGTGATAGTTTCTGAAATACAGGGTGTCAAAGTTATTATTTTTTTAAACTCTTTTGTAAACATTTGTCTTAATAATAACAGAATTTACATAAAATTTGGTACCTAAGAACCCTTTGTGTATATTTAAAGCTCCATAACTTTTTTCTGTCTCGGTATATCAAATTTCCACTTAGAAATTCTTATTCCCTGATATGTTTTCTTCAAAGAAGGTATACCTTATAGATATCGCTTCGAGCAGCGTTTCTGTGATAATTGAATTTAAATGTTTCATTGCGTACTAAAATTTATCATAGTCCAGGCTTAGGACCAGTCGAAGAAGTTTGGAGAGTGTTTAAGGAACAACCGGCTAACAACAACAGAACTTTACACAACAACATACGAATGTAAGAATGAAGTGGCAAAGAACAAGAGAAATAGCATACAAAGTCAATAATAACACACGACCAAACCAGAAAAATTTTATTAAATTATAAATTGTTCAATTAAACTCTAAACGTTAAGTGTTGAAAGTGACCCCCGTTTTTAGAAAATTGAACTGCGCCTTAT